>CM038676.1:178085272-178471616 GCA_021605205.1 Aegilops longissima
GCCACCTCTTGGATGTCTCCCGAATCCTTGCGGGGATGCCTTCACAAAAGCTGCCCGGCAAGGGGCTTGCGGGTTGCTAGAACTGCCCCGGCAAGGATCTTGCCGGGGAGTCCGCTCAAATCCCCTTAAGCTCTTTGCGGTCTTGGTCTTAGCGTTTGTTCTGTTCCTCTTGGCGTTGGCCTTACCTTGGCTCACCTCCCTCGCCTCGCTTCGGTGTGGCGGCGTCGTGTGGCTCGGACTGCCGTGCCACGATTATCTGGTGCAAAAGCATACCCCTTTTTTGTACACCGGCGGTATGCCTGGTCGGGAAACGGCCCTTCATTAAGGTGGAGGAATCCCGAAGATTCCGCTAGGTCATCGAGTGGTTGACCAGTCTCACGCTATATCATGACAATCTGTTTTCAGCTCTCTCTACTGAGGTGCTCGCTTTGGCTAAACGGGGCACTGTCGCGATAGTTCTCTGGTGCCGCCTTAGCGATAGGCGGGCGTAAGGCAGCAAAACACGGGGCGGGCAAACCCAACATTTGACCAAAGACATGATTGGAGCTGATGCATATAAGGCCAAACTCATGACGCGAACACTCCCTAAGGTATTCGGTCTTTGTGACTTTAAGCGGGCTAAGCGGTGCCCTTTGTAATAAGCCCACGTGTCGGTACATGCAATATTCAGCGTGGCCACATGCCAAAGCGCCAGCCTCCTTCTCAGTTATGCTGAGAATCCGAGGGATGTCTATCAACAAGAGACACTAAGAAAGGTTTACGCAGGGTCTTAATCTGAAAAGAATCCTTGGAACGGGTCCCTGCTGCACGTCTGTGCCTGTGTCTCCATTGTGCCGTATCCTAGACGGGCGTAGCACGATGTTCATCTGTAAAAGAGAGGAACTTAGTTGAAAAAGTAGTCGTGCAAAATGTATGTTATACCAAATAAACAAAGTATGATTCAAGGTAGGTAAAATTGAGCCTTATTGCCGCTTGTTTATATGCGCGGAGCCCCTTGTATAGGGGTGTATAGCCATCAAACCTTTATCGATTATACGCTTATGCCGGACTCTTCTAGCCGATTCCCTGGTCTTGACGACCTGTTTGGTGCTCTGGTTGGTGAGGCAGTTTAGTGTGTGGCTGTCAAGGCAACCGCACAGTCTTCCGCACGCAAGGAGCCCTCTATATTTCCCTTTACTGAGATGATGCCTCGTGGGCCGGGCATCTTAAGCGTGAGAGATGCATAATGATGTATTGCGTTAAAGCGAGCGAAAGCTTCGCGTCCTAGTAGTGCTTGGTAACCACTTTTAAATGGAGCGATGTGGAAGGTTAGCTTTTCGCTACGGAAGTTATCGGGTGAGCCGAACATAACTTCTAGTAAGAGGGAGCCCGTGCAATAGGGTTCTTGGCCTAGCGTTACTCCTTAAAGGAAGTATTGCTATGCCTAATTTTTGTTGGGTCCATACCCATTTTGCGGACTGTGTCCTGATATATCAGGTTTAAACTACTGCCGCCGTCCATCAGGACTCGTGTAAAGTGGTATCCGTCAATTATCGGGTCTAACACCAAGGCAGCCCATCCTGCGTGCCGGATACTTGCAGAGTAATCCCGATGGTCGAAGGTGATCGGTTTGGATGACCAGTGGCGGGACTCCGTTGTGATAGGCCCTAGGGCACGTATCTCTATGGGCGCCACTTTGTTTCTCCCCTTTGTCACGTGTAACACGTTTACTGATTTGACTTCTGGTGGGAACTTCTTCTCTTCCCCAGTGCTTTGTTTGTGGGGTTCGTCATCGTCTTCACTTGGTGTATCCAGCCCCTTGTGTTCGGCGTTGAGTTTGCCGGATTGCTTGAGGACCCAACATTCTCTATGGGTATGATTTGCAGGTTTAACAGGGGTGCTATGGATTTGACATATCTTGTCCAGAATCTTGTTTAGGCTGGACAGTTCGTCCCTGTTGCCTTTGAGAGGTAGCTTTGGCTGACCCTGCTGAGAGCTTTTGAATCCGGCGTTCACCGCCGTGCTCTTCGGGCTGTCTTCTTTACGCCGGCGCTTGTTTGTGCTGCGCCGTGGCTTCCCGTTTCCATCCCTGACTTCGGATGTACTTGGGTCGCTAGTGCTACATTGGGCTAACCAGCTGACCTCGCTCGCGCAAAAGCGGGTCATGAGGCTTGTTAATGCGGCCATTGTTCTCGGCTATTCTTGGCCGAGGTTTCTGGCGAGCCATTCGTCTCGAATGCTGTGTTTGAAAGCTGCTAAGGTTTCAGTGCCCGGATAGTCTACTATTTGATTATTTTTAGTAAGAAACCTGTTCCAAAGCTTTCGGGCTGACTCTCCGGGCTGTTGAGTTATATGACTTAGATCGTCTGCAGCCGGTGGTCGGACATAAGTCCCTTGAAAATTTGCCCGAAAGGCGTTCTTGAGCTCATCCCAACTTCCGATGGTGTTTTCGGGAAGGACTTTAAGCCAATGCCGGGCTGACCCTTTGAGCTTGATGGGTAAGTATTTGATGGCGTGGAGATCGTCTCCTCTAGCCATGTGGATATGGAGGATATAGTCCTCAATCCAGACCCCAGGGTCTGTCGTTCCGTCGTATGCCTCTATGTTTACGAGTTTGAATCCCTCTGGAAATTCATGGTCCAGCACCTCATCGGTGAAACATAGGGGGTGTGCGGCACCCCTGTACTTGGGTGTGCCATGGTGTTCGGATTTTGTTGTATTGTATTGCGTGTTTGAGCACGCTTTCTTGGCCCGTAGATGGATCTAGTTGGGCCATACATTTGGTGTGAGTTCTCGCGTGGATCGTGTACTGGTTTGTGTGCGGCGTCGTTTACCGCTCTATGTTGGCCATGAGGTCGCCTATCCGACCGGGTGGCTATTTTGTTTTTTGATTGCGGGGGCTCTAAGGCCTCCTCATCAAATTCAGGTAGCAGCTCTCGCTTCGGGTAGCTCTTTGTGTGGCGGCTGCCGCCGTACTTGTCTGCAGTGTTAAGTACTTTACTTCATCTAAATCGGAGTGCATCTTCCGCAGTCGTGAGCTTTCGCTTCTGCTTTTTCAGCCTCCGCGCAGTGGCGACGAGCCTTTTATGGAGTCTCTTCTGCTCCGGGAGCTTATCCGGCGTGATGTCTTCCAGACTATGATCTTCACCGGAGACGGGTTGTTCGGTTCGATTCTCCGTATTGCCATCATCGGACGGTTGTTCAATGCCGTTGTCATCGTCCGCTGGCTCACCCTGATCTATTGTTGGGCATGTATGCCCGCTGTTTCTGTCGAGGCGAGGTTTGGAGCGACACTTACGCCGCCGCTTTGACTGCTTTTCGAGTGAACGATCCTTCGCTGTGTCCTTTCGTTCCTCGTCGTCATTTTCTTTGGGTGTCTCCACCATGTATACATCATGGGATGAGGTGGCTGTCCAGTGCCCTGTGGGCAGTGGTTCCTATTCGTCTCCTACATCGTCGTCCATACCGTCGATGCCTTCGGTGTCGAAATCGAGCATGTCGGTCAAATCATCGACAGTGGCTACTAAGTGGGTGGTGGGTGGGCGGCGAATTTCTTCGTCATCCGCATCCCAATCCTGCCGGACGTAGTTCGGCAAGGACTCTCCTGATAAGGAGAGAGACCTTAGTGAGTTTAGTATATTGCCGAAGGGCGAGTATTGAAAGATATCCGCGGCGGTGAACTCCATGATCGGCGCCCAATCGGATTCGATTGGTAGGGGCGCGGGTGGTTCGGAGTCCGGAGGAGAGTCCGGTGATTTGGAGTCACGGGCCTCGCGTAGGGTAAGGCGGGTATTCAGCTTGATCGCCGTTGAGGCTGCGGCCTCCATGGCGGGGTCTAACCACCCGTCCACGGATGGCGCAATTCGCTTCGAACTGAAGGTCGAAGTGGTTGCAGGTGCGATCTCCTGAACACTGTCCGGCGGCAGAACTAAATCATGCCCATGGTGACAGTGCGGCGCACTTGGCAGGGGCTCGAATCCGTCGAAGATCAAGTCTCCGCGGATGTCGATCGAGTAGTTTAAGCTTCCAAACCTGACACGATGGCCAGGGGCGTAACTTCCAATCTGCTCCAGATGGCCAGGTGAATTGGCCAGCAGTGCAAAGCCGCCGAATACAAAAATCTGTCCGGGGAGAAAAGTCTCACCCTGGACTGCATCGATAACGATGATCAAATGAGCCATCAAGCCTAATGATGACGACACAGAGGAACTCTCAATGAAAGCACCAATGTCGGTTTTAAAACCGGCGGATCTCGGGTAGGGGGTCCCGAACTGTGCGTCTAGGCGGATGGTAACAGGAGACAAGGGACACGATGTTTTTACCCAGGTTCGGGCCCTCTCGATGGAGGTAAAACCCTACTCCTGCTTGATTAATATTGATGATATGGGTATTACAAGCGTTGATCTACCACGAGATTAGAGAGGCTAAACCCTAGAAGCTAGCCTATGGTATGATTGTTGTTCTTGGTCCTGTGGACTAAACCCTCCGGTTTATATAGACACCAGAGGGGGCTAGGGTTACACAGAGTCGGTTACAAGGAAGGAGATCTACATATCCGTATTTCCAAGCTTGCCTTCCACGCCAAGGAGAGTCCCATCCGGACACGGGACGAAGTATTCAATCTTGTATCTTCATAGTCCAACAGTCCGGCCAAAGGTTATAGTCCGGCTGTCCGGATACCCCCTAATCCAGGACTCCCTCAGCGCCTGTTATATGCTTCGGCCATAGCTTGTGCTCCTTTGAATGGTCATTGATAGAAATGCATTGTGAACATTGGGCTTCTTTTACTTTTGTTCTGTTAGGTGGGTTGTCGAACTATGTCGTGGCTTCTCGCCATTGTGTCCTCTTGACCGGAAGGCGTGTTTTGGGATTTGGGTGTGGTTTTTTGAGTGATGCCCATACCTTGAGACCCCTCCAGTTGGACGAGTCATGTGTTGTACAGCTAGGCACTGGACCGCTGTGGCTGGCCGAATGGCATGCTCTTCCATCTCTTCCGGCCCTTTGCCCCTGTTGTCTGGCTAATTACCATGTAGCCTCGCTACTCACCCTATTTCTGGGACCATCGATCGTCTTCTCGATTTGCCTAGGCAGGCATGCAGTCCCATACTCGGTATCTGGGATGAAGGACGGCTAGGCTCAGCTGGCTAGCTTACATAGTGAAGCACCCCAGAGACGTCAAACCCGGCACAAACCGACATAGCTTACCTAGCGAAGTGTATTTGGGGGGAGGGAAGGTGGAGATTGATTATGTTAATACTGTAGATCAACTCAAGAATATAGAAACAAAGTCGCTTGCAAGATAAGTTTATCATGGGAGTCATTGTCCTTAAGTCCTCACATCTGCGCTTAGGGGGTGTGAATGTGAGCTTTAAGCGCATCCGATAATAGGTCATCTAGGTTATGTGAGATTTAACTTCTAAGTACCACTCCCCCCCCCTCGCCCCCGCCGCATGCCACTAAGGAAAGGACGCACCCAGGCGGGCCCGACTCGTAGTGCGGCGCTAAACATTTGAAGGTTAAGCGTCATAAATATATAGTAGCATGCTTGAATGTTGTCTGTGATTCATGGATTAGCTTTATCTAATGCTAGCTAATATTCTACAGCGGTAGATTATGATTGTGCTAAAGCAAATTTTAGCTTGATGTGTCCGGTTGTGCTAATAAAGTCTCATATAATTGATGAGTTTTGAGTTATGTACACATTTTTAGATAGGCCTTGGTATGCAAAAAAACTCTCATTTTAAACTAGGAGATAATAAAATAAATATCCACCTCATCACAAGACGTAAACCCTAGAGATAATAAATGTCATTATGACAACACACCTAAGTGTTATTAATAAAATGCCATGGCATAGTAAACCTCTCACATTGCCTAGTTCGATTAGAGGTGCTAATAGGTAAGACTTTTACTTTCAAACGCAACTCCTATCTATCATTGTACAGTTGTATGAAAATGAGACATTTAAATTAATCCTATCTACAGCCAAAGAACGTGCCAATTCCTTGCCTCACTTCTTGGCCATACCCGGATGCATGCGCGTACCCCGCGCACATGAACACAAATAGGGTACTCGAACGCACGGGCGCATTCGGAGCACTAGAACACAAATAGTGTACCCGACATCCACAAAGAAGCCCAGCTAGGATCAGACGGCTCGCTTACCCGACAAAGCACACCACATATGCAAGCCAGATAGCTCCAGCCACAACATGTAACAAAAACAGGGTGCCCCAGACGCATGTATAGTTGAGGAAGAAATTGGCTCATTGTTAGTGTGATTATGCATATGTGTATGACCCTTTGTGTATGGATGGACCATGCCTGAATGCATTCGTGGGATACTGTTTCATATAGCTTGATTATCTTTTAAGTTGGGGCTCTCGCATTCATGGGATGCTGCTTCATATAGCTTGCTTATCTTTTTTTTACTTGGGGGTGCCCGGCCATAGGTAATCTGTTCTGCTTGTCAAACTACTTCACATTCGAGCATCTTGCTGGGAGGTGTAAAGCAGTTAAGCAGGCACATGGAGGATTGGCCAAGATGGCTTTGAGTTTTCTGTTAACCCGGTGAGGGAGTCCTGGATTAGGGGGTATCCGGACAACCGGACTATAACCTTTGGCCGGACTGTTGGATTATGAAGATACAAGATTGAAAACTTCGTCCCGTGTCCGGATTGGACTCTCCTTGGCGTGGAAGGCAAGCTTGGCAATACGGATATGTAGATCTCCTTCCTTGTAACCGACTCTGTGTAACCCCAGCCCCCTTCGATGTCTATATAAACCGAAGGGTTTAGTCCGTAGGACCAACAACAATCATACCATAGGCTAGCTTCTAGGGTTTAGCCTCTCTGATCTCATGGTAGATCAACTCTTGTAATACCCATATCATCAATATTAATCAAGCAGGAGTAGGGTTTTACCTCCATCGAGAGGCCGAACACAGGTAAAACTGTCGTGTCCCTTGTCTCCTGTTACCATCCGCCTAGTCGCCTGATTCGGGACCCCCTACCCGAGATCCGCCGGTTTTGACACAGACATTGGTGCTTTCATTGAGAGTTCCTCTGTGTCATCATCATTATGCTTGATGGATCCTTCGATCATCGTTAGCGATGCAGTCCAGGGTGAGACTTTTCTCCACGGACAGATTTTTGTATTCTGCGGCTTTGCACTGCGGGCCAATTCACTAGGCCATCTGGAGCAGATTGAAAGTTATGCCCCTGGCAATCGGGTCAGGTTTGGAAGCTTAAACTACACGACCGACATCCGCGGAGACTTGATCTTGACGGTTGAGCCCCTAAGTCGCGCGCCTTTGTCACGATGGGCATGATTTAGCTCTGCCGCCGGACAGTGTTCAGGAGATCGCACCTGCAACCGCTCCGACCTTCAATTCGGAGCGAATTGTGCCATTCGTGGACGGGTGGTTAGACCCCTCCATGGAGGCCGCAGCCTCAATGACGATCAAGCCGAATACCCGCCTTACCCTTCGCGAGGCCCGTGACTCCAAATCGTCGGACTCTCCTCCGGACTCCGAATCACCCGCGCCCCTACCAATCGAATCCGGTTGGGCGCTGATCATGGAGTTCACCGCCGCGGATGTCTTACAATACTCGCCCTTCGGCGATATACTAAACTCACAAAGGTCTCTCTCCTTGTCAGGAGAGTCCTTGCCGAACTATGTCAAGCAGGAGTTGGGATGCGGATAGCGAAGAAATTCGCGCCACCCACCACCCACTTAGTAGCCCATCGATGATTTGACCGACATGCTCGATTTCGACTCGAAGACATCGGCGGTATGGGCGGCGATGCGAGGAGGCGACGAGGAACCACTTGCCCACGAGGGCCTGGACAACCACCTCATCCCATGATGTATACATGGTGGACACACCCAAAGAAATGATGACAAAGGAGCGAAAGGGCGCGGCGAAGGATCATTCCCTCGGCGTCAAAGCGGTGGCGTGGCGCCGCTCAAACCTCGCCTTAGCGAAACAATGGGCATACGGGCCCGGCAATAGAGCAGGTGAGCCAGCGGGGCGGCGACAGCGTCATTGAACAACCGTCCGAGCGATGGAAATCGGAGAATCGAACCGAACAACCCGTCTCGGCAAAGATCACAGTCCGGAAGACATCACGCGGATAAGCTCCGGGCGGAAGAGCCTCCATAAAGGCTAAATCGCCTTCTGTGAACTGAAAAAGCAAGCGGAAGCTTCGGGACTGCGGAAGATGCACTCGAATCAGATGGAGTAAAGTACTTGACACGCATACAAATCTGACAGCCGCCACACAAAGAGCTACCCGGCGAAGCTGCTACTGAATTCGATGAGGAGGCCTTAGAGCCCCGTAATAAAAAACAAAACAACCACCCGGTCGGATGGCGACCTCATGGCCAACATAGAAGCGATGATGGCGCCGCACACAAACAAATACGCGATCCACGAGACCTCTAACAAAAGGATGGCCCAACTAGATCCATCTACGGGCCAAAAAGCAGCAGCTAAAACCATAATACAATACAACAAAATTCCGAACACCACGGCACACCCAAGTAGAGGTGCCTCACCCCTATGTTTCACGGTGAGGTCTTTGGACCATAATTTCGGAGGATTCAAACCCGTAAACATAGAGGCATCTGACGAACAACGGACCACGGGGTTTGGATTGAGGACTATATCCTCCATATCTACATGGCTAGAGGAGACGAACTCCATGCCATCAAATACTTACCCCTCAAGCTCAAAAGGCCAGCCCGGCTTTGGCTTAAAGGCCTTCCCGAAAACACCATCGGAAGTTGGGAAGAGCTCGAGGAAGCCTTTCAGGCAAATTTTCAAGGGACTTATGTCCGACCACCGGATGCAGACGATCTAAGTCATATAACTCAACAGCCCGGAGAGTCATCCCAAAGCGTTGGAACAGGTTTCTTCCTAAAAAGAATCAAATAGTAGACTGTCCGGACGCTGAAGCCTTAGCAGCTTTCAAACACCACATTCGAGACGAATGGCTCGCCAGACACCTCGGCCAAGAAAAGCCGAGAACAATGGCCGCATTAACATGCCTCATGACCCGCTTTTGCACGGGCGAGGACAGCTGGTTAGCCCGATGTAGCACCAGCGACCCAAGTACATCCGAAGTCAGGGATGGAAACGGGAAGCCACGACGCAGCACAAACAAGCGTTGGAGTAAAGAAGACAGCCCGAAGAGCATGGCGGTGAACGCCGGATTCAAAAGCTCTCGGCGGGGTCAGCAAAAGCTACCTCTCAAAACCTTGAGGATGGTGTCCAGCCTAAACAAGATTCTGGACAAGATATGTCAAATCCACAGCACCCCTGATAAACCTGCAAATCATACCCATAGAGAATGTTGGGTCTTCAAGCAATCCGGCAAATTCAACGCCGAACACAAGGGGCTGGATACACCAAGAGAAGACGATGACGAACCCCACAAACAAAGCACTAGGGAACAGAAGAAGTTCCCACGAGTAAAATCGTGTCGTGTTACCGCGTGACAAGGGAGAAACAAAGTGGCGCCCATAGAGATACATGCCCTAGGGCCTATCACAACAAAGTCCCGCCACTTGTCATCCAAACCGATTACCTTCGACACTCGGGATTACTCTGCAAGTATCCGGCACGCGGGATGGGCTGCCTTGGTGTTAGACCCGATAATTGTGAATACCACTTTACGAGTCACGATGGATGGCGGCGTAGTTTAAACACGATATATCGGGACACGATCCATAAAATGGGGATGGACCAACAAAATTTTTCATAGCAATACTTCCTTTAAAGAAGTGCTTGAGCCCGAAGCTGTTGCACGGGCTCCCTCTTACTAGAAGTTATGTTCGGCTCACCCGATAACTTCCGTAGCGAAAAGCTAACCTTCCACATCGCTCTGTTTAAAAGTGGTTATCAAGCACTACTGGGAAGCGAAGCTTTCGCTCGCTTTAACGCAATACCTCATTATGCGTCTCTCACGCTTAAGATGCCCGGCCCGCGAGGCATCATCTCAGTAAAGGGAAATATTGAGCTCTCCTTGCGCGCGGAAGACTGTGTGGTTGCCTTGACAGCCACACACTAAACTGCCTCACCAACCAGAGCACCAAACAGGTCGTCAAGACCACAGACACGGCTAGACGAGTCCGGCATAACCGTATAATCGATAAAGGTTTGATGGCTATACACCCCTATACAAGGAGCTCCGCGCATATAAACAAGCGGCAATAAGGCTCAATTTTACCTACCTTGAATCATACTTTGTTTATTTCATTACATACATTTTGCATGACTACTTTTTCAACTAAGTTCCTCTCTTTTACAGATGAACATCGTTACTCGCCCGTCTGGATCACGCTGCGCGGAACCACGGTAGCGAGGCGTGCAGCGAGGACCCATTCAAGATTCTTTTCAGATTAAGACCATGTGTGAACCTTTCTTGCTGTCCCTTGTTGATACACATCCCCCGGATTCTCAGCATAACTAAGAAGGAGGCTGGTGTCTTGGCATGTGGCCACGTCACAATATTGCACGTACCTGGACACCAGGGGCTTCTTACAAAGGGCATTGTCTAGCCCGTTTAAAGTCACAAAGACCGAATACCTTAGGGAGTGTTCGGCGTTGCGAGTTTGGCCTTATATGCATCAGCTCCGAATCATGTCTTTGGTCAAATGTTGGGTTTGCCCGGCTCCTATGTTTTGCTACCTTATGTTCCGCTCTATCAGCTAAGGCGGCACTAGGAGAACTACTGCGATTGTGCCCCGGTTCAACTAGGCGAGCACCTCGATAGAAAAGCCATTTGTCATGATATAGCGTGAGACTGGTCAACCACTCCATGACCTAAGCGGAAACTTGAGTTCCTCGCCTTAATGAAGGGCGTTTCGGCCGAGCATACAGCGCCCGAATTCATATGAGCGTGGAGCCACCAGGGGCTATATAGTAGCCCCACTGTGTCAAACTCCTATGGCTAAGTGAAAGTGATAAAGCATTATAGTCCGATTGCCTAGTTCGCTGCACTATCACCTCCTTAATGGACCAAGACGTTGGATCAAGTGTGAATATGCGTCTTCTGCGAACACCCCCGCATTATATGCGTGGGGGCTGAAGCCGACAACTGCCATCTTTCAGGTTATATACATAGATACATAAACGGCCGCACATGAGGTATTATAATTCTTGCAGGCACAAGTATAAAATAGCGTTTATATTTCAGAAAAACACTGTTTTCAATAGGAATACATTTCACTAGAACATAATATTCTTCGAGCCATGCGCCACTATTGAACGAGCGCCCTCAAGAACTTCTTGAAAGTAGTGCTCGGCAGGTACTCGGCTTTCGTCCGAATCTTGGGCTGCAACGACGGTGGCCTCCATCTCGGCCCAGTTGTCTTCACACGGGCAAGGGCCATCCGCACACCCTCTAAGCACGCCGACCTCTTCATCAGCGTTGATATGCGATCTTGCACCAAGGCTGCTGCACCAAACTAAAGTAACTCTTGACTTCTTTTCCGCCACGAGATGATCCCGACATACTTCATGGCATGTCCGGACAATCTATTTAGCTCGGCCTATTCGGCCAGCCGATTAGGCAATGGAAGCGGATGCTCTGGATCGTTAAATTGTGACGAACAGTTTTCCGCCGCAATCCTTTTGATCTCGGAAGTGTTGGCGCGTGCAGCACTTTCGTCGCTAAATCCGGATATCGTCCGTAGAAATCCACAACCGGTCCAAAGCAGCATATTTAGGATCTCGAACTTCATCCGCAGCATAAAGGGCTTCCCGGCGCGATATATCGGCAGCGCAACTCCTCCTTCGCCGCTCTCATCGCGAGGCGGGTATCATAAGCGCCATCGTGGCCTTCTCGAGTCTGTCCTCTTGGCGATCTTCCTTTTCAAGAAGCTTGCAGCGGTCAGCTGCGTTCTTCAATTCCACAGCCATCTTGGTCATTTCCTCCTTGCTTTGGCGGTGAGCAGCATGTTGACTTTCAGCCCCTCGATTGCCTTTAGGGCAGCCGCGCCGCTTTTACGGCTTGTTCCTTGGCGGGCAAGTTCGCCCGCGGAGTTCTCCACGACCTCGGCTCCATCTGCATTAAACACACATGTTATAGATACGGCATTATGCTCCTCTTACCATGTGTCTCGGGAATCACATACCTTGTGCCTCATCAAGCCGCTTGTTGACAAGCACGATGTCGACATCTGCCACGTCAAGTTGCCGCTTTAACTTCGATAAATTCGGCGGTCCGGCTGCCACGGACGCCGCCACCTGCATATGAAGGCTGCAAAATTATACACGGGACTATGATCCTCTGCGTCTTTGTCGTCTCTGACGGCACCAATCTCGGGGCTACTATCTATCTGAGGTGTATCTTAAAAATATGCGGTACCGTCGAAAAGGTGCATCACTTCACGTACCTCAAAACCCGTCAGTAGACTCATGACAGCTTCATGCAACCCGCTTTCCGCGGACGAAATCCTTTCAATTACCTTACCCATTAACGTGCGGTGCTCCTCTGAGATAACTGCTCGCTCTAGCAGATCCGTCAGTACGTCTGACCGCACACCAGGCGGTGCCAGACTCTTTTGATTACTTTCTTCAAAGGCCGGATACTAAGGGCTTCGGGTGGCCACATGACTACCTTCTGGCCTCGCCGGATCAGGAGAAACCCTCCGCGACGACACTTCGGGGTCGCCCGCCCCATGAGGTGGTATGGTAAGCGGGCGTTCGCTCTCCATCATCTCGAATAAGACCCCGAAGCGAGCTCTGCTGGGAAGGGCTAAGATCCGAACTGCAAAGATAAAGGCCTCGGTTATTCTCCTCGGAGGTAAAGCAAGGTTCTTCCTCATTATTAAGTACCATTTACTTACAGCTCGGTGAGGCTGATCCCCTTGAGGGCATGGTGCGGCGGAGTATCCCCATTGCGGGACCCTCTGTCGAAAATTTCTTCCCCGTTTTGAGACCATTGTCTCCGGGTCCTCGAGGCTGTCCTCTTCTTTCCACGGGAGAGAAGCTTGATTCCTCCTTCAGGTTAACCTCCTCCTCGGGCGGTAGCTTCCTTGTTTCCCCTTTATCTTCTCCGAGCGCTGGATAAAGCGCGATCTCCAGCATCTGGTTAACACGAAGTGCAGCGAGGTCTCGAGGAGGGGGGCGGACACGATCAACTTTGCCTTCGCTATCCACTCCTGGTTAAAGCGACCTTTTAAGGCGATGTTGCCATAAATAAGCAGATGGAATGTTCAGATGTAGGGCTACTTACTTGGCTATCCGGACGATTCTAGCTCAGACCTGCATCATCAGTGGAATCCGGACACATTGCTTGTGGTTCGAAGAACAGTTTGTACATCTCCATGGGCGTCATGCCAAGGAAATGTTGGAGAGCTTGCGGTCCCTCTGGGTTGAACTCCCACAGGCGGAGGGGACGACGTTTGCAGGGCAGGACACGGCGAATTAACATGACTTGCGCCACCACGACCAAACTGACATCTCTCTCTAGGAGATCTCGGATGCGGCTCTGCAATACGGGCACATCCTTTACTGGCCCCCAGTCTAGCTCCTTGTTGACCCATGACGTTAGTCGTGGTGGGGGACCCGAGCGAAAGACAGGTGGAGCAACCCACTTTGTACCCCTGGGAGCCGTGATATAAAACCACTCTTGTTGCCATAGGCTGGGCTCCTCCTGGAAAGAGCCCTCGGGCCATGGGGCGTCAGCATTTTTGCTTATTACAACACCTCCGCACTCTGCATGCTGCCCCTCGATCATCTTTGGGTCTTGAGCCACAGTCCGAAGTGAGGGGTAATGCAGAGGAAAGCTTCGCACACGACGATGAACGATGAGATGTGGAGGATGGACTCCGGAGCTAGGTCGTGGAAGTCCAGCCCATAATAGAACAAGAGCCCCCTCACGAAGGGATCCGGCATGAAGCCTAGCCCTCGAAGGAAGTGAGATACGAATACAATGCTCTCACCGGGCTTAGGAGTGGGAATAACCTGCCCTTGAGCAGGCAGCCTATCTGAGTTTCGCGGTCAAGTACAGGCCTCCCTTAGCTTTATTATGTCTTCCTCCGTGACGGAGGAAGGCATCCATCGACCTTGAAGGTTGGATCCGGACATAATCGAAGGTTCGAAGCGCCTGAATCTGAAGATTCGGGTGTTGGAACTCGAGGCGGGAGGCAGATTCGATTGAGATCGAAAGAAAAGAGTAAGGCCTTGGTCTCTTTATAAAGGGGTTGAATACCGAGAGCCCTCCTTGTGACCGTTTGGGACTTACCTTAGATCAAGGGGACATACCAATGGGCACGATTGGGTTACCTGCGTCCGCGTTGATGAGAATCCCGTAAATAAAGGGGACACGATCTCTGCTTCAACAAGACGTGCCAAGGAAACCGCCTCGCGAAACGCGCTGAGGAGGGGTGTAAAACAATTCAAATAAAGGCTTGGTTGTGGTGTGATGTCACGCTACGGAATACGTCAGCAGATTAGATTTGTGAAAATTTTATTCTCTCTACGGTGGTATTTGGAACTTGTTTTGAAGAGCCGGACACGATCCTCATGTTCAAAATCTTATATGAAGTATTCGGAGGAGGAACCCGCCTTGCAATGCCGAAGACAATCTGCGCGCCGGACTCATCGTCATTGAAGCCTTGTTCAGGGGCTACTGAGGGAGTCCTGGATTAGGGGGTATCCGGACAGCCGGACTGTTGGATTATGAAGATACAAGATTAAAGACTTCTTCATGTGTCCGGATGGGACTCTCCTTGGTGTGGAAGGCAAGCTTGGCAATACGGATATGTAGATCTCCTTCCTTGTAACCGACTCTGTGTAACCCTAGCCCCCTCCGGTGTCTATATAAACCTGAGGGTTTAGTCCGTAGGACCAACAACAATCATACCATTGGCTAGCTTCTAGGGTTTAGCCTCTCTGATTTTGTGGTAGATCAACTCTTGTAATACCCATATCATCAATATTAATCAAGCAGGAGTAGGGTTTTACCTCCATCGAGAGGGCCCGAACCTGGGTAAAAACATCATGTCCCTTGTCTCCTGTTACCATCCACCTAGACGCACAGTTCGGGACCCCCTACCCGAGATCCGCCGGTTTTGACACTGACACCCGGCTAGAACAATAAAAAATAAAACGTATAGTCAATTCACCTTATCAATCACCCTTTGGGATGATTTATTGAAGGATCGTTTGCTATATGTGCTGCTCATAACTTGCTTAACTTCTAGTTGTATTTCATCTTTGCGCAGTTGAAGATAGTTGGGAAAGAAATTTTATCACGAATAGAGTCTCATTTCATCAAAAACAATTTGCAAAGAATGCTATGGGCAATGATCATTGTCAAGGCAAATAGGAATGTAGTATGAACATAATCATTTGCACATAGTTGAGAAAAAATCCTTCAAATAGTTAGCCTAACGTATGGTTTGCAGTTGGTCTCTACAACACTTGGCGCAACAAGTCATCTATTTACATAGGAGACGGTCATGGGCAAGGTAGACATAAAAGTATTACGAACATAATCACATGCAGACTATTACCAGGAACATCACTCAAATAGTTCACCTAAATTTAAGCTTGTATTAGTTGCTTCTTTTCTTGGCTGCAATTGGTCTTTGAGCCAATAGCCGCAGTTTGTCTCTTCAAACATTTCACTTCACTTCTATTTTAGGTTTCAAATAGTTCACCTGATTTCCGATTTGCAATTAGTTAGTTGGTCTCTTCGAATAGTTCACTTGACTTAGATATTATGTTTCAATAGTTTGTTTAACTTCTGGCTGCAGTTGGTCTTTGTGTCAATTGGCACAACGGGTCATCTAGTATGAATAAGTTCTCCCCGGCCTCACAAAAATTTGGTTTCTCCATGATTTTGAACAACGCATTGAAACTAAAAGGCATATTCATGCTGACGTGAGCGACTACCAACCATCTAGCCTCATGCTCGAATTGCTTCACCTCTTCCTTCACCACGATCATGTCATCTAATTCGTCATCCTGGATTTGTTCTGCATCAAGATTTATCACATATGATCCTCTAAAGGCGTTAAAAAATATTTGGCCCAATGGCAATCGCACGAGCACGTACCTAGTTATTGAAACGTTGACAAGAAGACTACATTATCGCTAGCCATTGTACAATTCTATTATCTGATGAAAGTGCTTATTTGGAGTAAGAAAACTTGAAATCATATAAGAAATAAATGTAATGGAATTAAAAAAATCACATGGGGTCCTATAAATCTTTACCTAATATTAAAGGACGGAGGATTTCATAGTTCTCCATAAGTCACCCTTTTATATCCGTTGATTTTATACAAACCACAAAAGTTGACGGCTGAGATTTAAAAGGAGAAAAAAATTGTGAAAAAAGATTCGTTTCTTAGCCTACCAGCCTTACAGAACAGGTAGCCAAGAGGATATGAACCCAGGTTGCTTGATAAGACTCGGAGTCACGGTTGACCACCACATCCTTCCTACGTTGCTGGTCGTTTTCTCCATAGCTCGAGGTCAACTCCAACTTTGAATCCTCGCCACAATACAACACATGTCCTCCTCTCCTCTTTCTTCTACTTCACGAAACATAAATCTTTTTCCTCACATCCTTCTGGATTATCGGTCGAGACACGAAGAATAGAGGGTGAGGAATGGTAATGGAAGGAGGGAGAGAAGTGCCTCGGCCGCAGGCCGTGTGTCACAGCCACGCTTGCGACGAGAGATTAGTAATCTCGGGGATTCTTATATCTATCCCTCCCTCTTGGATTCAGTGGCGCCACCGTCTAGCCATCCCTCATGGATTTTGTGCCGCCGACGCCTAATGCCGCTATAGGAGAGCCTTTGTCTAGGCCTTCCTGCTCCTGCCACGCTATGGTGATGATCGGAGTCGACGACATGATGGGAGCTGTCGGAACAAGAGAAACTAAGAGGTGCTGGTGGATGAGATCGATGGAACCGACAGCAACTGGCAGGAGGAGCGGCGCAGGGTTGGCAACTTGGCATAACAACCAGATGGATGGAGATGGTGGCCGGCGGGTAGAGCTTGAGCGGCTCGCGGAGGTAGCACCTTCACCGGCCTGTCGCGGGCGCTGGACCGCTGGATCTGTGTTCGTGCGCTCAGTGCGTGCATATGTGTTGGTGATTTTTGTTAGCACTAATCTTGACCGTGGCGTAAGTTATATACAAAATCAAAAGACAAAAGCCATTTGGATCAAGAAAATTTTAAGGGAAAATGAAAGATCGAGATCTTATTCTCGTCTGCCCTTTTCAAAGTCCTATTATCTGAATATGCCCTAAGGGAATCACCAATGTTTATTACCAAATAGACATCACCAACTGTCTGCGAACAACCAATCAGGCCGAGGTCATCCAATCGTTATCACCAAATGTCTGGTCGTAAGCTAAAAAGACAAAATTGAAGCAGCTTCTATATATTATATTCAAAAGAATGGTATTTAAGAAGTTCAACCTAAATTTATACTAAATGAAACTAAAAACTATGCCATGTACCATACACTGACCTCTTAGGCATTGCCTCCGAGGAAACCAACACCTTCATTGTCGTCTACTCTGCCATCCCCATTGTCATTCGAGTCATCATCGTCGTGCAAGTGATGAAGTGTCCACCAAGTGCCAGAACATCATTGCCTGACTGCTGCGGTGCGCTTGAGCTTGAGCTGCTTGGAGGTAGATGGCGCTCGGACTTCCCCAACCCCACTTGGAGGAGCTGGGTGTCGAGCTGGTGATGGCGGCGATGATGGTGTCTGTAACTAGTGGGTGCTAGCAATGTCGGCTCCCAGCCTTATTGGCTGGGCCGAGAACCCCCTATAAAGATAAACCAAGTGGGCCTCGTTCGTTAGGCCCAGCAGAGCCAGGATGGAAGATTCCATAGACTTGGCGATTACTCCAAAGATTTAGAGGTAATCTTTGGCATGATTGTCATTAGATGCAACCAGCCTATGTAAACCCTAGGCACCCCTGGTATCTATATAAACCAAGCGGTGAGGGTTGTAGACAACCACTCATACACAGATGATCTTGTGGTAGATCATTTGTACTCTGTACCTCCTCAAAATCAGTACAATCAAAGTAGGGCATAGGGTATTACCTCTTCGAGAGAGCCCAAACCTCGGTAAACTTCTGTCTCCTTGTTACCGTGATGCAAAGACTACCATCTCGGGACCCCGTACCCGAGATCTACTGGATTTGACTCCATCAGGCGGTTACCCGACTCGATGGTGGTCGTGGACTGATCGATGGGCCAAGCCTCCTCGAGCCCAAGGTTCATGAGCAACCAGGCCGACACCACCCTAGTCTTAGCGAATGACACCTTTCACTATGCTCGGTGCTGCTTTTGGCGCTCCGCCCCCAGAGGCATTTGTTGGCTATCGAAGAGGACGCGCCACCGACTCCGACGCCCTAGCGATAGTATTCAACAGGCGGATGTGGCTTGGACGATGATATGTCTCCAACGTATCTATATTTTTTTATTGTTCCATGTTGTTATATTGTCAATCTTGAATGTTTTATAATCATTTCAAAGTCATTTTATATTATTTTTTGATACTAACCTATTGACATAGTGCCAAGTGTCGGTTGCTGTTTTTTCCATGTTTTTTACATCGCAGGAAATCAATATCAAACGGAGTCCAAATCCCACAAAATTTCATGGAGATTTTTTATGGACCAGAAGCAGAGTCTAGAACCACCAAATCCAATCTAGACACCATCTCGGATGGGGTTCACCACCTCCATTGGTGCCTCTCCGATGATGCGTGAGTAGTTTTTGTTGACCTTCAGGTCCGTAGTTAGTAGCTAGATGGCTTTCTCTCTCTCGCTGAATTCTCAATACAATGGTCTCTTGGAGATCCATATGATGTAACTCTTTTGCGGTGTGTTTGTTGGGATCTGATGAACTTCGAGTTTATGATCAGTCATATCTTTTTATATCCATGATAGTTATTTGATTTTCTTTGATCTCTTATATGCATGATTGCTTATAGCCTCGTATTTCTTCTTCGATGTTTGGGTTTTGTTTGGCCAACTTGATCTATTTATCTTGCAATGGGAAGAGGTGCCCGATAGTGGGTTCGATCTTACGGTGCTTGATCCCAGTGACAGAAAGGGAACCGACACTTATGTATCGTTGCTAGTAAGGATAAAACGATGGGGTCTATCTCTACATAGATAGATCTTGTCTACATCATGTCATCGTACTTATTGCATTACTCCATTTTTCCAAGAACTTAATACAGTAGATGCATGCTGGATAGTGGTCGATATGTGGAGTTGTGACGCCCCCGATTTCATACACTAATCATACACGCAAACATGTACGATGAAGATTAGGGACTCACGGGAAGATACACAGCACAACTCTAAAATAAAATAAGTCATACAAGCATCATAATACAAGCCAGGGGCCTCGAGGGCTCGAATACAAGTGGTCGATCATAGACGAGTCAGCGGAAGCAACAATATCTGAGTACAGACATAAGTTAAACAAGTTGCCATAAGATGGCTTGCACAAACTGGGATACAGATCGAAAGAGGCGCAGGCCTCCTGCCTGGGATCCTCCTAAACTACTCCTAGTCGTCGGTGGCGACCTGCACATAGCAGTAGGCACCCACAGTGTAGTAGGAGCCGTCGAAGGTGGCGTCTGACTCCTGGGCTCTAGCATCTGGTTGCGAAAAACGAGAAGAATGGAAAGGGGGAAAAGCAACCGTGAGTACTCACCCAAAGTACTCGCAAGCAAGGATCTACACTACATATGCATGGGTATTAGTGTAAAGGGGCAATATCGGTGGACTGAACTACATAATGCCAGAATAAGAGGGGGATAGCTAGTACTGTCGAAGACTACGTGATACGTCTCCGTCGTATCTATAATTTTTTATTGTTCCATGCCAATATTATACAACTTTCATATAATTTTGGAAAATTTTTATGCTATTTTTGGGAGTAACATATTGATCCAGTACCCAGTGCCAGTTCCTGTTTGTTGCATGTTTTATGTTTCGCAGAAACCCCATATCAAACGGAGTCCAAACAGGATAAAAACAGACGGAGAATATTTTTGGAATATTTTTGAAATATGGGAAGGAGAATCAACGCGAGACGGTGCCCGAGGGGGCCACGAGGCAGGGGGCACGCCTGCACCCCTGTGCGCGCCCCTGACCCTCATGGGCCCCCCGTAAAGCGGTTGCTGCTCTTCTTTGGCCGCAAGAAAGCTAATTTTCAGAGAAAAATATGGGCCAAGGTTTCAATCCAATCGGAGCTACGGATCTCCGGATATATAAGAAATGGTGAAAGGGCAGAATCCCAGAACGCAGAAACAGAGAGAGACAGAGAGACAGGTCCAATGTCGGAGGTGCTCTCGCCCCTCCCATGCCATGGAGACCAAGGACCAGAGGGTAAACCCTTCTCCCATCGAGGGAGCAGGTCAAGGAAGAAGAAGAAGGAGGGGGCCTCTCTCCCCCTCGCTTCCGGTGGCACCGGAGTGCCACCGGGGGCCATCATCATCACCGCAATCTTCACCAACAACTTCACCACCATCATCACCAACTCTTCCCCCCTTTATGTAGCAGTGTAATCCCTCTTTTACCCGCTGTAATCTCTACTTAAACATGGTGCTCAACGCTATATATTATTTCCCAATGATGTTTGGCTATCCTATGATGTTGGAGTATATCCGTTTTGTCCTATGGATTAATTGATGACCGTGATTGGTTTGAGTTGCACGTTTTATTATTGGTGCTATCCTATGTAGCTCTACGTGTCTCGCAAGCGTGAGGGATCCCCGCTGTAGGGTTTGTAATATGTTCATGATTTTCTTATGGTGGGTGGCGTGAGTGACAGAAGCACATACCCGAGTAAGTAGGTTGTTTGCGTATAGGAATAAAGAGGACTTGATACTTTAATGCTATGGTTGGGTTTTACCTTAATGATCTTTTGTAGTTGCGGACGCTTGCTAGAGTTCCAATCATAAGTGCATATGATCCAAGTAGAGAAAGTATGTTACTTATGCCTCTCCCTCATATAAAATTGCAATAACGATTACCGGTCTAGTTATCGATTGCCTAGGGACAAATAACTTTATCGTTACAAAAAGCTCTTTACTAAAACTAATTTAGTTGTGTCTTTATCTAAACAACCCCTACTTTTTATTTACGTGCCCTTTATATTCTTGCAAACCTATCCAAAAACACCTACAAAGTACTTCTAGTTTTATACTTGTTTTAGGTAAAGCGAACGTTAAGTGTGCATAGAGTTGTATCGGTGGTCGATGGACCTTGAGGGAATGTTTGTTCTACCTTTAGCTCCTCGTTGGGTTCGACAATTTTACTTATTGAAAGAGGCTACAATTGATCCCCTATACTTGTGGGTTATCAAGACCTTTTTCTGGCGCCGTTGCCGGGGAGTCATAGCGTGGGGTGAATATTCTCGTGTGTGCTTGTTTGCTTTATCACTAAGTAATTTTTATTTGTTGTTCTTAGTTGTTCTCTATCTTTAGTTATGGATATGGAACACGAAATACCAAAAAAATTAGGTGTACTTGCTACTCATGGAGATGGGGAACCTCCTAAAACCCTCGATGCTCGTTATGTGATAGATATTATGTACTACTTTGATAATCCTGAGAAAACACCATTCAATTTTGTAATGGGAGACACATTGGATCAACGTGAGTACTTTAGGGATTATCGCTTGACTCAAAAAGGGAAACTATTATACGATCAAATTTATATGTTGAAGTGGTATGCTAGGCAACTATGCTTGAGCTATGATTATACTTGTTGCTCTAGGATGAAGTCTCCACACCTTCCCTTTTCATGCAAATTTAATGATAATGGAACATTGGCTTCTTATGCTAGAGGTATATATGATTACTATGATGTGGAACAAATAGAAGAATTTGTTGCTTTTATGGGTGCTTACAAAATTTAATCTGTATTTAAAGAGTGTGAAAATCTTTATGATGCTGTATATAGACCTGAAAGTTTAGCTATCCTTAAATATTTTGTCGGTGTACAAAAAGAGGGGTACACTTTTTGTACCCCTATAACTGTGCACGGGCAGTCTGAGCCACGGACACCGCCGCACTGAGTAGGGCGAGGGAGGTGAGCCAAAGTAAGACCCGAAGCTCGGAAGAAGCAGAACGACGCCAAGACCAAGGCCACAAAGAGCAAAGGGGACGAGGCGGACTCCCCCGACAAGATCGTTGCCGGGGGGCGGTTTTAGCAAACCCGGCAAGACCCTTGCCGTGGCCGCTCGCCCCACACCTACGGAGCGGATCACCCTTGAGTCCACTGCCCCCATGGGGCAAGGATTGAGGAGACATCCCGTGGTGGCATGCAGATCTTTGTGAAGACATTCAAGATCAGATACACACTATAGAAGGCAGCGACCCTTGGCGGGATCCCAGCCAAGGAGGACCTAAGGCCCCGGCAAGAGCCTTGCAGGGGATGACAGCAAGCGCCCAGCAAGACTCTTGCGGGGCCCGGTAAGACCCTTGTCGAGACTCGACGAGGCCCTCGCCAAGGGCACCGTGGGGCCACCATCGAGGCCACGCCAATCAAACCTTCACCGCCGTTCGCATGCATTTGCTGACCCGATCAGTGGGCGAGCACCTGCGTGGTAACAGCGGATCTTCGTGGAGACCCATCGCTGCGCCACCTCGGCTGCACTGCCGCCTACATGGCACTCTGAGCACCGCTGGCGGCGCGTGTCGACCGAAATGGAGCGGCAGCGGAGGAGACATGGCTCTCCCCCGTCCACGATAAAGCAAGGACACCTAAGCAAGATGCATTAATGGCACCTTGTCATGTAATGCGAGGATGACTTCGCATTCTTGTATCCTTCCACCTCCTGTGTGCCACTATGGCAACCCCTTTCCCTATAAAAGAAGGCCCAAGGCGACCAGGAGGAGGATTCGGCTTTTTGGAGCTCCTCACGCCCCATAACTAGCTCAAGAACACCAGATAAACAAACCACCAAAGCAGGAGTAGGGTTTTACGCATCCTCGCGGCCCGAACCTGGATAAAGAGACCGTGTGCTATCTGTTTGATCCGCTCTTCTCACGACCCCCGTGCCCCGCAACCGTAGTAGGGATTCTTGTGATCCCATAGGTGTCGTTCCTACACCGACATCTTTGGCGCACCAGGTAGGGGGCGCAGTTGTGAGAATCGGCTTTAGCAGTTAGCCCGGCACTCCTTCATCTTCGTGGCCCTTGAAGAAGAAAGGTGACCAGAAGATCGACACTCGAGCGATCGCAAACCGAAGCTAAGTTGCACTGAACCTTTATTTGTGCTACCTTTCTTATTTGAGGTTATTCCCCCCCGGAAATGTCACGCCTTTGTATGAGAAACCTGCACGCCAGGGGGCTCTCCCACGATCGGCAACGCCCTTGCCCTGTTTCGAGTCTGCTCAACAGCTCAAGTGGTTGCGTCGAGAATGGCAGAGTAACCTTCCGCAATTGACAACGCCCTCGATTCTGACTCGAGTCAAGCTCGACATTTCGAGTGGCCGCGTTCGAAACGAAAAGGTGGCTCGTACGGCAGCACGCGTACCCGGCAGGCCCTGGGGATCCGTCCCCAAAACACCACTACGGGCTTTCGCGCCGGCAAGCCTACCCGATCGACGAGGGGCACACATACAAAGAGGAATTGAACGGGGAAATAACATGCATGAAAATTAAGAGTACTTCAAAGTTATATTACATCACGTCATAGCTGCGGTTCTAACTAAAGATAAAATTTGTCTTGGTCGAGATCCCGCAGCAGCGAAGAGGAACGAGATGCTCAATCCCGGCGCTGGCTTTCCACCATCTTGATTTCGTCGATGCCATTGGTGATGGGCCTGATGCGCTCCTTGAGCACCGTGAGGTCAACACCATCCGGCAAGCTCTTCATCGAGGCCGCGAAGTCAAGGTTGGGATTCCAGTGCGCCACCTTGGTGAGGACCTTGGTCACAACCCTCTGGCAAAGTCGCCGGGCCTCCTCGGCCGGCGTGGCCGTCCTGTTGGAGTGAAGATAGGCTAAGGCTCCGAGGACGCCCTCGAAAAACTGGGTCAGCTTGGCGCTGACAGTCTTGCTGTGCTCGGGGGCACACCTCATGTTTGGCAGCCCCATGGTGGCCAATTGCGAGGTGACCCTGCCGGCGATGACCTCCAGATGGCTGATCCACTTGTTCTCACCCACCACGTATTCTTGGTTGGAGGCGGCCTCATTCGCCCGCAGCTACTTCTCCTCCTCGAGGCTCCTGGTCAAGGTCTCCTCCCGAGCATTGCTCTTCCACAGCATCTTCTCGAGACCCTCCAGCTTTAGCTTGAGGTCTCTGATGGAGTTCTGCGCATCAGAGAGCTCCCCAGTCCTGCTGATGACCCCTCCTTGTGCCTCTACCAAGGAGGGGTTGAGCATGTTCTTCTCGCCAGACAGCTTGAGGGCCTGCTCCTTCAGCTCGTCCCGCTCCGTTTCCAGCTCCTTCACCTTGCCGGCATGGGCCAGAGCCTGGGCATCGAGTGCCTCTTTGTGCCTCTGCTCCAGCTCGCGGGTTCGTTGCGCGACAAGGGCCTCGAGCTCCTCGTCCTTGCCGCGGAGCGTTGCGCTAAGCTTCGCTTCACGCGCGGACAGGTCTTCTTCCTGAGAGTCCAAGGCGGATTGATGCTGGTCCCGGGCGGCTATGGCTGCTGCAGCCAAGTTCGCCGCCTTTTCCTGGGCCTTCTCGACGTCGGCCATTTTCATGGTGAGCTCCACGTCGCGCTTGGCCAACTCCTCCTGAAAGGCCCTCTACTCCTCGCGAGTTTGGTGGAACCAGGTTAGCGTCTCAATGACGCGCGCCTTGAAGGCCACCTCCGCATTGTCCACCGTCGCCATCCTGGACTTGACCTTGTCCAGGCGGGCATGGTGGAGCGATTGGAGCTTCCGGAAGTCGGCCCCCATGGCGCGGAAAAGCTGCTCTTCTGGAGAACCGTCACCGCCAACGCCCAGCTCATCAACCACCTCAAGCCCGGTGGCGGCAAGCACCTCGCCGTCAAAGGCTCCCCCTTCGGCGGGCGCTCGGCTTGACGCCCCTAGAAGATGGACGAAAAGATCGTCGCCCACCTTCAGATATCTGCCGGGGCCCGAGGTCAAGGAGGAGGGGGGCTGGTCACCCGCCACCTCTTCGTCGGCGGAGGCCTTGCCGGTCTCACCGGCAGGTCCACCGCTGGTGCCCTCGGCAGAAGCCTCGCCGGCCGCCTTGGCAGCCCCCGCAGCGGCATCCTCGGCAGCACCCTTAGCGGCTTCGTCAGCAGCGGCATCATCAGCATCTTTGGCGGCCTCCTCGGCGGCAATCCTGCTGGCCTCCGCCGCGGCCTCCTCAGCAATGTCCCCCACGGTAGTGTCCACATCCTCCATGTCTGTTGAAGGAGGGCCTGGGCAGCAATGGGGGTGATGAAGCCAAGAAAAGAATAAGGGAAAAACAGAGACGAAGGACAGGCGACTCACCAGTGCTAGGTTGTGAAGCAGAAGTCCCCTCTCCGCCAACATTTGGCGCCGCGGCAGAGTCACCAGCATCCAAGTTCCCCTCTTCCTCCATGGGTGTAGGCTCCATGCCTTATGCCCTTGCCGGGGACGCCCCCGCGGCGGCGTAGTCGATGGGGGTGGTGTGTTAGGAGCAGCCCTCTGTGGCTCCTCCTGCTGCCGCTCCCCTCCTGCAAACCCGCCAAGGTCAGCGTCATAGCATCGAGCGCCTACCACATGTTGAGTAAGAGGAGGGTGATGAACTTACGCTGGGGGCTGCGCCGGGGGCTGCTGTCCGGGCTGCTCAGCACCACCAATGGTGTCTCGGAGGCCCCAGCCGGGGGCTGACCGCTTGCCAAGGTCCTCGCCCTCTTTGACCTCTAGGCCAACGTCTCTGTCTCCCTGCAAAAGCAAAAATGGATTAAGACAAGTGACCCGATTCAGAGAAGTGGAAATGACAGTAAGGAACGGAGTACTTACTCGTCGTCCGTCTCCTCCTCTTCCACCAATTTCCTTTTCCTCCCCGGGCTGAGAGATCCGAGATCAAAAGGGAGCTCCGCATCATCATCCGAATCAACGCCTACCGAAGGAGGTGAAGAAGGCGGCGGGGTTTGTGTGCGCCTGGATGAGGAAGGGGCTGTCGCCTTCTTCTTCTCAGCGGCCTTCGTCAGCCCCTTCGCCGCCGTGGCCCTCGTGTGGCGCCTGGACCCCTCCAGGGTCAATTGAGGCCGCGTAGCCCTGCCGGGCCGGACCGGCTCGCCAGAGCCAGCCCGCCGCAGGACTCGCCCTCTTCCCCTGATTGGCGTCGAGCCCGCCGCCACGTCCTCTTCCTCCGATGACTCGTCGGCCGCGTCCTCGACGAGCGAAGCTCCAGCGTCGACGCTGCTGACCTCCCCGGCGGCCGCCGCCCACAGAGTGAACTGCTCCTCCTCCGCAGACGTCGCGGCCTTGTCCTCCACACCCGGCGCTGCCGGCCCTCCATAACAGCTGTGTCTCCCTCGCATACGGTGGCGATGTAGTCCAACTCGCGCTGGTGGTGTCCATGACGAGCCACCGCTCGACATCAGCATTGACGTATACCTCGATCAAGGAGTCGAAGAATTGCTGCACCTCTACATCCGTCGGCTCCGGCCAGCTCAGGACAGGGCCGTGCTCGTTGCAGTCCGGCATCATAGCGATGATCTCGGACGGCGTGAGTTATTACACAAGGACTACCTCACCGGCAACGAAGAACGACCCCTTGACGGGCTTGCCGACTTTTGCGGCAGTCCTCGCGGCCTTGCCGGTCCGTTCAATCTCACCGTCGCGACCCACGTCGAGGCTGAAAAGCCGCTGACAGAAGTGGGCATGCGCCATCGCCGTCAAGTTGTGGTCGAGGCCAGGGCGGAGCCACATAATATCAGCCGGGTTCGTAAAAAGCCAGGCTGGCCTCCCCTTGTTATGTAACGGGGCGATCCGGCGGCGAATGAAGTCCGCCCCGATTATCTCCAGGGTGAGCCCAGCCCGGGTCAGCCGGAGGATCCTGGTGGTGGCAACAGTAAGCCTCTCGTCGGCAGCATCAACATCACCCCAGTTGCTGTCGCGGACCGGCGGCGTCCCACGGGTCTTCGTCTTCAATCCAGCACCACCGGCCACACCATTCATCCCACCTCTCCTTCATGGCGTCGTCCGGGTACGCCCCCTTGGATTTTGAGACCCAGGCGATGCATCCGGAGACGGCGCCTTCGGGCTGGATTCAAGGAGAGAAATAATGGTGGAAGAGTGCCGTGTTGGGCTGCACTCCGGCAAAGCCTTCGCAAAGATGTGCGAAGAGAGCCAGGCACGCCACCGCATTCGGAGTGAAATCCAAGAGGCGAAACCCGAAGGTGTGCATGATGTCGCAGAAGAAATCGGAAAAAGGGGCATAACCCGCAAGAAAAGTGTCGACAAAAAAGGATACGGTTTGGAGCGGGATCAGTATAAGCAGCAGGAATGGCCTTGCGTCGCGGGTGCCCAATTCTCTCCCCGTCTTCACTCCCCATAAGGGCTTGAAGGAGGCCATGAGTTCATGAACACCAATCGACGAGGGGATGATGAAGGCAAATTTCGTCCGGACCCCCGACAGCACGCTCTCGGCGGCTCCACGGTCCCGGAGCTCTTAGCCACCCCCCTTGCCCTTGGCGGATTTGGGCGCCATGGCGGCCAAGAAGTCTAGAGGAGCGAAGAAGGAGGGTGGCAAAGCAGTGACAGCAGGCGACGATGAAAGCTTAGGAGGGAAGGAGGAGAGGAAACGGCGGCTCTGAGATTGGAAAAGCTACGAGAGAAGAGGTGAAAGTGAGCAGCGCACCCACGGTTATTCCTTCTTATGGGGGAAGACGCGGGCCACCTCCTTTCGCATTAACTGCGACGTGACGCATGCGCGCAGGGCTCAGCCCCATGCATGCCGCCCGCGTCACGCACGCCTCCCCACGCCGAGCCACGCGCGGGAGGCATGGGAAGCGCAGCGCGCGAAGAAACTTACCGCGGTAAAAACCACCCTACCTGCCTGCGCACCGTTTTTGGGCCTAGCCCAACGACGCGATTGCGCTTACGTGTGGCCCAGGCCCGGGGGCTCCTGTCGGTGTACAAAAAGAGGGGTACACTTTTGTACCCCTATAACTGTGCACAGGCATCGAGCCACGGACACTGCCGACCTTGAAAGAGGCGAGGAGGTGAGCAAAGTAAGACCAAGCTCGGAAGAAGCGAGCGACGCCAAGACCAGCGCCACAAAGAGCAAAGGGGCGAGGCGGACTCCCCGCCAAGATCCTTGCCGGGCGGTTTTAGCAAACCCGCAAGACCCTTGCAGCCGCTTCGCCCCACACCTACGGAGCGGATCACCCTTGAGTCCACTGCCCCCATGGGGCAAGGATTCGGGAGACATCCCCGTGGTGGCATGCGGATCTTTGTGAAGACATTCAAGATCAGATACACACTATAGAAGACGACGATCCTTGGCGGGATCCCAGCCAAGGAGGACCACAAGGCCACCGGCAAGAGCCTTGCCGGGGATGACAGCAGGCGCCACGGCAAGACTCTTGCCGGGGCCCCGGCAAGACCCTTGCCGGGGCTACGATGAGGCCCTCGCCAAGGGCACCCGTAGGGTCACCATCAAGCCCACGCCGATCAAACCTTCACCGCCGTTCGCATGCAGCTGCCGACCCGACCAGCTGGGCAGGCACCTGCGTGGTGGCAAGCGGATCTTCGTGGAGACCCACCGCTGCGCCACCTCAGCTTCCTGCCTGCCTACATGGCACCACAGGCACCGCTGGCCAGGGCGCGTGTCGACACGAAAGGGAGCGGCGGTGGACGAGACATGGCTCTCCCCCGTCCCCGATAAAGCAAGGACACCTAAGCAAGACGCATTAATGGCACCTTGTCATGTAATGCGAGGGATATACTCTTATTACTATATCCTTTCCACCTCCTATGTGCCACTATAGCAACCCCTTTCCCTATAAAAGGTGGCCCAAGGCGACCAGGAGGAGGATTCGGCTTTTTGGAGTTCAAGAACACCAGATAAACAAACCACCAAAGCAGGAGTAGGGTTTTACCATCCGAGCGGCCCGAACCTGGATAAAGATATAGTGTGCTATCTGTTTGATCTACTCTTCTCACGACCCCCGCACCCCGCAACCGTAGTAGGGATTCTTGTGATCCCATAGGTGTCGTTCCTACACTGACATATTTCTTTGAGAATTATGAATACAATGCCGATATTGATGCATTTATTGAGAAATTCTCCGATGTCCCAGAAGAGACTAATATTTTGCAGGAGTCTATGGAAGAAGAAATTAATGACATTGTGAGCTCATTGGATGAAAAAGATGAGGAGGAGAGAGAAGAACAAAAGGAGGAAGAGCGGATTGATCATCCGTGCCCACCTTCTAATGAGAGTAACTCTTCAACCCATATATTGTTTAATTTCCCTTCGTGCTTACCGAAGGATGATTGCTATAATGACTGTTATGATCCCGTTGATTCTCTTGAAATATCCCTTTTTGATGATGCTTGCTATGCTTGTGGCCAAGATGCCAATATGAATTATGCTTATGGATACGAACTTGCTATAGTTCGTTATGTTAAACATGAAATCGTTGCTATTGCACCCACGCATGATGGTCCTATTATCTTTTTCAATTCTAAACTACACTATATCGGAGAAGTTTGCACTTATTAAGGATTATATTGATGGGTTGCCTTTTACTGTTGCACATGATGATTTTGATAGATATAATATGCATGTGCTTGCTGCTCCTACTTGCAATTATTATGGGAGAGGAACTATATCTCCACCTCTCTATGTTTCCAACATGATAAAATTACAAGAAACTTCCTATGCTATGCATTGGCCTTTACTATGTGTGCATGAATTGTTCTTTTATGACATGCCGATGCATAGGAAGAGAGTTAGACTTCGTCATTAGATGATATATGTTGCTTTGTGCTCACTACTAAATGCCAAATCATTGCTAATTAAAATTGACTTTGATATACCTTGGGATTCGGGTGGATTCACTACTTGAGCACTACATGCTTAGCTTAATGGCTTTAAAGAAAGCGTTGCCAGGGAGACAACCCGGAAGTTTTAGAGAGTCATTTATTTCTGATGAGTGCTTTTATAAAGTAAAAACAAAGTAAAGAGGGGAACCTAAAACTTTTCAAAAAGGAAAGTGAAAGTGAGAAAGACAAGCATTGTTGAAGTGGGAGAGCTCCTTGAACTTTGTTCATGCTCACGGAAACTTTGTGAATCTTAATTACAGAAACTTTTCAACAAAAATAATTATCCCCTTGTACAATTCCATTGTATTATAAAAATAAGGTTCCGAGGTTTGCCTTTAGGACGTTTACAATGCTTGTTAGTTTGTGCGGTGCAGGACAGAAACTTTGGCTGTAGTGCGTGATTTTACATTTTTTTACTGGAACGTCAAATGGTTCTGAAACTTTTTGCATTGTCTTTATATACATTTTTTTTACTAATTTTTGCAGAATTTTTGAAGAACCAGAAGTATGGTTAATGTTCAGATTGTTACAGACTGTTCTGTTTTAGACAGATTCTGTTTTTGATGCATAGTTTCCTTATTTTGATGAAACCATCAATTTCTATCAGTGGATTATGCCATCGAAACGTTATATTACAGTAGCTAAAATGAAAAAAGAAAATTTGAATTGGTTTGCAACATTACTTAGAGTAGTGATTTGCTTTATTATACTAACGGATCTTACCAAGTTTTCTGTTGAAGTTTTGTGTGGATGAAGTGTTTGATGATCGAGGATGTCTCGATGTGAAGAGAAGAAGGAGAGGCAAGAGCTCAAGCTTGGGGATGCCCAAGGCACCCCAAGTAAATATTCAAGGAGACTCAAGCGTCTAAGCTTGGGGATGCCCCGGAAGGCATCCCCTCTTTCTTCAACAAGTATCGGTATGTTTTCGGATTCGTTTCGTTCATGCGATATGTGCAAATCTTGGAGCGTCTTTTGCATTTAGTTTTCACTTTTATTTTATGCACCATGCTGGTATGAGATAGTCCTTTGTTGATTTATAGAATGCTCATTGCACTTCACTTATATATTTTGAGTACGGCTTTATAGAATGTTTCATGTGCTTCACTTATATCATTTGAAGTTTGGATTGCCTGTTTCTCTTCACATAGGAAACCGCCATTCGTAGAATGCTCTTTTGCTTCACTTATATTTGTTAGAGCATGGGAATATCTTTTGTAGAAAGAATTAAACTCTCTTGCTTCACTTATATCTATTTAGAGAGATGACATGAATTGGTCATTCACATGGTTAGTCATAAAATCCTACATAAAACTTGTAGATCACTGAATATGATATGTTTGATTCCTTGCAATAGTTTTGCGATATAAAGGTGGTGATATTTGAGTCGTGCTAGTTGAGTAATTGTGAAATTGAGGAATACTTGTGTTGAGGTTTGCAAGTCCCATAGCATGCACGTATGGTGAACAGTTATGTAACGAAGTTGGAGCATGAGGTATTTATTGATTGTCTTCCTTATGAGTGGCGGTCGGGGACGAGCGATGGTCTTTTCCTACCGATCTATCCCCCTAGGAGCATGCTTAGTAGTACTTTGCTTCGAGGGCTAATAAACTTTTGCAATAAGTATATGAGTTCTTTATGACTAATGTGAGTCCATGGAATATACGCACTCTCACCCTTCCATCATTGCTAGCCTCTTCGGTACCGTGCATTGCCCTTTCTCACCTCGAGAGTTGGTGCAAACTTCGCCGGTCACTACAAAAAAAATACACTTCCGTGATGGTACGTGTTTGTCACAGTAGGTCGCATTTTCTCTCATGCATGTACATCCATGACGATTTATGACAGAATCAAGATAGTCATACCTGTGCTGTCGTAGAAGTGTTCCATGACATTCCAAAATTATCATCACGGAAGTGTCCACTTCCATGACGATAAATCCCGCGTCACCGAAGTGCTTTCGTCAAGGGTGACCGACACGTGGCATCCACCGTAACGGAACACCGTTAAGCTATCGGGTCGGGTTTTGGATCCGATAACCCGTTAACAGCCCCGACCAATGGGGATTTTCCACGTGTAAAATCATCATTGGTGGAGGAAACTGCGTGTCGGCTCATCGTTGGGACAGATGCCATCCACTCATTGGACGAAGGCTCTTATGACACGCGTCGACCGTGGCACGCCCAACAGAGGCCCATTCTGTGAAAAGGCCGGCCCGTTTGACTTGGTCAAAAGGTGGCGGGCCGGCCCATGTAAAGCCTGTTAACGGCCTGTTCGCATATAGCCCATTTACAGCCCACTAACCCAAGGCCCGTTACACCCTATCCGAATTAGGCCCAGTAGCATCATCTGGGCCACCGAATATGATTCCAGCCCGTTTTCACTTCTGGCCCACGTATGGACCATGACGTCTTTCGGCCCATATGAGGCCCTATGTAACTCTTGGCCTATTAACGGACCGTGGTGGCGGCCCGTAATGAAGCGAGGTATCACTTTACACCCATTAACGACCCGTGGTGAAACTGGCCCGTAATGAACAGTGTATCACTTTATACCCATTAACAGCCCGTTATTCCGTTGGGCCGTTTCTAGCCCATGTTATATTTCGGCCTTCTCAGAGCCCATTTATTCTTGGGCTCATTTCCAGCATTCGTTTACTTATGGCCCGTTACTGTTATTTTCTGCTTGTGGGCCAAATTCAGCCCGTGGTTACAGTCGGCTCGTTTGTGGTCCGTTAATACGTTGGGCTTTTTTCATAGCGTCATCAAATATGGCCTATTAATGATGGCCCGTTATAGTCGGCCCATGAACGAACGATTCCAACTCTAGCCCGTTTACGGCCATAATGTGGCATGTTATTGGCCCATGTTTGGCCAATCGATCATACTGCCCGTATAAGGCCCATTGATGATACGGCCCGTAGAAGGCCCATTGTTTCTACGACACGTAGAAGGCCCACTGTTTCTACGGCCCGTAGGAGGCCCAGTGTCTCTACAGTAAATATTAGCCCATGGTTATTGTGGCCTAGTTTTTAAAAATAGGTTATTGAAGCCACTAGAAAACCGCGGAAAAAGAACTGCAATGACTACAAGAAAGCAAATAAACAAGACAACAAGGAAATAAATAAGCAAGCAAATACGCTAGGCTATCACGGCTATCACATATATTACATCCACAAGGCATCAAAGTTCGCCACCAGTGCAAATAAACGCGCTGACAAAAGAATATAAAAAATTGAGAGCACTTCAGAAGGCACTAGGCCTGGCCAGGTCGGGCCACCCAAACAGCTGAAGAAGCGGAGTAGACCTCAGTTGTATCAACGATAGATGCATCAACACTAGATTTAAGGCATGATGGTGCGCACGGCAGTCCTCTGACATCTTCATTGCATCTTTGACTTCAAGTCGGAGCTGAGCTGAAGCAAGCCTTTCCACTTTAAGTTGAGACTAAAGAAGTCAAACTGATTGAGGCAGCGACTGCACAGAGGTTGTCTCACACCTGCTGGTGAGTAGCTTCAACTCACTGTCTTCATCAAGACAGGACCTTGGGGTCATCTCGCTGTCCTCAAGATGGTTTGGCTCACTATCTTCCCTAAAGTTCTGCCTGGCGCAAGAGATACGAGTCTGAAAGAGAAACAAGGAGACACGTAACAGGTTTCAAAATCATATAAGCAAGTAAATGGATCTGTTCTCCATAAGGAACATGTTTTTACAACTACAATTTGAAACTGGTAGTTGGTGCAAACATCCAATCAGATGTAAACAGCAAAGCAAATAGCAGTGGAGGAAATGATGCCTATCCAAATCTATACTAGAACAAAGTTTGAAGGCTTGAGAAGGATGAACTTACATTACATGTTAACACGGGCTGGACAAAGCCCTTCTCCATGTTGATGGATGGATAATTCAATAAATTCCCCAAAGAAAATTCTTTATAAGCGTTGCCATTATTCTACATTTTCAAAGAGTAAATATAGATCAAATAATATTGGAAGAAACAGAGGATAATGAAGCTCAGGTGCAGACTGATGATACATAATCAAATAGCAATTAATTAAGTACAACATTACAAGGCAAAAGGGAGAGAGGTACTGACAAGAGCAATGCAGAGCCCATTATTGTTTTGAGATCGTATGATCCTTTGAGCAAGGAGATTCATCTAAAATTAGTTTTCATACAAGAGAGAAGGTAAGGCACAAGCAGAAATTTAGGAGTTCAAATTTTGAATTGATATCATAGACAGTACCTGACGCTGGGCTCCCAGCAGTTCTAATAGGGGTTTGGCCACTGGAGTAGGGGTAAAGTTTGGTACAGTTGGGCCTGTGTTTTCTGTGGCTGCTGATCTATCTGATTTAACAGGTATCACTACCTTTTCCAAATACCTAGTTTGTACTCCTTGAGGATCTGCACTCACCCTCTTCCTTTTGCACATCTATTACGAAAGAACAACATTTGACTGGAAAAACATAGTGTGATGACACATGGAATAGGTAGAGAAAATGGATAGGTATGGCATATACTCATATATGATGCTTAAACTAAGCAGATGGTGCAACAAAGTAGAAGTAATGCAAGAGGTCAGATGCAAAATATGTGCGACCAATACAACTTTGCAAAGTTAGAGCAAGCACCTTGATGGGTGAATAAGATAGGCCATCCTCCACCATGCCAAGTTTGTTAGCGGTGGATCGTTCGCATTATTCCTCTCGTCGCCCATTCTCATATTCATTTTGATAATGTTCAATATCGACATGCATGAAAACATAAAAACAAGTGAGATTTTCTTTGTAATGCGAAGTGATTCTAATCCAATCTTGCCTCCAGTAAACCCCTTTGTGCTATCTCGCAATTCTTTTAAAAGATGCCATGCATGCTGTAATTTCTTGTGTGCATTAATATATTGTGGCCTACTACTCAAAATATGAGAGCTCGAAGTGATGACACTTCGCAGATGATAGCTTCAACATATAGTAAAGAAGAACAAGTCGACCTAACTGTGATTCAAAATATACTAAGGGAGAACAACTCGACCTGACCAGTCGACCGCAAGAGAAGAGTATCATCTTAAAGAACAGCAGAAGAGCAAGCAGATTGAAGATATTACAAGTCTTTCAATACAATGTCGGTTGGCCACCCATGATGAACCAGAGCGCACAGAGAAATACAACCATTTCCGGTCTCTCCATATGTGGCTCACATGCGTTTCGAAACTAAAGTAGGAACATTTAGCTAACCAATTAAACATCTCTCAGTTTTACTAATATCAGCAATAATATCAGATATGAATTTGTACAACTAAGCTTGTTTAGCTCGATGGGTGGAGCAGTGCTATTACGACACGAACCACGTAGGCTGATTGTGGTCATCATAAAATGGAGAAAACATAAGCATGATGAGTACAGTGTTGACCGTGGCAGTGGGATGGCAGATCTGAAGCTGCAAACCGCGCAAAGGGTAGTTAGCAACCTATGTTTGCTTTGAAATAACAACTAAGATTTGGTATGGACAAGAAAGTACGGTCAACAAGTGACAAAGAAATGCAATTATCTTGTGTCTCTATATGTCGCGACATGCATTTGGAAACTCAAGTGGGACCTTTAGCTAACCAACTAAATGTGTCGGTTAACTAATATCAGTATCATATCACAATCATATTTGAACAACTAAGCTTTCGAAGTCTGAGTGTTGTGTTGTTTAGCTTGAAGGGTGGAGTAATGCTAGTACGACAGAAAGCACCTACGCAAATCATAGTAGAGTAGATAAAAAGGGAAAACCCTAAGCATCATGAGAAAAATCAGGAAAGTGGAACTAGCTGGACCAGTGGGTGGCGCACATGCTTTTCGAAACGAATATAGGAACATTAGGTGACCAATTAAACATTCTATGAGCATCATATCAGATTCGTATTTCAACACGTAAGCTTTGGGTAGAGGTCTTGAGGATCAGTGCTAGCACGACATGAAGCACCTACGATGATGGTAGTGAATATAAAGGGGAGAAACCATAAGCTTTACCAGTATAGTGCCCGTGCCATTGCGGATCTGAAGGTGCAAACTAGACAAAGCTACTTCGCAACCAATGTTTTCTTTCAACTAGCCACTATGATTTGGTACGGACAAGAAAAGTACAATAAACAAATTACGATCTATTTTCCGGGTGAGATCAATAACTTAAGCACATATGGAAGAGTACCACCTCTGTTGCGACGTCGTGTAGGACTATGCTGATACGTTGAGGGTGTTGCGGGTGCGATGGCTGTCGGCGGCAGGGAAGAAGACTTTAGACGGCTGTCGGCGGCAGGGAAGAAGACTTTAGACGGCAGACGGCCGGGTCGGGGGATATATCCTGTTGCCGTGGACGAGGCGGTCGTAGGAGTGGCAACGGCAAGGTGGACGACGGCGCCGATGAAGCGAGAGGAGGCGATGAAAGGATCCTGGTCCAGCGTCGTGGATGAGAGACGTCCATCTCTTGCAGTGGAGGACATGGTAGGGGCAGCGGCTCCGACAAGGTGGAGGATGGGGTGGCGGACGGAGGAAGCTCGCCGCAATGCGGAGGTTGTCGTGCCGCCTATGGTGTATGAATGGGGAAATGGAGGGGAGGGGGGATCTCAAACTTTGGGACGCGCTTCTCTGAAATGGGGGAAAGTTACGAACTTATCCCCCGTTTAAAATTTCGGACATCGCGTCGGTTGGGGATAGGACGGTAATCTCGCATCTCCCAAATATTTGCCAGTAACTATTTCGGGCATGGAGAGGGTGTTTGGCCGCCCACGATTGGCGCCCACGGTGTATGAACGGGGCTGACAGGTAGGGCAGTTGTGTCACGTCTGATGGAAGTTACACATCTGCCCCTATTTAAAATATTAGCCTACATAGATTTCGGACAAGGAGAGTTTGTTTTGCCGCCCACCGTGTATGAATGGGGAAATGGAGGAAGAGACACATGTCTTTCGGACGAGCTTGAATCAAATGTGTTTTGCACCACGTTTGGCGCCCACCGTGTCGAATGGGCTCAGAGGCCGTCGATCACGTCGATTGAAGTTACTAGTCTACCCCTATCGACAGCGGTGTAAATCCGGTCGATAAGGATGTCAAGTGTCGGGGTAGACAGTAATTTCCATCTCGCAAACACTTGCTTGGGCAGCCCACAAATTATAGTGGGTGTTTAGCCGCCGTTCAAAACTTGGGAGAATTAGCATTCACGTTTGCCTGGGACCTGGCAAACTAAATTGAAATCCAATTTGTATTCGATTACGAATACCCACAGATAATTATACATTTTGTTATTTATTTCTTCAAAACCACAACAAAGATTTATTCCACCTTTATATATGATTATGATTTAGAAATGCCGTGATCTTTGAATTCAGTAGGTTGGATACACTCTGAGTCAAACAGTTATTTCATCCAATACAATATGCTCACACGAAAACCAGTTCACCTTATGTCAATCATACAAGTACTGAGGATTACCTCGCCTAAAAATTCGGATCATTACAACACATGGACAACATAGGGGGTCTTGCAACATAATCCATTCAGAGACATGACACATCACGCAAGTACAATAATCTAATGACAATTTCAACTGGTATCTAAAGAAGAACCGGGATTACCTTGGGCTTCAGGTAGCAGAAACAGCAGGACCTCCTCCGTCCTCAAATGCAACACTTCCTCCAATTCTTGGGTTGCTTGCATAATGCTAATTCCGTACTTTCAAGACTCAAGATAAAGATTACCTCATTCATGGCAGCCACACCATCTCTTTCTGCCTCTAGTAGAGCCTCAAGCACTATAATATCTGTGCTCAGACTGCTCTCCGGCGGTGTTGCCTCTGAATCGCTACCATCTGGTAACATGGATGGCGACTTTGCTTCCACAAATAGATTCAGGGTTGTACATTGTGTCCTAGTGTGAATGGCATCCTGAAATGTTTCACTGGACATAATAAGGATAGTTATCGTATGATCCAGCAGTAAGCTTACATGGTAAACGACGGACGAATTATTACCGAGCATGGAAACTATATTTAAATGGTTCAAGCACCATCGGCGAAAAAGAAATTAAAATGGTAAGATGAAACTAGGGATGTAAGTGGCAAATAAATGACATCCGCCATCCCATCTAGTTAGTTTTGCTACCTCCTAGTTCATTTTCCTCAAAAACAAAAACTCTTTTGAACTATCATACCACTAGTGGACTTTAATCGGGATTAAACGGGACCCAGTTGACATCCCTAGTTGAAAGGGAGTGTACAACCGCTATATTTAAGTTGCCAAGGCATCTAAGCAGTTGAAATAATCTGAGAAAGCACTTAACAGTGTGGCCTCATATAAACTACGAAGACGGTCTTGTGATGAAGTTGAGAGGAAAAGTTAAGGACTCAAATGAAATAGGCATGCATTTCTTTACGATAGTACAGCAGGCACTGCTGACATATTGGCCAACTTAGGTATAGCGTAACAACAAATAAGCATTCGAATCAAGCAATACAGCAAAGCAGACAACCGAACTATTTGTATTTCGATAGGATTACACGTTGAGGGCACAAGCCAAGAAAGCAGCCCACTCGCATTACATTTCACATGTACTAAAACACACTGGCTTACCATATGTTGATGTGAAGCCCAGCTGCTGTTGCAATGTTCTTGAAGATATAAATCAAGATCCCGTGGTTGCAAATCTAGTTGTTGTAGTTTATTCTGCACCATCTATTTAGGTAAAATTAATTTTAATCGCATGCGCTAGTCCGAATTGATCATCAATGGTTCATCTAAACTAATGAAAGAAGGGTGTGTGCATACATGACAATATATCTGCTTCCCTCTATTTTTATGCTTGTTCGAGGTGCCAGCCCCAAAAGAACAAATATTTTGTTTGATGGGGTTGGCAGCTCCATAATTAATAGAAGCATAAAATTAGTCATGCAACTTGGGAAGATCCAGAACACACAAACAAGTAATGAACAGAGGCTTGGAGCAGTGATGTAATAGCTAGCATAAGAAAATGTAGGGTAAAACGAACAAAAAGCAGCGGAACCACATGCTAGTTTGCTGATGTGTAATTAAGCATAGAGAACATTAAGCAGTCTGATGGAACCAACAGGTGGCATCAGAACAAAACAAAAGCATATTAACTATATGTCCACTGGTATGTAATTTAGCACATGTAACATGTTCACTGCCAGAAGTATGGCCCTACAGGTGCAAGCAGAATAACGCGTCTCATGAAAAACTGAATGATGCCCTGAAGAAATTCAAAGGTGCGGTGCTTATGCTAGGAAAGTGAACGTAGGCGCCGACCGTTGGATACTAGTACTTGATTCTCGACGGCGTATGGGTATCATTGTCATACTTGATAGCTAAGGATCGTCGATGGTGCTCGTGTTGCGGTTGAGTTTGGGCCGGCTGTCGCCGTCGGTGAAGCGGCTCAGGTGCTACGGTTGCGGCGCCTGTCGACATACAAGAAATCTCATATGTGGTAAGTGAACAGTTGCACGATAAAGAGAAAAACCATGGGAGTACAAATCGAAATAACTTGGTGAGGCTGCGGCGTCGGTAAAGCAGGGCCAGTGGAGTTGAATGTGGCGTCCGTGGAGCGGGTCCGGTGCAGTGGGCGAAGGCTTCGGCAGGCGCGTTGTACAGTGCTTTCGATGGGGCGGATCTGTTGCGGCGGACGAGGGCTTGTATGAAGGGCCAGCGAAGGGGCGGACGAGGGAGTCAGTGAAGGGCCTACGTTGTGGTGGACGAGGGCGCCGGTTAAGCAGATCCGGTGCGGTGGACCATGATGGCGGTCAAGGAGATCTGGAGCGGTGGACAAGCCAGTCACTAAAGCGGCTCCGGTGAAGTGCTGAGTTGGCAGTTGGGGGTTCCAAGGTGCGGAAGGTAGATCCGGCGGGGTGTGAGGTCCACCGCTGCGGCGGAGGACTAGATTCGGCGTCTTGCCGTGGTTCGGGGGTCGGGGAGGGGCTCTGGGGAAGAATGTTTGGGGCAAAGAGGGGAAAACAATGGAGTTACCAAAGCAGCCCTTTTCCGTTCATGTGGCAGGGGTAAAACAGGAATATCGCAGGGCTAAAATTTCGGGCGCGTGCTATTTCGATGTGAGCGGGAAGTTTGAAAGCTTTTGGCGCCTAAAATTATAAGTATTCTGCTCCCGTACGACCGACTATGATATCATGCCCGGCAATTTGTTTGTTTTGCACGCAAAAAAATGTGCAACTTTTGAAAATCAATGTCTCCAACTCGAAACTTAGATTGTCCATTCAATTCAAATATGGATCATTGAGCTACTACAAGCAAATACCATCATACGGTCCAATTCAAATGAAATTCCAAATGTGTTTATCCCAAATATGACGACAAAAGCAAAAATGTGTATGTATAAAGTGGATGATTATAAAGTTTGAACATGCCCATATGTGTATATCTCTAGGTTTGATATATGAATTTGAAATCATGAAATCTCGGCTTAAAAAATGTACCTCCGTTTAAATGAATTACAAAAGCTAATGATGGAGTCGAATTCCAAAATTCCAATCTTAGGTTTGTAATTCTGGTACATCAAGGTATATCACGCATGTTCAAAAGCATCGTTATCTCATAGTACAAACTGTGAAACAAATTGATCAACCATGAGTGCACAATATCTCAATTACGCTAAAGTCCCTCAAATATAGACACCTCACTCTTTATCTGAAGTCAACCCCCCCCCCACCACACACACACACACACACACATAGAGAAGTCATTCTCTCCCCCAAACACCAACACACGAGCACATTAACACCCCTCTCTCTTGTAAAGTCCGGACCCCAACATAGGTCTTTATCACTTTGTCTCTCGGTCATGCAGACATCTCTTCCCTCACTCTCTAGGTCTCCCGCTATCTCTCTTACCCAAGCACACGCACTATGTAGAGTGTATATTTCCCATACACACAAAATGTAGCCCCCAAATGTCTATCTTCCTAGTTCTGTGGTTCTCGCGCACACACCACCCCCACTACAAACAAGCACACTTTGTCTCCTTGTGCACCACTCTCCTCTTTCTATCTCTCTCACATGCGGACCCGCCCCAGCTCCTTCCATGTATACATATATGTCGTGACTCTTTGCATAGCTCCCTAATGTATAATCATTCTCAATTTCGCACATTGTTCTCTACACCATCTATTCTAGATCTCTCATGAAGTCCCTATCACACACACGATGACTCGCTTCCCTTGTGTCTCCTTTCATAGGCCAATTTCAGACAACATCAACATTGTCTCCCTATCTATACGCCATTTATGGACACAAACGACCCCTCTCGCCCCCTCTCTTCCTCTCTCTCTCTCTACGTCGCTAGCTCTCTCTTTCTCTCGCTCTCACACCCCTCTCCCACACACACACTCGATGTCTCTTCCAAATAGTCTGCTTCCCCCGCCCGCACCCGTGCTATCTCGCTACTACATCAGTGGTCTCTCTACTCCACATACACTCTCTCCCTCTCACACACAAATGCGTGCACAAACACACACAGTCACGCACAAACACCCATTTATCTTGATCCTCATCGCTCCTCATGTCCGCATGTGTATCTCACACACTCACTCTCTAATTATGTATATGTGTCTCCACGTTACACAACACAAAGCCCCATGTATATGTCTCTCTCTATCCTCCACACACATAGACACAAAGAATCTGTTATCATTGTCTCAGTCTCTAACATATCACACACGCACACTGTCTCTCTCTCTCTCGCAAACACGCTCAACAAGGGTTTCCCGGTGAATAACTTACCGTCTATTTATCAACAGTCGTGGCAATACGGCAAACATGAGACGTGAAAATGAATAAATCTACACGTGCTTAGACCACCTAGTATGACTACTAGGACTAGAGCAAGCCAAAAAGCGTGCCGCCGTCACCCCCTCCTTGTCGGCGACGGGAAAATCTTTGTTTTACACAGTCGAGAAGTCATTGTGCTAAGGCCCCACATGCCGAGGCATTGAATAGAATGTAGATGCTAGTTTATGGAAGAAAGTATCGATAATACGTTTGTATCTTCATACTTATATTTCTTCTCTTATAAAAAACTAAGTTGGTGATGATGGTACGTGTGCCATCTTGCAATATAGACCGTCCGATCTATATCTGATGGATGGAAATTAAACTAAAACATACCCGCACCCCTCTCCACATTTGCAGACAAGGTCTTCCCTCGTTCATCCTTATCTCCAACAAACCTCATTGTTGAGCAATTAAGAAAGGAAGCCTCTGGAACAAACTGGCCTGGTGGCCGCTGCCGGCGTCGTCAATCCCCATGCCTCCACTCAGTCCGACCACCAACCACCACCACACCCCACTCCTCTTCACCTTATCTCATATTTCTCGAGATATCATTAGTTTTTACACATGGGATTACTCCCGCAAGGGTCAATCACAACAAGTGTTTTATAAAAAATGCATCTTGATGTTAGTGCAATGCATGGATCTTGCTAGTACTCCTACACAAGACTAAGTTGGTGATCTTTGGTGTATACGCCATCCATCGCTTCGACCATTAGATCTACATCCAACAATTGTGAGGTAAGTTGTTGCCTTTTCTCATCAACATCCCACTTGTCTACCAATTTGCAGAAAAACCCATAATTAGTATCTTAAAACCTACCACATCCCTCCCTGACCTCACCAAAACAGCCCAAGGAATATATTCTAATTGAAACATAATATATCTCTAGTGACATATGTATATCAAAATTAGAGTGTTTTGTACCAAGTTTGTGAATAAGTATTATTCTAATTATGATTCGTTGCAACGGACATGAACATTGCTAGTATTTCCAACCATGCATTTTTTTCCTAGTATTCCATAGTTTCGATTTTTCCATCAAGAATATTAGTCACTCATGGTTGATATTTACTTTCAAGCATGTACACATATGCACTATGTAACTAGCCTTGCTTATTGGCTTCCAAAGCTTAACTTTCACTCCTACTTCCAATATGTAGAGTATTTAACAAAAAACTACCACTTTCAACCAGCCCTTGGACGAATCTATTGTACAAAAAATAGCAGAAACATACCCAAAATTTCTTAATCCACGCCAAAAACTACCTAGTACTCCTACCGATTTAGGTTCGTTTAAACCCATTTATGACAGGGTTGGCCCACACATACGTGCTGATGAGGCAGCTTAAACCAACACATTTTGTTTGACCGTTGACATGAGGGACCCACATCTGACCTTCTATCCTGTTATTCCCCCTCAAATCATTATTTTTCCTGAACATTACTTCAAACAGTACTGATGCGTGTTCGTCGGTGGTGCCGGTGATGAGCGAGTTGGCCGCCGATCCGCCGGACGGGCGGACGCCGCCTGGGCTGGCCTCCCTGACGGGTTGGCAGGCTGGCCCGGCGTGACTCACGAGCGAGCAAGCCGCCCGCTGGCCTTCGCTCGAGCAGATGGCTGGCCTTAGCGCAGATGCATGAAGCAAGCCACCCCGCTGCCGTGCTAATCTAGCTAGAAAACCTTGCGAGACAAGCAGCTGGGCGGAGCTATCTTGGCTAGCTAGCGCCCATGAGCGCCGGACGGAGCTGGCATCCGGCTACCGCAACATGGGCTCCGTGACCGCCGGCGGTTTTGACCTCGCCTATGCCGGCGGTGATGGCTGCGTCCCATGGCCGAGGATGACTAGGTGGACGGGCCGGAGGTAGGAGGTCACTCGAGGATTTTTTTTGGTAAGAGCATGTACAATGGTTGATAAGGTAGTCTTATCTTTAGTCTGCCACGTATGCAAGTGGTAGTAGTTTCTTGGCATTTTAGTGGTTTCTTGTATTATTAGAGCAAGTACAATAGAGCTGAGTCAGCGGGCTATAAGAAATAAACTAGTATATTTCTGCTTAGTTGGAGGAAATAGAAGAGGAGAGAGAAGGTAAGCGGGCTCTTCGTGAAGAGCCAGCTCTAGCACGTGCTCCTAGGCACTTCGTGAGAATGAGAAGTGGGCAACATAATAAATAAGTAGTACACTCTTTTGATCTATTATTGTACATGTTGGCTATAAGATGGGCTGTAGATGACATGGCACTGGCTTATAGCCAGCAGCTGGCTATACTATTAACCATGCTCTTAGGCTGCTCATAGTGGGAGTAACATAGCAAGTAACATAACACATCCCGAGAAAAATTTGCTTACATGGCATGTATTTAATGAGGAGAGAGATGGTTGGAGTAACATAATATGTTACTGTAACATAACACATCCCAAGGCAAAATGAGGCTACATCTTAAGAAATGATGGTTTGCATGATACTACATATATGTTATTCCCCACTATTAAGGTGGTAACATAGACTAGTAACATATGTATGTTACTAGTCTAATTACCCCCCCCACTATGACCAGCCTTAGGGGTTTCTTGTAAGGAACAATGTACGTACTACTAGCGACAAAAGGTGATTCTAGGTTGCATTGTACTCCAACGAGTACTACTAGTGGTCGCGGGTGTGTATACCTCGTTTTGTGGGTTCGATCCCGGCCGAACGCACGGCGGCTTTTTCTTAAATAGTACTACTACACTTCGCTGCGAGCCAATATTTTACACGGCTAGTTTGAGTTTTGAAGTCAAACAGACGTGCGGCCCCACAATTTGGGTGCACTGGACAGCCTAGCCACGTGAACGGGTTTTCCTTCCCAGCATCCCGTGGCTCGCGTGCTCGCCCTAGTCGCACCTCGCTTGCAGCTTCCTCATCAGCTAGTAGCATATTTAAACTAGCGCCTCCCAATTAAGCCCGAGGAGGCGGAAAAGCCTGGCGGGGCATTGGGAACTGTGCAATATGGCTCTGTACGTAAAGTGCTCTACTACTACTCTGTAGGTTGTGGTGTTGCACGCATGGACTTCACTCCATTATCGGCTCTACTATAAAAGAAATTCCTCTTGACGTGTTTTTTTGAAACGGAGGCAAAAGCTTTGCTTCATCTCATTCGTAAAGAAGGAATTACTAACAAAGTTCGACGAGATCCATTACACCTCCACAAATGGAAGCGAAAAGCCTTGTCTCGTTGTATCAAATAACTCAAATGTTCTGCCCCCGAAGTAACCGTCGCTGATAAACAAGCTGCTAGTGTGTGCGTGAGAGGATCGACTGAGTATGCCAGCTACATGAGAGGAGCGGCTGAATAGAGCATCGAGAGTACCCACTAGGCCACTACGCACGTGTACTTCCCCTGCATTGATAGTACAACGATGGTTCTAGAGAACAGTAGTACCCTCCACTTCCAACTGTAGCTCCTTGGCCCTGGGATTCAAGAGTTCAAAACTGGTGCACTATACTAGACTAGACTAGAAGTACAGTACATCGCACTACTAGTCGAGAAAAGTAGTACTAGTACTGCTACAGTACGAGTACGTACTCCTCCGTCACATAATGTAAGATGTTTTTTGACACTAGTTGGCGTGTACCAAAAATGGCAAATACATACCCAAAATTTCTTAATCCACGCCAAAAACTACTACCTAGTGCCAAAAATTTCTTACTAGTGCTATTATTTACAGTATAATGCAATCCCATAACGTTCCATAATGCTAATACTAGTAGTAAATAATAGCCTCACCCCTTCGCTGAGGAACGATCTACAGTTGGAAGGGACGAGGCTCTGCGGTTACTACGCTCTTATCTCCTCCTCGCCAGTTCCCCTCCCCCGAAGAGAAGGCAGTTCGTCGCTGCTCCCATGGATTCGCCAGGCGGTTCTCCTCCTCGTCAGGGCTGGGAGACCTTGGACGACGATCCTCTGGGAGAAATCGCACGCCGCTCGGACGTCCTCACCGCCGCAAGACTTGGTGCTTCCTGCACCAACTTTTTCAAGACGCTGCTAAAACATGCTTGGGAAAAGGCCATGCTTGTTGGTCTTCCATGTGTCCTCGAGGAGAAGGTTCTTCTATGGGACAATCCTTCGAACAGTCCACTGCTCCCTGGCCATGGTTGCACGTTGACTCCACTTGAGTTGCCGACGTTGAGAGGTAGTCAGATTTTGTCCGATGAGCAGGTCAGTAATGGAGTTTGATCATGTAGTACTTAGTTATTCCATTTCCATCCCGTAATTTCTCCGCTGCCCACTGTCTTATATATAGGTATGGGTCGGTGCCAACAAAGATTGGCTTGCATACCTCCTGCCGGATACCATCATCATTTTGCACAACATCCACAGCAGTGCGGCCGTTCCGGTAGACCCCTTCTCCACCATTGGGATCAGCCTTCCGGACTAGCTAGGCTTGAATACGTATGATGATGCCTACATGAGATTGAAGAAGATAACAATTGCGGACCCGCCGACAAAGCGACGCGGCTACGACGATTAATATCTCATTGCGGTGTTCGATATAAGGATTGCCATCAATGCAAGAGGCAGTAACGGCAGAGGCTGGCGCATGTTGGCGGCGGCAGATTTGTACCCCTACACGTTCGAAGACGCCATGCGCCATCTAGGACGCATCTTCGCGGTGACAAGCCAGGGGACTTGTTTCATCTGGTTGCCATCCTACGATACGGGAGATTACAAACGGAATGCACAAACCATCATTTGCATCCCTAACGGTACTCCATTATTTTGCAGGGATCAGTCATCCCCCGATCAAAATAAGATCGCCGATCCTGGATGTGCATTTACATCCGCAATTCGGTCTAACCTAGAACCTTATCGCTGACTTTGGCATATTGGGATCAACTATCTTAGCAGTCGTTACCCATGGTACCACTGATGTGCAACATGGTCACATAATCTACCACGATCGGACCGTCACCATCTACCCAAGTATTCCATTTTTTAACCCTCTCGCCTTCTCTTTCATTGTTGTACTAGTAGTATACTTTGTAGTACTAGTAGGAGTACTTTTTACCTTGGAGGACGCGTATAGCTAGCTAGGCCCATGAAGACTTGAACCCACTAGCTGCCACCATTTTTGTTTTTCCATGTCTTACTATCTCATCCATGTAGCCAAGAGTGGCTATATATAATAAGCCGGTTATTTTACTTCCTCTATACCGGAGTAGTACTATTTGCTGCACAGTATTACTGACCGCCATATTTGAGCACAACATTATTATGCATGGACCTTGACTATGTACGTCACCATGTGTCCAGATATGGGATGCCGTGTGTACCAGATGAATGGGCCGAGTTCGACCCCCGTGATGCTACGTGGGTGCCAAGGAACACTCTTGGAGAGTACTCGCTTTTCATCGGGGACAGCTACCCCATTGTGAAGCGGATGCCACCTTCCATGCACGACACGGAAGGCCTACCATTCATGAAGCATGGTCGTGTCTTCAGTGCGCACCGCCGGATGAACGACATGCTGGGACACGCTATCCCTGATTTATGTCGCTTCAGCTTGGATGAGTCTCCATCATGTGGAACCGGACTAGAAAGCTGCTACAATGGTTCCCATTGCCCACCGCTATCGATCGTGCCATCCATGAAGAACACCTGGGACTGGAACCTGGAGGAGGACATGTAGCCCATCTATAACGTGCAAGTGGAGTACGGTAATTGTGAACGGTAGCGCTGTGAATATATGTAGACTAGTCGTGCACAAATTTATCATATGAATTGGAGATGAACTTGTGTGGCATACTGGCATTTGTCCTTTAGAATTTATTACTAGTAAATGTGTTATGTGTACATGCAACTTGTGTGGTTGTTGCACGGGCTCCAACACGCTCTTTGAGAAAAAAAAAGGTGTCACAGCTTTGGATATACGTGACGTGGTGGCATCATACAGTAGCATCGTTCGCTATAGTTGTAGTACACTCCTACTAGGACGACAACTCCTATGAAACCTTGCGCTTGGCTCTTTGCCTCTTCGGGAGGTTCAACAGTTCGTACTCGTGTGAACCTTGCACTTGGCTCTTCGCCTCTTCGGAAGGTCCAACAATGATGATACTATAGTACAATATGCTTCTGGCAATCTGACACCGATTGAACTGCTGCACGTCCACCGCGAGGGCGGGGGCAAGGGCGAGGGAGAGGGAGAGGGAGAGGGAGAGGGCGTTGTAGTCAGAACCCTCTCCTCGTCCTGCGAACCACCACGCGCGTGGGTGAGGGAGAGGCGTAGTAAGCAAGCTTCTCCTCGTTCGGCGACTTGACTGGACACATCGAAGCAGTACTAGTACTAGTAGTAGTAGTCCATACTGCGTCCTTTCCGATTAATATGGCTTAATTTGAAACGAAAAAATACCTTTGGCGGTCAACGTATGTAACAATACGCTCTTACGGTCACTATATATAGTTTTGCGGCGATATATCGATCACTAGCTCATCGAGAGCACCAGACACCCTACCGACCGCCACATAGTCGACGTGGCACTTTGTTGACTGGTTAAATTGTCACCTGGTTTCGGGTCCCACCTGCCGGTTGGCGAGCAAAGAAATCAGTTAAACAAAACTTTACGCAGCGCGACACGAGTCCAACCCTTGCGCGCGAACCGCCCTAGCTGTGTATGTGAGTGCATACACGTCTCCTCCCTCGGTCTTCCAACAAAGAGTGTACATCAGCTATAAAACAAAGAGTGTAGTACATGATGTACATCTACACTTCCAATGCATTTAGCGTTTAATCTAAATCGATATTGATTGACTAATGCACCAACTTGGAATGTAGGTATAGGCTACAAGTCTATCCTTAATTACAGCATGCAACGACCTTCATTTAATCTTCTTATCTCAATGGTCGCATGCACACATAAGTCTGCTACTTTTGGGCGTTAATTATGCCCTGGTCAATGTGTAAATCCCTAAATGTACAGTCTTTCACGGACGTAGGGAGTAGGTTGAGCACTTGAGCGTGAGCGTGTGTGTTGCGTCGTGTGATGTGTGCCGCATGGGCGCGTGAGTGTTGTGTGCGTCCATGTGTACGTGTGAGTATTGCATGTTGCATGCATGCATGGGGCTTACTCCCTCCCATTGACATGTTCATCCTTCAAGCTTCCTCTGTTCCCTCCATATGGTGATACTCCCTCTGTTCCCAAATAGTACGGAGTAAATGCCTCCCTCTGTTCCCAAATAGTACGGAAGTCCTTGCGATCCATTATTCCCCATCTTGGTAAGAGAGAACTATTCAACTAGTCTTCACAGTGAAGTGACAATACATGCTGCAGCAGATGGGACACGTAATTAATAAGCTGAACCACCGTGTTGGTGTTACAAAATCGGCCTTACCCAGTACTTCCATCATGTTTTCCAGTAGAGCTCGCTTCCGCAAATACGCCTACGCACCTCTGTCCTCCATTAACTGACATATGGGCCCTGTTGTGGTAGACCCACATGTCATCGGTGTAACTATTTACACTCTGAAGGACGGTATATCCTGGTAGTAGTACTAGTAGAATTGAGATTGAATGCACTTTCTTCCCTGTCTTCCACTCTTCTTCCTCCTCTCTTCCCCATCGTCGTCAGACACCATTTACCCCGCCACCGCCGCTTTCGCCCGCCGCCATCTTCCTTGGTAGCTCGCTCGCCCGCGCCATCTTCCTTGGTAGCTCGCTCGTACCATATCCCCCCACTCACTGCTCGGCCACACGAGGAGAAGCTTCTTCCTCGCCTGCCTGAATCCACTTCCCCGCTGGCTCGCAGGCACCGAAAACCCCAATGGCAGAACCGACTGACACGCAGAGCCGCGACTGGAATTCCCTCCCCGATGTTCTCTTGGAGCATATCTATAGTCGTATGGACCTACTCAGCACCGTCCATCTGGCCGCATTCTCGGTGTCTTTGTACCATCTACTCGTCTACAGCCGGCATGCTACCACTACCCGTCCGCCTGTCCTTCATGCACGGCCACTACTGGGCGGGCATGAAGGCCAACTGGATCGTCCTCATCAACCACACCGGTAGTCCGTGGCGTCTCGTGGATATCTACACCCAGCGAGAGATCACCCTTCCATCGTTGGATACTGCCGCCATCGAGCCTCGCGGCCCGCCGGACACTCCTGCCTACTACGCACGAGACGCGTCAAGCTTTTGGCTCGACCTCATTTGCGAAAGTTGTAATCTCGAAGTGCCCACACCATCAAAAGACTACATGGATTACAAGCTCATTGCCTTGTTCAACATGGGATTAGTCTATCCGAATCCGGTCGCCATACATGGTTATGGCTCATCATCAATCTGTTGAGCCAACATTTCATTTGATGCTATAGTGCATGATGGCATCGCTTACGTGATCGCATTTACGATTGGCTACCTATCTTTGGTGGAATCTATCGTCGTGTAATTGTTCTATCTCATCTCATCTTTACCTTATGAATACGATTGCATGTTCATTTGTTACAAATTTAGAATGCATAGCATGTCTATAACCACATCATTGCTATATGTTCCTCTCATTTCCTAGATTTTTATGACCACACATGTTATTGTTAGAGTTGATATGAGAACAATTGGCATCTAATGATTGTTAGAATACATATTATGAGCATAACATCATGATTGCTATATGTTACTCTCGTTTACAAGATTTTTATAACAACGCATGTTATTGCTTAGAGTTGATATGAGAACAGTAGTAGTAAGTGCTATGGTAGAATATGAGTAGGCGCTGTCATAGTTGTTTTCCTCTCATTGTTACGTGATGTTTGAACCATGACATATTGCTAGAATATGAAAGCCATTGGCTTATTTTTTTAACTTGGGGTATGATTATGACCACACAATTCTCTGTCTATGATATGTGTCACTGTTATAATAATCTTAATTCCACACATACTCTGAACATGATTGTTTACATTTGTCCTTTTGGTCTCCAATTTGAATTGTTGCAGCAGACGCAAATGCGCTGGCCTTCATGATTCCAGGACCTAGAATCATACCAGCCGATAGGTGGTGGTTTATCGCTCGTTCAGCTGACGGCGGTCATTTGATGCTCATTCGCACGTACCAAATTGACCAAACCATTACATCAAACCATATGCAGTACAATGCGTGGGGCGTTCGTGACATTGATGGCTATGGCTGCTTCGTGTTCGAGAAAGATCCCAGCTCCATTGGGCAAAGCGATTCAATCGAGGCGGGTTTACAGCCTCGGCAACCACTCCTTGTTCCTCGGGCTCAATTATCCGATCATCCAACCAATCATCGATCATATCACCGGTGATGATTACTGTGCTATGCAACTTCCATTCGCGAGGGGGGGGCTGTGTTTACACATCATACCATGGGTTTCATGAATCACCATATCCAGAGATTCGTCGACACAGCTTGTTGCCAGATAATCTTCAGTGTGTGAAAGGCATCAAGCTTCCATGTGATGGATGGCTTTTGCAAACCCGACATGCGGCGATGTGGTTCATGCCAATAGCAAATATGCACAACTTGATTCGTGCTGATATCTAGACTGAGCCATGTATTCTGCTGCTGTAGCACGACCCTCTTTTGTTGGATATTATGTCTTTGTTGTTAGTTTGAAGCACTCCTCGGTTTGAAGGATAGATACCTTCACGGGATCAAGTGCATCCTAACTCACCTTCATAGGATGTCTCGATAATGATGATGGAGATGTTGTGTATAATATATATATATATATATATATATATATATATATCGCTTAGGCTTCAAGTGCGTACTTGTTAGTTAAACCTATGTATAAATTGTGACACTAAATACGACTAGTAAGTAGTACGAGAGCGATACTAGGATACGCTCGTCAAATTATTCATCATGTCCACACATTGAATTGACGTGACAACACGCTGCATGAGGTGACACAAGAATCCGCGGCGTGTTCGGGTATTCGGACTTTAGATTTGGAGTACCACTTATCTGTCGAAATCTTTCATCATTCACTTAAAACAGTCGATTGATCATACATTGAGTACCATATAACAGGAATTACCGATGCAAGTCGAAGAAGGATTGGCCGGTGCTGCCGGCTGGCGTCAAGTTCGATCCCACGGATCAGGAGCTGATCGAGCACCTTGAGGCCAAAGTGAGTGCTTACAGCGCGAGATATCAGTCTCTCATCGATTTGTTCATACCAACCATCGACAGCAAGCACGGCATATGCTACACCCAACCTGAGAAACTTCCAGGTAAGACACCGGTTGGCCGTCTACTTGCACAAACATATTCCTTTGTTTATAGCTCTATTTTTCTTTTTAGACGCAGACCTGATGAAGCAATTAAAACTTGACAGTTAATAAAAAGTGAAACAAGTGACTTCAACATGCCAAAGATGTTATGAAAATGCCAACTAGGTACACTAAAACCTGTATTCCACAATACTGCAGGTATCACACTGAGTGGCCTAAGGAAGCATTTCTTCCAGCGCAATTCCAGGGCGTTCGAAAGGGGCACATGGACGCGTCGCAAGATACAGTTGGAGTGCGGCATGCACGCGATGTGGCACAAGACAGGCAATACCCTGCCGGTGATGGTCAACGGCCGGCAGACGGGCAGCAAAAAGGTTACGTGCTGCACACCAACAAGAACTTCACCAGCAGAGGACCAATTGGGTGATGCACCAGTACCACCTCGGGGACCTGGAGCAAGAGAAGGAGCGGGAGCTGGTCCTCTGCAAGATTTTCTACCAGACGAACACTAGGGCCAGGAGTAAAAAGATTATAAGTTACTTTGGTATTCGTAGTTGTACTACCTTGTCGTCCGCAAGTTGGTATTGTTGTTAACGATCTTTTGGTATGAACTTGCATTTGCTTCCAACCATCATGCCGAGGGTCGACGTGGATATAAAGATGAATCATTTGTTTCGAAACGAATTTTCAGGCACCTGATTTTTATTTGATGGGTAGCATAAGCACCCGCCGTTCGAATTCCCAGTTCTCCAATTTTTTCGAAACAAGTGCATGCACTTATTATCACGATAAAAACACAATATCCATGCTGCATCCCAGTTATCAGTCTATACTTGCATAATTCTCTCGTTTATTGAGCATGTATATTGTTTTTTCAGGTCGAGCAAGTTTCAACTGGGCTGTAGACTTCCCAGGGTTGGTGTTGTTTTTAATAGGCCCAGCCCATGACGACAACGGGGCACGAAGATCTAGCAGGTATCTACTGGCCTCTGTCCCGCCATCGTTAGTTATATTTTATCTTACAACATCCGCAGACAGTTTTTTTACTGAATCAAACACACAACCCAGTTCTATTTTCCTCTTGAAACGCATGTCCTACATCCGTTTTCTAATCTCTACCTATAGTTTTACTAGTTCATATACACGTATCATTATATTGAAAACACATAAAATTCCCTTTTCATATTTAATCCTTATTTTTGTTGTTTTTTCCCACCCAGCGCTGATTTTTTGACCACTGGTTTTCCCTTAAACCAACTCAACTGTCCCACTTCTTATTTTCTTACAAAAACAAAACGATTTTTTGGCAAATCAATAAGTTATTAAAAAAATGTTTATCATTTCGGGATTACAACAGTTCGGACTCCACCAAAATATGCAAAATAAGGTTAAACTTTTTGATCGTGGTCCTGGGCAGAAAATGGGCTGTAATAAATTACATAAGAATTAGCAAATGGGCTGTAAATTATAAAAAATAGCAAATGGGATTTATGTTTTCTGCCACAGATTTGGAGGCTGACTTGTGGGCCTACTAAGTTCATGCATACACAAGGTTTCTCAAAAAAGAAACTTAGTCAACAATCGAGTCTACCAGCGTCAGACTGTTAGATGTCAATCTAACGGCAATCGTGCTTCTTCAGTCTCTGATCTTCCTGCCCCAGCCGCCCAAACCAGCGCCGTCGGAACCGCCTGCTCCCGCCTCCCGTGGCCGGCAGTGCTGCCGGGCAGGCCTCACGGCCCCATCATACTCGCATCCCTGGCCTGTCAATCCCTCTACTCACCCACACTTCCTGTTATTTTCCGGCGACGGCAGCCGAACCAGTCAACCCTCGTACTCTCCACCGTGTGGGCAGCCACTGTCGTGTCTTCCTCGGCTCCGTGTCATTCCCTTCATAGGCCTCGCTGTCGTCCACCGCCCTGGTGCTCTCGGCGCGGCATGGTCAACGATGTCCATCGAACGGCTGTAGTGCTTCTTCAACCTTTGGTCTTCTTGCCCCAGCCGCCCAAAGCAGCGGTGGTCGTGCCGCATGCTCCTGCCTCCGTGGCCGGCTCTGCTGCCGTGGAGGCGTCACCGTCCCCATACTACTCCCACCGCTGGCCAGGCCATCCCTCCACTCACCCACTCCCCCTGTTATTCTGCGGCGACGGCAACCTCACACCGCAGCCGAACTAGTGAACCCTCGTACTCCTCTCCGCATGGGCATCCACTGCCGCGTCTTCCCCGGCTCTGCGTCGTCCCCTTCCTAGGCCTCGTCGTCGTCCACCGCCGTGGTGCTCTCGGCGCGGCGTGGTCAATGTGGTCAACGACCGACTTCCATCGGAAGAGTACTATACATGGAGAGGCTGACAGCTGGGTCCACGGCAGCCGCAAAGAAGTGCCTCCATATTACGCGCAAAATAATTATTCCTCCACCTGACAGCAGGGACCCACCGGACGGGCCACCATTATTTCGTGGAAAAAACGTTTCCCCCTGACTACTGGGACCCACCGGACGGGCCACCGTATTTCACGAAAAACAACGTTTGCCCCTGATTGCTGGGACCCACCGGACGAACCACCGTATTTCGCTAAAAAAAATGTTCCCCCCGCTGTCAGCTCAGACCCACCAGAAGTGCCTCCTTATTACGCATAGAAAAATGAATACTCCCCCTGCTAGCTAGGACCCACCATTGTGGGAGGCTGACTTGTGGGCCTACTAAGTTGACGGGGACAGAGGGCTTTGTCAACTTAGTAAATATGAAAGATTCTAGCTCCAGAGACCATACGATGTCCATCCAACGGCCGTCGTGCTTCTTCAATCTCTGCTCTTCCTGCTCCGATCGCTCAAACAAGCGCCATGTGGGCTCGCCTGCTCCCTCCTCCCCGCGGCCGGCTGTGCTGCCGCGCAGGCCAAACCGCCCCACCATACTCCCATCGCTGGCCTAGCCATCCCTTTACTCACCCACACCTGCTGTTATTCTCCGGCAACGGCAGACCAACCAGTAAACCCTCATACAGTCGTACTCCCCTCCGCGTGTGTCGGATTTCGGGTTCCGGCAGACCCTTGAGGTTCAAACACTGGGGTGCGCGCGGAGATATCACCCTCTACCTACCTGCACCCCACCGCCTCGCTTGGATCTAAACTACAAAAGGAACAACACAAGAGATGCAAGGTTTATACTAGTTCGGGACACCATTGTGGCGTAATACCCTACACTAGTTTGTGGTGTGGTGGATTGCCTCTTGGGCTGATGGTGATGAACAATACAAGGAAGAACAGCCTCGCGAGGGTCTGTTCTTGGCCGGGGCGATGAACTGCTTGGAGGAGTTCAGTCGCTCTCTCTCTCTCTATAGATTGCTTGACCTCTAGCTCTGTTCTCGATTCCGGATCAAGCTCTCCTTCTACCCTGTGGGAGGCTAGTCCTATTTATAGAGAGAGGCCCTGGGCCTCTTCCCAAATATTCAACGGGAAGCACGCCAACAATTGGCCATTTTGAAGGGGAACATCTGGTACACTTATCCTGACTAAAGTTGGTCCTCGCCTGTCAAAGGCTCTGGTGGTGACGCCGGCTTGGGCTCCACAATGACTTCCTTCCTGCCATTGGGCTGGTCTTGGTCTTGTTTCACCGAAATGGATGCATTTGCTTGATGCCTTCGCCTGCGCTTGCTCCCTTTGCACCAAAGAGGAAAGGAGGACGCTGCGTGGGCTGGCGCCCGCCTGGCGCCCGCCTGGCGCCCTTGGTCGTCATGGCTTGTGTCATGGGCACCTCGTGAGGTACCCCGCCTTGATCTCTCCGCCTCCTTGCGAGCCAGCCTGATGAGGCCGTGCCTGAGGAAGATCCCTGTCGTCCGCCCCGCGAGGCTTGGCCCCTCGCGAGGATCTTGAGCTTGTGTTGATGAATATGGGCCGTGATGGGCCCCTCAGGAGCCACGCCGCAGCCGCAGGCGAGAAAGTCTGGGACCCCGTTCCCGATCGTCGACAGATAGCCCGGGCCCAAAGCGCGCCGGGCTTGGCCGAGCAGAGAGGCGAAGGGGCAAGTCTTGGCGCCAAGGGCCCTAATAGCCTGTGGCCTTGGGCGCCGCGTGGCGGTTGATTGGACGTGGGCGTCTCCACTTCCCCACGATGCCTCGGCAACTGCACAAATCGACAAGTCCCTGCACGCAAAGCGGGTCATGATTACCTGCAATTGTGGAGGCCGGCGGTTGGCCTCCTCTGGCTTTAAGTACAGAACGGCGCGTGCCCTTCCAGTCTGTCCCCTCTTGCTTCTCCTCCTTCTTGATGGCTCCGCCGAGGAAGTTCTCGGCCGCAGAGAAAGGGAAGGCCCGCCAGGTTGAGCCTGCCTCTCCCCCGCCCAAGCGCGATCGAGGCCGCCCTTGCAAACATCATGTGGCTCCCACGGTGCTGCGGAGGTGTTGCCGGAGTTCGTTGTGTGGTCGGCGGAGCCGACTTGCGCCCGGCTTCAGCTTCCTCCTTCCTCCTAGGTGTGCTCCCGGCTGGCGCTCCGGGCGGCCTCTGGCTCCAGGCAGACGGCTGCTGCAGTCGGGCCTCCTGGGCTTTGTTGGAGGTCTCCGCGGCCGGGAGCCTGGCCCTGACTCGCGGCTGGCAGACGTTTGCCCGCGCGCGTGGCCTGAGCCGTCGGTGCACCCTGCACTTCAAGTTCGACGGCGATGCCACCCTTTACGTGAGGGTGTTCGGGGAGGATGGTCGCCGCGCTGGGTGCTGCCCTGAGGACGACGACCGCGGCCGGGGGCCCAGCCCCGGTGATGACGGAGAGGACAACGCACACGTGGTTGGCGGCGCTCAGGGCTCCTCGAGCTTCATCGATTCTTCTTCGGGCGGCGGCTCTTCCAGCAGCGGCCGCGATCAGCCCCCACGCCGTCGTGCCTGCTTGGAGGGTGGTAGCGGGTCCGCCCGCCGTTGCGCCTTGGTGAAGCGTGAGAGGGAGTCCGCCTGAGCCCTGGAGGCGGCTCGAGTCTTCCCTGCGGGCTGGTGTCGGGCGAGCCGCGTCTGATTTGTTATTCCTTTTTCTTTTTCCTGCGTAGAAAGACAGTAGTGTGGGGCCCCGTGGGGGCGTGTTTGGACTTTCGTCGTTAATCATCGTCTGTTTACGCTATTCGGCATCGTGCCTTGGGCTGCGCTGCACAGAGGTAGTTCCCAGCCTCAGCCATGGAGGGCGACCGACCCAGGTCCTGTGTTCGTGTCACGGTGCTCGTGAGGCACAGACTGGAGGGGTGCTCCTGTGGTGGACCCAGGTTGGGAAACCTTGAACGATAAGGGTAGAAAACACTCGCGAGGGTGCTCAGGCTGCCCCCTCGCGAGACCTTGCGCGAGAGAAATCGAGGTAGGAGGGTGAAACATTGAAGAGCCACAAATCAAAAACGAGAACAGCTTCGATAAAACTTCAAATGAGAATGAACAAGCCAACTGCAGAAAGCAAATGGAAACACCGCATCCGACACCTAATCTAGTATTCGACGTCTTCTCACCAGCGCGGAGCTAAGTGCTGCCACTGGGCGTGGGAGGGAGCCCCAGGGCCTAAGGCCGACGCTCCTGAGACTCCGGGGCGTGTACAGCCCCAACTCATTATTACGTGAGAGTGTCACGGGCGGCGAGCTTCACAGGCGTTGGCCTTCTTCACAGGCTCTGGGCCTTTCTTGGGGGAAGCAAGCTTCATGGGCATTGGCCCTCTTCACAGGCTCTGGGCCTTTTCCAAAACGCGACAGCTTCACAGGCATTCGCCTTCTTCATAGGCTCTGGGCCTTTTCCAAAAAGATAAGCTTCACAGGCATTTGCCTTCTTCACAGGCTGTGGGCCTTTTCCAAAAAGATAAGCTTCACAGGCTCTGGGCCTTTTTAGGGGTAAAACCTCCGGAGGTGCTGGATGTTCCACGCGTTCTGGACTGGCACCCCCTCCTGAGTCTCCAAGCGCGCGGAGCCGGGCCTGGAAACATGAACAACCTTGAATGGGCCCTCCCACATTGGAGAGAGCTTATGCATCCCCTCCCTGGAGAGAACCCGCCTGAGCACGAGGTCCCCTACCTCAAGAGTTCTGGGGCGAATGTTGCGGCAGTGTATCGTCGCAGTGCTTGTTGGTACCTCGCCGCTCGCAACGCAGCTTCTCGACGACGCTCCTCCCCCAGCACGAGGTCCGTCCCCCGCATGGCGTCCTGCTGCGCCTCGTCGAACGCCAGGACCCGTGCGGAACGACGTCTGACCTCGTGAGGGAGGACCGCTTCGGCTCCATAGACCAGGAAGAACGAGGTCTCTCAAGTTGGCTTGGTCATGGTCGTGCGGATGGACCACAGCACAGACTGAAGCTCGTCGTACCAACCTCTGCCACAGGCCTCCAGTTTCTTCTCGAATATTCTGGTTTTAAGGTCCCTCAGGACCTCTGCGTTGGCCCGCTCGGCCTGGCCGTTGCTTCGAGGGTGCGCCACCGAAGCGTAGCATATCTGCGTTCCCAGGTTAGCACAGTATGTTTTGAAGAGGTTACTGGTGAACTGCGAACCGTTGTCGGTGATGATGCGGTTCGGCACCCCAAACCGGCTCACGATGCCCTTGACGAACTTGACCGCAGAACCTGCGGGGATGGTGCGGACGGCTTCCACTTCAGCCCACTTGGTGAACTTGTCCACGATGACGTAGAGGTAGCGATAGCCCCCTGGCGCTCGAGGAAACGGGCCCAGGATATCCAGCCCCCAGAGTGCGAATGGCCACGAGAGGGGTATAGTTTGCAGACCTCCTGCCGACTGATGGATCTGCTTGGCATGGAATTGGCAGGCTTCACAAGCCTTCACTAGTTCGACGGCATCGTTGAGCGCAGTAGGCCAATAGAAACCGCTCTGGAATGCCTTGCCCACGAGAGTTCGTGATGACGAGTGATGCCCACAGTCTCCATCGTGTATATCCGCCAGCAGTTCTTTCCCTTGCTCCCTGGAGATGCAGCGTAGGGACACATCATTTGGTCGCTTTCGATAGAGCTCTCCATCCCTGATGCAGTATGCTATGGCTTGCCGCGCCACACGCTCCGCTTCCTCCTTCTCCAGCAGGATCCCTTGCATTAAGTAGCTCCGGAGCTCTGTGATCCAGCACCCCTCCTGAGGCTCCATAATCAGGAGCAGGCGCGCTCCTGAGGCCGGGCCACAGACGGGGGCTCCTGAGGCAGGTGGCTGGGGCAGCTCCTCTCGAAGACGCCTGGCTCCTGAGGTAACCGCCTGGATGCCCGTTTGGCGATGTCGTCGGCCTCCTGATTAGTGCCGCGGGGCACATGCTGCAACTCCAACCCCCAGAACTGCTTCTCCATCCTACGGACCTCTGCAAGGTAGGCTTCCATGTGCTCATCTTTTGGCTCGTACACCTTGTTGGAGAAATTTACGAGGAGCTGCAAATCGCCCTTGATGGTAAGGCGCTTCACCCCTAGGGCAGCTGCGGCCTTCAAGCCCGCTATTAGACCTTCATACTCCGCTATGTTGTTGGAGACCTTTTCACCTTGCTGGAAAGAGAGCTGCACAGCGTAGTAGAGCTTGTCCTGAGTGGGAGATATGAGCACCGCCCCAGCCCCAGCGCCATGCCTAGAGAACGCCCCATCGAAGTACATGACCCAGCCTTCCGGCGCTTCGCTTCCCGGGGAGAGGGACCGATCCTCGTCAGCCTTGAGGCCCGGTGCCTCCATCCATTCTGCCACAAAATCCGCTAATGCGACCCCCTTAATGACTCTCGTCGTGCTGAATTCGAGCTGAAACGCTTGCAGTTCAATGTTCCACTCAGCGACCCTTCCGGCTGAGTTAGGGCTCCTGAGCACCCTTTCCAAGGGGTATGCTGAGGCGACCTTGATGGGGTGACCACGAAAATAGTGCGCAGCTTGCTTGCGGAGCCACCCGAGAGCGAGGAGGAGTTTACGAGGCATGGGGTACGTGCCCTCGCGTCTCGCAACACCGTGCTGACGAAGTATACTGGGTGCTCAACGAGGTTTGGAGCGCCAATGCTGATGGCGCCCTCTGGGGACTGTGGCGCCTCCTGAGGCGATGGAGCCTCCAGAGGCTGGTAGTCTGGGGGTGGGACCTCTTCCGTTCCCAGTGCGCTCCCCTGCGGCGGCTGATCCTTATCAGCCGTGGCAGTGGTTTCTATGGGTCTTCCTTGTTCTTGCCTTGCCTTGACCTGGGCTGCTGTTGTGGTTTTGGTTTGACGCTCTTCCCTAACCGCCACCAGAGCTGCGCTGGCGGAGTAGGGAGTGGCGGCGAGGTAGAGCACCAGGTGTTCCTGCGGGCGTGGAGCCACCATGACCGGAGGGCTGGTTAGGTACCTCTTGAGATCTTGAAATGCGTTGTCGGCCTCTTCAGTCCATTCAAAGGGTCCCTTTTTCTTCATTAGCTGGAAGAAAGGCAGCGCTCGTTCCCCCAACTTGGAGATGAAGCGCCCTAGTGCAGTCACGCGCCCAGTGAGCTTCTGCATTTCCCTGAGGGTCTTTGGCGAGCTCATGTCCTCGACCGCCTTGACCTTTTCTGGGTTAGCCTCGATGCCTCGGTGGGATACGAGGAAGCCCAAGAGCTTGCCCGAGGGGACTCCAAACACACACTTCCTCGGGTTGAGCCGTAGGTTCACTGCGTTGAGGCTCGCAAAGGTTTCCTCCTGGTCTTGTATCAGGGTCCTGGCCTCCCGAGACTTCACCACAATGTCATCGACGTAAGCCTCAACATTCTTTCCGAGCTGCGGACCCAAGGAGATGTGCATCAGCCGCTGGAAGGTCGCCCCTGCGTTGCGCAGCCCGAATGGCATGCACGTGTAGCAATACACCCCACACGGGGTCAGGAAGGCCGTCTTTTCCACGTCTTCTACTGCCATCTTGATCTGGTGATACCCAGAGAAGGCATCCAAGAAGCATAACAGGTCGCACTCAGCGGTGGAATCGACGATCTGGTTGATGCGAGGGAGTGGGAACGGATCTTGTGGGCATGCCTTGTTGAGGTTGGTGAAGTTGACACACATGCGCTCCTTCCCTCCCTTCTTTGGCACAACGACAGGGTTGGCCAACCAATCCGGATATCGGACCTCGCGAATGACCCAAATGACTTCTAGTTTGCGGGTCTCACGGACGATGAAGGCTTGCTTTTCGATGGACTGCCGCCTCGCTTTCTGCTTCGAGGGGCGTACGTTGGGGCACACATGGAGGTGATGCTCGATTACGCCCCTAGGGATCCCCGCCAACTGATCAGGCTCCCAGGCGAATACCTTCTTGTTTACGCGCAGGAACTTGACCAGGGCCTCCTCCTGCTCGGGCTCAAGGTTGGCGCCTATGGTGAAAGTGGTGTTAATGGACCCGTCCTCGTCGACGAGTATTTGCTTGGTCTCTGCCTTGTCTTGGGTGAACAACTGTTTCTTCTTGGTTGGTGCAGCCCCCTTGGGCTCAGGGGTCTCCGCGTCGGCGGGCTGTGCTGGCGCCGCCGTCTTGAAGGCGAGCTTGAGCACTCGCAACGCATCTCCGGTGTCCCCGGGCACGGTGAGGACACCGTTGCTCCCGGGCATCTTCATGAGGTTGTACGTCGGGTGAGTCGCGGCCATGAATTGGGCCAGTGCTGGGTAGCCGAGGATGGCATTATAGGGGAGGCCGATGGGGGCGATGTCGAAATCGACCAGCTCCATGCAGATGTTGTCGTAGGTGTCGAAAGTTACCGGGAGCCGGATCTGTCCCAAGGAGCTGGATGACCCGCCCCCGACGCCCGAGAAGGGCCGGCTGGGCTGCAGCCGCTCCCGGGGTATACAGAGGAGGTTGAAGGCCTCAACTGAGAGCACGTTGAGGCCCGCGCCACCGTCGATGAGAGTCTCCGTGACGGCCACTGGCGAGATGGTGGGGGTGCACAGCATGGGGAGCGCACCCGAGCATCTTTGAGTTGGAGGGTGGTCCTCTCGAGCTGAAGGTCGATCGGCCTTGGGCGCCGACCGGTCCGGGGCCCCGCCGCATGGGGCGGTGCCGACCGGGCGGACGTAATGGCTTGACGTGGTGACTTGAAGGCGGCGCTGTGAGCCGCCAGAGGGCCGCGACGACTGGGCGCCCAGTAAGAACGTGGTGGGTGAGGAAGAGGCCGACAGCTCTTCCTAAGAGGCCACGGAGGCTGCCGGCAGGTGGAGCAGCCATGCATGTGAGCCCGGTGAGGGCCATGGGAAGCAGTTGGCCATGACCTGTCGTCACCTCCAGCCAAGACGGCCTCCTCGTGACGCCAGCAGGAAGGCTAGCGGATCGGTCGCGCCGCCAGAAGCGGCGGCGTTGTCGGCTTGAACTTGTCCGCCACCGCACCCGTTGCAAGGCGGGGCAGGGCTCGAGCCCCTGGCCCCCGTCTTGGGCGGGCGGCGGCGGAGCGGCGCGCTGCTCATCGCGAGCCGGTCGCGGCGGTGGCGGAAGGAAAACTCCGGTGCACCCCTACCTGGCACGCCAAATGTCGGATTTCGGGTTCCGGCAGACCCTTGAAGTTCGAACACCGGGGTGCGCGCGGAGATCTCACCCTCTACCTACCTGCACCCCGCCGCCTCGCTTGGATCTAAACTACAAAAGGAACAACACAAGAGACGCAAGGTTTATACTAGTTCGGGCCACCATTGTGGTGTAATACCCTACTCTAGTTTGTGGTGTGGTGGATTGCCTCTTGGGCTGATGGTGATGAACAATACAAGGAAGAACAGCCTCGCGAGGGTCTGTTCTTGGCCGGGGCGATGAACTGCTTGGAGGAGTTCAGTCGCGCTCTCTCTCTCTAGATTGCTTGACCTCTAGCTCTGTTCTCGATTCTGGATCAAGCTCTCCTTCTACCCTGTGGGAGGCTAGTCCTATTTATAGACAGAGGCCCTGGGCCTCTTCCCAAATATTCAGCGGGAAGGGCGCCAACAATTGGCCATTTTGAAGGGGAACATCTGGTACACTTATCCTGACTAAAGTTGGTCCTCGCCTGTCAAAGGCTCTGGTGGTGACGCCGGCTTGGGCTCGACAATGACTTCCTTCCTGCCGTTGGGCTCGTCTTGGTCTTTGTGCACCGAAATGGATGCCTTTGCTTGATGCCTTCGCCTGCGCTTGCTCCCTTTGCACCAAAGAGGAAAGGAGGACACTGCGTGGGCTGGCGCCCGCCTGGCGCCCTTGGTCGTCATGGCTTGTGTCATGGGTGTTGGGGAACGTAGTAATTTCAAAAAATTTCCTACGAACACGCAAGACCATGGTGATGGCATAGCAACGAGAGGGGAGAGTGTCCGTCCACGCACTCGTGAGACCAAAGCGGAAGCGTTATAACAACGCTGTTGATGTAGTCGACGCCTTCACGATCCGACCGATCCAAGCACCGAACGACGGCACCTCCGAGTTACGCACACGCTCAGCTCGATGGCGATCCCGGACTCGATCCAGCAAAGTGTCGGGATGAGTTCCGTCAAGACGACGGCGTGGGAGCGATGTTGATGCTCCACCGACGCAGGGCTTCGCCTAAGCTCATGACGATATGACTTCTCCGTAGCAGGCTTCGCCTAAGCTCTACGACGATATGACCGAAGTGGAATATGGTGGAGGGGGCACCGACACGGCTAAGGAATGATCCGTAGATCAACTTGTGTGTCATGGGGTGCACCCCTGCCCCAGATATAAAGGAGCAAAGGGGGTGCGGCCGGCCCTAGGGAGGCGCTGGAGGAGTCCTACTCCCACCGGAGTAGGACTCCCCCTCTCCTAGTTGGAGTAGGATTGGGGAGGGAAGAGGGAAGGCGCGCCCCCTCCTTGTCCTATTCGGACTAGAGGGAGGGGCGCGGCCTGCCCCCTGGCCGGCCCTTCCTCTTCTCCCTTGTGGCCCATTAAGGCCCATATACCCCTCGGGGTTCCAGTAACCCCGGTGTTCCAGTAACTTCTGTTTTCATTCGAACCCTTCCAAGTCCAAACATAGGCTTCCAATATATCAATCTTTATGTCTCGACCATTTCGAGACTCCTCGTCATGTCCGTGATCATATCAGGGACTCGAACAACCTTCGTATATCAATACTTATAAACTCATAATGAACTGTCATCGAAACGTTAAGCGTGCGGACCCTACGGGTTCGAGAACTATGTAGACATGACCTAGAACCATTCTCGGTCAATAACCAATAGCGGAACCTGGATGCTCATATTGGTTCCTACATATTCTACGAAGATCTTTATCGGTTAAACCGCATAATCACATACGTTGTTCCCTTTGTCATCGGTATGTTACTTACCCGAGATTCGATCGTCGGTATCCAATACCTAGTTCAATCTCGTTATCGTAAGTCTCTTTACTCGTTCAGTAATACATCATCTCACAACTAACTCATTAGTTGTAATGCTTGCAAGGCTTAAGTGATGTGTATTACCGAGAAGGCCCAGAGATACCTCTCCGACAATCGGAGTGACAAAACCTAATCTCGAAATACGCCAACCCAATAAGTACCTTTGGAGACACCTGTAGTACTCCTTTATAATCACCCAGTTACGTTGTGACATTTGGTAGTACCCAAAGTGTTCCTCCGGTAAACGGGAGTTGCATAATCTCATGGTTACAGGAACATGTATAGGTCATGAAGAAAGCATAAGCAACATACTAAACGATCAAGTGCTAAGCTAACGAAATGGGTCATGTCAATCACATCATTCTCCTAATGATGTGATCCCATTAATCAAATGACAACACATGTATATGGTTAGGAAACATAACCATCTTCGATTAATGAGCTAGTCTTGTAGAGGCATACTAGTGACTATCTGTTTGTCTATGTATTCACACATGTATTATGTTTCCGGTTAATACAATTCTAGTATGAATAATAAACATTTATCATGATATAAGGAAATAAATAATAACTTTATTATTGCCTCTAGGGCATATTTCCTTCAATGGGCACCTCGTGAGGTACCCCGCTTTGATCTCTCCGCCTCCTTGCGAGCCAGCCTGATGAGGCCGTGCCTAAGGAAAATCCCTGTCGTCCGCCCCACGAGGCTTGGCCCCTCGCGAGGGACTTGAGCTTGTGTTGATGAAGATGGGCCGTGATGGGCCCCCTGTGAGCCACGCCGCAGGCCGCAGGCAGGAAAGTCTGGGGACCCCCGTTCCCAGAACGCCGACAGCGTGGGAAACAACTGCCGAGTATTCCCTACCTCTGTGTCGTTCCCTTCCTAGGCCTCGCCGTCGTCCACCACCCTAGTGCTCTCGGCGAGGCCTCGTCGACGTGGTCAACGACCGACATGCATCTGAGGTGGACTATATGTGGACAGGCTGACAGCTGGGTCCAAGGCCGCACGCAAGGAAATGCCTCCTTATTACGTGCAAAATAATGATTCCTCCACCTGACTATCAGGGGCCCATCGAAAGGGCCTCTGTATTTCACGAAAAAAACGTTACCGCCGCTACGGGTTTATTCCAACTCCGAGAGGCTTGCACCAGACCATAAATTGATCGCTGGAGCTTGCACACCTTGTTAGTACCCTTTGGATCGACAAAACCTTCTGGTTGCATCATATACAACTCTTCTTCTAGAAATCCATTCAAGAATGCAGTTTTACATCCATTTGCCAAATTTCATAATCATAAAATGCGGCAATTGCTAACATGATTCGGACAGACTTAAGCATCGCCACGGGTGAGAAAGTCTCATCGTAGTCAACCCCTTGAACTTGTCGAAAACCTTTCGCAACAAGTCGAGCTTTGTAGACAGTTATATTACCATCGTCGGTCTTCTTCTTAAAGATCCATTTATTCTCAATGGCTTGCCGATCATCGGGCAAGTCAACCAAAGTCCATACTTTGTTCTCATACATGGATCCCATCTCAGATTTCATGGCTTCCAGCCATTTTGCGAATCTGGGCTCACCATTGCTTCTTCATAGTTTGTAGGTTCGCCATGGTCAAGTAACATGACTTCGAATAGGATTACCGTACCACTCAGTGCGATTTTACTCTGGTTGACCTCTGAAGTTCAGTAGTAACTTGATCTCAAGCTTCATGATCATCATCATTAGTTTCCTCACTAATTGGTGTAGTTGTCACAGAACCATTTCTTGTGATGAACTACTTTCCAATAAGGGAGCAGATCTGATTATCTCATCAAGTTCTACCTTCCTCCCACTCACTTCTTTCGAGAGAAACTCCTTCTCTAGAAAGGATCCGAATTTAGCAACGAAAATCTTGCCTTCAGATCTGTGATAGAAGGTGTACCCAACAGTCTCCTTTGGGTATCCTATGAAGACACATTTTTCCGATTTGGGTTCGAGCTTATCTGGTTGAAGTTTCTTCACATAAGCATCGCAGCCCCAAACTTTAAGAAACGACAACTTTGGTTTCTTGCCAAACCACAGTTCATACGGTGTCGTCTCAACGGATTTAGATGGTGCCCTATTTAACGTGAATGCGGCCGTCTCTAAAGCATATCCCCAAAACGATAGCGGTAAATCAGAAGAGACATCATAGATCGCACCATATCAAGTAAAGTACGACACGACGTTCGGACACACCATTTCTCTGTGGTGTTCCGGTGGCGTGAGTTTGAAACTATTCCACATTGTTTCAAATGTAAACCAAACTCGTAACTCAAATATTCTCCTCCACGATCAGATCGTAGAAACTTATTTTCTTGTTACGATGATTTTCCACTTCACTCTGAAATTCTTTGAACTTTTCAAATGTTTCAGATTTGTGTTTCATTAAGTACATATACCCATATCTACTCAAATCATCCGTGAAGGTGAGAAAATAACGATACCCGGCGTGCCTCAACATTCATTGGACCACAAACATCAGATGTATGATTTCCAACAAATCAGTTGCTCGCTCCATAGTTCCGGAGAACGGCGTTTTGGTCATCTTGCCCATGAGGCACGGTTCGCAAGTACCAAGTGATTCATAATCAAGTGATTCCGAAGCCCATCAAGATGGAGTTTCTTCATGCGTTTTACATCGATATGACCTAAACGGCAAGTGCCACAAATAAGTTGCATTATCATTATCAACTCTGCATCTTTTGGTTTCAACATTATGAATATGTGTATCACTACTGTCGAGATTCAACAAGAATAGACCATTCTTCAAGGGTGCATGACCATAAAAGATATTACTCATATAAATAGAACAACCATTATTCTCTGATTTAAATGAATAACCGTCTCGCATCAAACAAGATCCAGATATAATGTTCATGCTCAACGCTGGCACCAAATAACAATTATTTAGGTCTAAAACTAATCCCGAAGGTAGATGTAGAGGTAGCGTGCCGACCGCGATCACATTGACTTTGGAACCATTTCCCACGCAAGATCGTCACCTCGCCCTTTGCCGTGCTCGTCTATTCCGTAGTCCCTGTTTGAGTTGCAAATATTAGCAATGTAACCAGTATCAAATACCAGTGCTACTACGAGCTCTAGTAAAGTACACATCAATAACATGTATATCACATATACCTTTGTTCACCTTGCCATCCTTCTTATCCGCCAAATACTTGGGGCAGTTCCGCTTCAAAGTGTCCATCGCTTGCGGTAAAAACACTCATTTTCAGGTTTAGGTCCAGACTTGGGTTTCTTCTCTTGATCAGCAACTTTCTTGCTGTTCTTTTGAAGTTTCCTTCTTCTTCCCTTTGCCCTTTTCTTGAAACTAGTGGTCTTGTTGACCATCAACACTTGATGCTCTTTCTTGATTTCTACCTCCGCTGCTTTTAGCATTGCGAAGAGCTCAGAATTGTCTTAGTCATTCCTTGCATATTATAGTTCATCACGAAGCTCTTGTAGCTTGGTGGCAGTGATTGGAGAATTTCATCAATGACACTATCATCCGGAAGAGTAACTCCCAGTTGAATCAAGTGATTATTATACCCGGACATTTTGAGTATATGTTCACCGACGTAACTATTCTCCTCCATCTTGCAGCTATAGAACTTATTGGAGACTTCATATCTCTCAATCCGGGCATTTGCTTGAAATATTAACTTCAACTCTGGAACATCTCATATGCTCCATGACGCTCAAAACGCCGTTGAAGACCCGGTTCTAAGCCGTAAAGCATGGCACACTCGAACTATTGAGTAGTCATCAGCTTTGCTTTGCGCAGACGTTCACAACTTTCGCTCAGCTCCTGCAGCAGGCTCGTCACCCAGCGGTGCTTCGGGATTTAATTTTTACGTGCAGCAATGAGGATAATCCTCAAGTTACGGACCCAGTCCGTGTAATTGCTACCATCATCTTTCAACTTTGCTTTCTCAAGGAACGCATTAAAATTCAACGGAACAACAAAGACGAGCCATCTATCTACAAAGAAACATAGACAAGCAAAATACTATCGGTACTAAGCTCATGATAAATTTAAGTTTAATTAATCATATTAAAAACTCCCACTTAGACAGACATCTCTCTAGTTATCTAAGTGATTACGTGATCCAAATCAACTAAACCATGTCCGATCATCACGTGAGATGGAGTAGTTTCAATGGTGAACATCACTATGTTGATCATATCTACTATATGATTCACGCTCGACCTTTCGGTCTCCGTGTTCGAGGCCATATCTGTTATATGCAAGGCTCGTCAAGTTTAACCTGAGTATTCCGCTGCGTGCAACTGTTTTGCACCCGTTGTAGATGGACGAGAACTTATCACACCCGATCATCACGTGGTGTCCGGGTACTACGAACTTTGGCAACGGTGCATACTCAGGAGAACACTTCTTGATAATTTTAGTGAGAGATCATCTTATAATGCTACCGTCAATCAAAGCAAGATAAGATGCATAAAGGATAAACATCACATGCAATCAATATAAGTGATATGATATGGTCATCATCATCTTGTGCTTGTGATCTCCATCGCCAAGCACCGTCATGATCACCATCGTCACCGGGCGCGACACCTTGATCTCCATCGTAGCATCGTTGTCGTCTCGCCAACTATTGCTTCTACGACTATCGCTACTGCTTAGTGATAAAGTAAAGCAATTACATGGCGTTGCATTTCATACAATAAAGCGACAACCATATGGCTCCTGCCGATTGCCGATAACTCGGTTACAAAACATGATCATCTCATACAATAAAATATAGCATCACGTCTTGACCACATCACATCACAACATGCCCTGCAAAAACAAGTTAGACGTCCTCTACTTTGTTGTTGCAAGTTTTAGGTGGCTGCTACGGGCTGAGCAAGAACCGTTCTTACCTACGCATCAAAACCACAACGATAGTTTGTCAAGTTGGTGCTGTTTTAACCTTCGCAAGGACCGGGCGAGCCATACTCGGTTCAACTAAAGTGAGAGAGACAGACACCGCGGTCACCTTTAAGCAACGAGTGCTCGGAGCGGTGAAACCAGTCTCGCGAAGCGTCACGCGTAATGTCGGTCCGGGCCGCTTCATCTCACAATACCGCTGAACCAAAGTATGACATGCTGGTAAGCAGTATGACTTATATCGCCCACAACTCACTTGTGTTCTACTCGTGCATATGACATCAACGCATAAAACCAGGCTCGGATGCCTTTGTTGGGGAACGTAGTAATTTCAAAAATTTCCCACGAACACGCAAGACCATGGTGATGGCATAGCAACGAGAGGGAGAGGTCCGTCCACGCCCTCGTGAGACCGAAAGCGAAGCGTTATAACAACGCTGTTGATGTAGTCGCACGTCTTCACGATCCGACCGATCCAAGCACCGAACGCACGGCACCTCCGAGTTACGCACACGTTCAGCTCGATGACGATCCCGGACTCCGATCCAGCAAAGTGTCGGGATGAGTTCCGTCAGACGACGGCGTGGGACGATGTTGATGCTCCATCGGCGCAGGGCTTCGCCTAAGCTCGCGACGATATGACTTCTCCGGCGCAGGCTTCGCCTAAGCTCTCTGACGATATGACGAAGTGGAATATGGTGGAGGGGGCACCGACACGGCTAAGGAACGATCCGTAGATCAACTTGTGTGTCATGGGGTGCCCCTGCCCCGTATATAAAGGAGCAAAGGGGTGCGGCCGGCCCTAGGGAGGCGCGCCGAGGAGTCCTACTCCCACGGAGTAGGACTCCCCTTCTCCTAGTTGGAGTAGGATTGGGGAGGGAAGAGGAAGGGCGCCCCCTCTCCTTGTCCTATTCGGACTAGAGGGGAGGGGCGCGGCCTGCCCCTGGCGGCCCTTCCTCTTCTCCCTTGTGGCCCATTAAGGCCCATATACCCCCCGGGGTTCCGTAACCCCGGTGTTCAATAACTTCTGTTTTCATTGGAACCCTTCCAAGTCAAACATAGGCTTCCAATATATCAATCTTTATGTCTCGACCATTTCGAGACTCCTCGTCATGTCCGTGATCATATCGGGACTCGAACAACCTTCGTACATCAATACTTATAAACTCATAATGAACTGTCATCGAAACGTTAAGCGTGCGGACCCTACGGGTTCGAGAACTATGTAGACATGACCTAGAACCATTCTCGGTCAATAACCAATAGCGGAACCTGGATGTCATATTGGTTCCTACATATTCTCTGAAGATCTTTATCGGTCAAACCGCATAACGACATCGTTGTTCCCTTTGTCATCGGTATGTTACTTACCCGAGATTCGATCGTCGGTATCCAATACCTAGTTCAATCTCGTTACCGGTAAGTCTCTTTACTCGTTCCGTAATACATCATCTCACAACTAACTCATTAGTTGTAATGCTTGCAAGGCTTAAGTGATGTGTATTACCGAGAAGGCCCAGAGATACCTCTCCGACAATCGGAGTGACAAAACCTAATCTCAAATCGCCAACCCAACAAGTACCTTTGGAGACACCTGTAGTACTCCTTTATAATCACCCAGTTACGTTGTGACGTTTGGTAGTACCCAAAGTGTTCCTCCGGTAAATGGGAGTTGCATAATCTCATAGTTACAGGAACATGTATAGGTCATGAAGAAAGCATAAGCAACATACTAAATGATCAAGTGCTAAGCTAACGAAATGGGTCATGTCAATCACATCATTCTCCTAATGATGTGATCCCATTAATCAAATGACAACACATGTCTATGGTTAGGAAACATAACCATCTTCGATTAATGAGCTAGTCTTGTAGAGGCATACTAGTGACTATCTGTTTGTCTATGTATTCACACATGTATTATGTTTCCGGTTAATACAATTCTAGCATGAATAATAAACATTTATCATGATATAAGGAAATAAATAATAACTTTATTATTGCCTCTAGGGCATATTTCCTTCAATGGGCACCTCGTGAGGTACCCCGCTTTGATCTCTCCGCCTCCTTGCGAGCCAGCCTGATGAGGCCGTGCCTGAGGAAGATCCCTGTCGTCCGCCCCACGAGGCTTGGCCCCTCGCGAGGAACTTGAGCTTGTGTTGATGAAGATGGGCCGTGATGGGCCCCTTGTGAGCCACGCCGCAGGCCGCAGGCAGGAAAGTCTGGGGACCCCCGTTCCCAGAACGCCGACAGCGTGGGAAACAACTGCCGAGTATTCCCTACCTCTGTGTCGTTCCCTTCCTAGGCCTCGCCGTCGTCCACCACCCTGGTGCTCTCGGCGAGGCCTCGTCGACGTGGTCAACGACCGACATGCATCTGAGGTGGACTATATGTGGACAGGCCGACAGCTGGGTCCAAGGCCGCACGCAAGGAAATGCCTCCTTATTACGCGCAAAATAATGATTCCTCCACCTGACTATCAGGGGCCCATCGAAAGGGCCTCTGTATTTCACGAAAAAAACGTTACCGCCGCTGACAGCTCGGACCCACCAGCTATATCTTGCGCGCAATGAAGTGCCTCCTTATTACGCACAAAAAAATGAATACTCCCCCTGTTAGCTTGGACCCAGTATAGTGGCAGGATGACTTGTGGGCCTACTAAGTTGATGGGGACGGAGGGCTTTGTCAACTTAGTCAATATGCACGATTCTAGCTCCAGTGACCGTACGATGTCCATCCAACGGCCGTAGTGCTTCTTCAACCTCTGGTCTTGTTGCTCCAGCCGCCCAAACCAGCGCCGGTCGTGCCTCGTGCTCCTGCCTCCCGTGGCCGGCTGCGATGCGGCGGAGACCTCACCGCCCCCTACTACTCCCACCGTTGGCCAGGCCATCCCTCTACTCACCCACACCTCCTGTTATTCTGTGGCGACGACAGCCTTACACCGCAGCGAACCAGTGAACCCTCGTACTCCTCTACGCGTGGGCATCCACTGCCGCATCTTCCACGGCTCCACGTCGTCCCCTTCCTAGGCCTCGCCGTCGTCCACCGCCGTGGTGCTCTTTGCGCGGCGTGGTCAACGTGGTCAAGGAACGGCTTCCATCAGACGTGGACTGTATGTCGAGAGGCTGACAGCTGGTTCCACGGCCGCAGCATGGAAGTGCCTCCTTATTACGTGCAAAATAATTATCCCTCCACCTGAAAGCGGGGACCCACCGGACGGGCCACCGTATTTCGCGAAAAAACGTTTCCCCCTGACTGCTGGGACCCACCAGCCACACCTTCGCACGCAAGGAAGTGCGTCCGGGCAAAAAAAACAAAACGATTCGCCCCCCTGACTGCTGGGACCCACCAGCTACATCTTCGCACGCAAGGAAGTGCACCGACAAGAGGAACCCACCTGGTCGAGCGCGCGTGGCGTTGTCATTCTTGTCGTGAGCGTACGCATACATCTTGGTCGATGTAGAAGCGGCGCACATGTCGTAGTAGAGGTGCACACGTAGTCGAGTAGTAAGCGCCGACGTAGCATGTACACGCATTTACAGCGCCGCCAGGTGCAAGAAAGAAAATACGCCACGTATGTGTACATCTGGGCGGGTCTCGAACGCCTACTCGGCGCATATGTACGGCCGGGGCTCGTGTACATGGCAGGGTCGGAACGGAGAAACAACATCGATAAATCGTGTTCATGGGAGGCAACGGAATGCGGCGTGTTCATGGGGAGGCAGCGGAATGCGTCGTTGTCGGGACCCGATTCAAGTCACATCGACCTAGCTGGTAACACCTCATATCACTTTGTGGCCTCACGCACGGTATTCCCACACGGTGTCGCCTTACCATGGCCCGGGACCGTTTGCGTCTTTTGGCTCACGTATATGATAGTGTCGCTAGCATCCACATGACAAAGAACCGGGCCGACATGGCTAGTCGTGAACCCAAAGCGGCACTAACCTATGGGGACAGCATACATGAAACACCTCGAGCATGTCGGTCATCAACGTATGAACTTGGGCTGTAGCACTGGCTAACAGGACTCCGTATCCCGGCTGTAGCAGGCTAGGCAGGACTCCAAGTATCACCGCGTGACATTTCCCGAAGGGACAGACATAGGAGCGAAATGAATCACATGCCGCCAGTCAAGTGTCCAAGCAGTAGTCTTTGGGCTAGCGGGACTCCGTGAACCGGGCTGTAGCGGACTACTATCGCCGAAGCACAAGACTTACATTTTCCCATATGAGAGGCTGCCAAGGATAAACAACTAGATTGTCGGATCCCACTCATACCAAGCATTTCAATCATACACATAATATGCCCGATATGAGTAAATACAACAAGGCATCACAACAAAACTCTACAACTCAAGTACTTTATTTAAGAGGCTCAGGAGCCATACATAACATAGTCATACAAGTAGGGGTCACATGACCCAACACTCAAGTCATACAATCATACAAGCACATGCGGAAGCAAAGTAGTCTCGAGTACGACGCTAGAAAGAAAGAAAGCTTGTTGGAGCCTTTCTATCTACATGGCCCTTCACAAGTCTTAGATCGCCACCTGGGTGGCTAGCTTACTCGTCGAAGTCAACATCTACATAGAATCCGTCGGAGGGGGTGGTATAGTCCTCTGAAAAATATTGATTAAGCAAACATGAGTACAAAAGTACTCAGCAAGTCTTACCACAGAATCCTATCATACATGCACATTCTCAAGGAAGGTAGTGGAGTTAAATGCAGCAAGCCAGCTTTGACTCTTGGCTAAGCTATCCTACGTGACACACTTTGTAAAGCATTTGTCGTACACGAGTCCACTATTCACCATCACAATACTCCATCGTGGATCCTCTCTCGTCATCCCCGAGAGGGCCATCCACGATACTCACACTTATCTTGAGGCTTTTAGTAGTATCCATTTACTTGTCTATGAACTGATATAGGTAACCCGAAGTCCTTCTCCGTGGACACGGCTATTCGAATAGATCATATTTAACCCTGCAGGGTATACTTCTTCACACGCGCTCACCACTTATAAATCGTTTACACGACATGTACTGCAACCTTCAGCGGAAGCCCAGCGTGGGTGTCGGCCACAGCCTACCTAAACACTCAAGTCCCTAGTCCAGGTTTATCGCCTATTCGGGTTCCATCCGCAGGAGTCCGCCGAGGTTTCCCATACAGCCCCGAGCGATGTGTGCAGGGTTCCCGAGATACCAAGCGGGCACTTTCGGTACACCAGACCCCACAGTGCCTACCGCAACACAACCCACCCCTAAGGTCAGCGTATGCGCCCCTGACATGCTACAAACACGAAACTACTTGCAACTCCGGACTATGAGCAGGGGTGGTTAAGAAGCCGAGAGGGTCAATTAAGGATCCCAATGTGTGGTAGTAGCTGGTTCATGGATCACAAACACAGATCTCAGTTCTTAAGTTAGGCTTCAATGAAACAACCCACCATGTACTCCTACATGGCCTCTCATCGATACCTTTACCAAATCGTGTTCAACACTTACACTCTCGAACCAACACAACCTTTCACTCCAGTTCATCATCCCGATGAGCCAGACCTGACACAACTCTAAGCATAGCAAGCATAGCATGGTAGGAATCACAAACATGGCTCAATCAACTCCTACACATACTAGTGGGTTTCATCTAATTCTTGTGGCAATGACAGTCATGCAAAGGAAGTGGGTTCAACTACCGCAGCACACAACAGTTGAATCGCGTTGTCTTAATGCAGATAAAATGAGAGCGAAGCGAGAACATGGGTTTGTATCGGAATGTTCAATGAATTGCTTGCCCGATGGGCTGGGGTAGAGAACTGCCCTTCAGATGGGTTATCGAGGTTATCTTCGGGGGCAGAACCTATCATGAAAACACACCAAAATAAACATACAACCAATATGCAACAATATGATGCATGCTATGACATGGCAAGATGAATGTGTGTTGGCCTAATGCAAGTTGGATGGACAGGGGATGATCTCATTTGAACCAAAGGTTCAAATGATAGATCATGTGAGTTAGTCCTAATGGTGCAAAATCTTAATCTGGTTATTCAGCATAGTTAACTTGTTTTAACATGCATGAAACCTGTACCAATGGATAGAGTGTATTTTTCTGATAAATTTTCATATATAAATCTTTGCATTTGGAGTTATAGAATAAAAGTTATAAGCATTTGAAATTTGAATTATATTCGGATTTTATTATATAAAAATAATTCCAGAATTTAAATTAATGCGTCAACATGAGGTCGACATGACGTCGAGGGGTCAACGGGGTCGTCCAGGTCAAACTGACCAGTGGGACCCGCATGTCGAGTTAGTTTAACTAATTAGTTTTAATTAAAACTAATCCTAATTAGATTAGTGGAGGGTCCACTGTCATCGACCCAGAGGGTCAGCAGGGGCCTGGTGAGGTCAACTCACGGCGTCTAGCCGCCGGGCGAGGCCAGACTTGGCGGAGCAAGTGACTTTGCACGCTTCGGGCTCCAAATGGAACGCGGAGAGCATCTACGGTAGCTAGAGGTGAGCCGCGGTGTGCAGTGGGGTCAATTGGGTTAGGGGTGGCGGAGTGGGGCGGCGACGAGTCGAGGCGGCGACGAGGCTCGGCCACCGACGGTTTAGGGTTAGCGGCCTCGGCGAGGCTCGGGAGTGTACGGTTAGCCTCGTTGGAGAGTGGTGAGTGTGATGGACATAGTGGTGCGGCCAATAGGTGACCGGAGGCTCGTCGGCTGACGAGCGCCCATGGCGGTGAGTTCAGCGATCGTCGGTGCTCGCTGTGGTGCAAGAAGGAGAGAACGGAGAGGATAGAGGTAGCTAGGTTCACGGTGAACCTGCGGGAAGCTTCGTCGGGTCGGGGCGGACTGATGCGGCGGCGACGATGGGGATCTCCGCGACCTTGGACTCGGTCGAGGTCGGAGTAGTGGCCTCGGGGTCTTGGAGCGAGGGGACTAGCTGGCTAGGGGTAGGTGGTGCGGGCGGAGCGGACATGGCGGCGAGGTGCGTGGGCTGGGAGCACGGCGGCGACAGTGGCGTGTCGGCGATGGCGTCGGCCAGGTCGAGAGCGAGCGAGAGAGAGGCGAGGGGAAGTGCGGTGTCAGGGGGTTCGGGGACGACGCGTGGGTCGTCCCGAGTCGGCGAGGCGGCGAGGGCGGCAGGCGGCGGCCAGCTGCGTGGCGCGCCCACAAGACGCCCGGCCGGCATTCAACGTCTGCTGGCGAGCCAAGCAGCTCATTGGCCGGTTCTTTGGGCTGGGCAGCAGGTGGGCCGAGAGTGGCGACAGTGAGGTTTTCCCATTTTTATCTTTTTCTATTTCTGCAATTCTGTTTAGGGTTTTAAAAATACCAAAACCTTTTCAAAATTACCAAAATGCTCCTGGTCACTAGTTGGAATATTCCCAACATGAAACATTTTAGTTTAACAATTTTGAACACTTAAAATATTTTCATAATTTAAAATGCCCATTTTAAAAACTTGTGATTTAATTTAGAACCCTTAGGTGACCTAGAAAATGTCCCACCTTCTTTGACATGGATCTTAAACCCAAACAAAGAGGATGAGCATTTTGAAGGGCATTTGATTCATTGAATTAAATTTTAGTAAACCCTAGTTATTTTAGGGGGGTGTTACGGGGTTTCTGCCTTCCCATTTCAAATTCAGATGAAATTTAAACATGATGCACACCCTAATGCATGGTCTATCCGGGATGTGACAACTCACCCCACTCAAAAGAATCTCGTCCCGAGATTTAGAATCTATTGAAAAAGGTGGGGTACTCAAGTCGAAGACGATCCTCCCTTTCCCAAGTTGCTTCTTGCTCGAATGGTTTGACCATTGAACCTTTAGAAACTTGATATTCCGGCGCCGAGTGGTGCGCTCGGTTTGATCGAGGATCTGAAGGGGTACTCTCGATAGGTGAGGTTATCTTGGAGATCAAGCGTTTAGTGGTCCACTCCACGGATAGGATCCGAGAAGCAACGCTGAGTTGGGAAGCGTGGAAGACATCATGGACCTTGGAAAGATGCGGAGGTAGTTCAATTGGTAGGCAACTTCCCTCGTTTGGCAAGAATGCGAAAGGGTCCAATGTAACGAGGAGCCAACTTGCCCTTGATACGAATCGATGGGTTCCTTTAAAGGAGAAACCGAAGGTAAGCCTTCTCGCCAATTTCATAAGCCATGGGCTTATGCTTGTGGTCATATTGACTCTTCGACGAGATTGGGCTGTTTTCAAATTCTCACGAACAACGCGAACCTGTTCCTCGGCTTCTGGATCATATCCGGGCCAAAGAGTTGTCTCTCCCGGTTTCGACCGTTAAGAGGCGTTCGACATTTTCGTCCATAAAGAACTTCGAAAGGGCTTTGCCCGATCTGGCTTGATAACTGTTGTTATAAGCGAACTCGGCGAATGGAAGGCATTTCTCCCAATTCATGCGAAAGAGATGACGAAGCTCGAAGCATATCCTCTAAGATTTGATTGACTCGTTCTACTTGACCACTTGATTGGGGATGGAAAGCGGTGCTAAAGGAAAGACGAGTTCCCATAGCGTTTTGGAAACTTTCCCAAAATCGAGAGGTGAAGAGACTTCCACGGTCGGAGTTAATCTCTGATGGAACACCATGAAGAGACACTATTCGGGAGATGTACAAATCAGCTAGCTGGCTAGCGGTTATACTCTCACGAACAGGTAGGAAGTGGGCTACTTTGGAAAGACGATCAACGACAACGAAGATAGCATTATTTCCTCTCTTGGTCTGGAAACCCGGTAATGAAATCCATACCGATTTTATCCCATTTCCATTCAGGAATGTCCAAAGGTTGAAGGGTACCGGCAGGCCGTTGATGCTCTGCTTTAACTCGACGACAAGCGTCGCGATTAGCAATGTATTGAGCGATTTCTCTCTTCATCCTAGTCCACCAAAACCTCTGGCGTAGATCTTGATACATTTTAGTACTACCAGGATGAATGGTGAGAGGAGAGTCATGAGCTTCCTTAAGGATCAGTTGCCGTAGTTGTTGCTTCTTGGGAACCACCAAGCGGTTTTCGAAGAAAACAACACCTCGTTCATCTATGGAGAAACATTTAGCAGCTCCACTAGCAATGTTCTCCTTGATCCGAGATATCCTCTATCATCTTCGCCGAGCAGCTATGATTCGATCCGTGAGGTCAGGTTTACGCCACCGTGGTGGAAAGAAATCCTCGAGGAACAATGTGAAGATTAAGCTTACGAAATTCCTCGTGGAGAATTGGTTGACCTTGTTGTAACATCAAATTGTTCTGATAAGATTTGCGACTTAGGCGTCACCATGACATTAGCTTTGCACAGGGTGTAAGATATTCCTAAGTCGAAATCTGTGATCAACTTCGACCCAACGTCTTTGCTCGAGATTCAAATCCGGTTGGGTGAAGATATATTTCAGACTTTGGTGATCGGTGTAGATTTATAGCGATTACCCGTAAGGTAATGTCGCCAGGTTTTGAGTGCATGAACCATCGCTGCAAGCTCTAGATCGTGTGTGGGATAGTTATCCTCATGTGGACGAAGCGTCGAGATCGCGAGGCAATCACATGACGATCTTGCATGAGTATGCAACCTAGTCCTTGTCGCGAGGCGCCATAATAGATAATAAAGTCCTTAGAAAAATCTGGTGGAATAAATGCGGAGCAGATGTCAGCGTCTTTTCAGTTCAAAGCTGATCTCGCCTTTGTGGCCCACTCGAACTTCTTATCTTTCTTGAGGAGTTCGGTTAGAGGTTTAACAACTTTAGAAATTCTCGTGAGCGGCGGCAATAGCTCGCTAAACCGAGGAAACTCGAACTTGCTTGACCGATTCAGGTGGAGTCCAATCAAGGGCGGCTTGAACTCGCTTCGGGATTGACAGCAATACCCTTACCGAGATTACATGTCCTAGATAGGTCATACGGTAACAGAATTCACATTTAGAGAATTTGGCATAAAGGCGGTGCTCTCGAAGTTTCATCAATACTAGCCTTAGATGTTGGCATGTTCTTCCTCATTCTTGGAGTAGATGAGTATATCATCGAGGTATACCACCATTTAATTTATCCAAATACTCCATGAAGATTGAGTTCATTAACCGAGAGAAAGTGGCTGGAGCATTGGTTAATCCGAAGGACATGACGGTGTACTCGTATTGGCCATAACGAGTGACAAAGGCCGTTTAGGTATGTCCCGTTCTTGATTTTGATTTGATGGTAGCCCAACCTCAAATCCATCTTGGAGAAGATCGAGGATCCGGCGAGCTGATCATACAGTCGTTGATCCCGGGAGCGGATACTTGTTCTTGATAGTGACCAAATTGACAGGTCGGTAATCTACAACCATCCGATCCGTACCATCCTTCTTCTTGACGAAGAGGACGGGCAAGCCCATGGAGATGAACTAGGACGGATGAAACCCTTTTGCAAGGACTCATCGAGTTGTTTCTTAAGTTCAGCTAGTTCTAGGGGTGCCATCTTATAAGGTCTCCTAGAGATTGGGGCGGTTCCGGAATAAGATCTATCACGAACTCGACATCCCTGTCGGGTGGAACACTGGCAGTTCTTCGAAAGACATCCGGAAATCACGGACTACCGGAATATCTTGAGATCGGAAGAGGGTTGGCATTTAAGGAGTAAAGTCTGGCGCTTAGACACTCGGGTTAAAACATCCACTGTTTTGCCGAAGGATGGGTAAGTTGAGCGGTTCTAGTCGAGCAATCAATCTTGGCATAATGGGTGACATCCGGTCCATACCCAAGATGATGTTTATGTCCGAGGACTTGAGAGCTATTAGGGATGCAAGGAAAACTAATCATCGACAAGAATTTCATTCCCATGACTTATTCTAGAGGTTTGCCATCTAGAACCAGGAGTTTAATTTCCATGGAGGTAGGCATGTCACAGAATGTGGTGTTGTGCAATCGAGCATAGCTCTCGAAATAAATGAATGAGATGCTCCAATATCAAAGAACGAGTTGCGGATGGCAATTAACAAGAAGCGTCGAGGACGGCGTTGGGATCCTCATAGGTTTCTTGGCAGAGACATAGTTGACATGGCCACGGCGGTGGCAAGCGGCTTGGCATAGGGAACCTTTCTGCTGGCTTGCCGCGACCAATGACTTTCCGGCTTGATTGGGGTTGTTAGGGACACTCTCGAATATAGTGGCCCGTCTCTCCACATTTGAAGCAAGTGATCACATTTGGCCGTGGGGCCACATTAGCGATTGGACCTCCATATGTCTTGGGTGGAAAATCGGCTGGTTGGGGCGGCGCCTCGAAGGATGGCCTCGGGGTGTACTGGGTGGTAGAGCCGATTGGGACCCAAACCCGGCGCTTCGGGAACCAGCGGATGATGATCCGTAATCACGGATGTGCTTGCGTGAAGCCTCAAATCAGTTCGCCCGGTCTCGGCCGATAGCCTTATTGACTAGCCGAGAAAGAGGTACATTCATGCAGACGGAGATCTCGGCGTAGCTCGAGGGCTAAGTCCTTACGGAACCTCGCTTGCTTCTTAGCATCGGTAGAAACTTCTTGGGAGCATAACGTGCTAACCTCCCGAATTCAATCAGAGGCATCCACGTTCAGCCGGCCTTGGGTGAAACTGCAGAATTCCTCACGTTTGCGGTCCATAAGTCCTTCGGAATATGGTGCTCATGAAGGCGGCACTGAATTCATCCCAAGTTGTAACTTGTCCAGCCGGACGCATAGCCTCATAGTTTTCCCACCAGAGACTGGCAGGGCCTTCCAGATGGTAGGCGGCAAAGGTAACTTTGTCAGCCTCAGACACATTGGCGGAACGCAGCTTGTGATGGATACTGCGGAGCCAATCATCGGCGTCGAGTGGCTCGACGGAACATTTGAACTTTGGAGGATAAAGCTTGACGAAATCATTGAGTGAAACCCCATCGTTTCTTGGCTGGCGGGCTGTGTTTTGTTCAATGCGCTCCAATAAGCGGTTAGTTTCGCGCTTATTGCGCTCTGCTTCCAGCATCACCTCAGCCAAAGATGGCGGTTGCGGCAGATTCACATTTACGGCTGCATGGCCTCTCCTGCTCTGGAACAGCAGGAGAATTTGAGTGTTGACCATCACGGGAGACAAAACAAAGGTTTAAACCAGGATGGCAGAATTTAACAAGGAAGTGCGGAAGGTAATGGACGGTATGGAATGCAAAGATGTTCATCCGTATGACATGGTAATATAAACTGCCATATATATATATACCAACGGTCATACACACCATTCATAGTTTAGTACAAGCCCGACGGAGTACAACTATAAGGAAAGGCGTTACATCTCATGGAAGCATTCCAACTCCTATACATTATTTTTCTACACTTAGGAATGATACACACTAAGTCGTATTCCACGAGTCACGCAGACGGTGGAAACACAACTAGTACCATACTAGGAATACTACTACTATCTCGAGGCAGCTCCATAGTAGTCCTCATAGAAGTCACCACAGACACGGAAGTGGAACATGATCGTGCAGAAGCAGACAATCTGTGGGGCCTGTGGACCATAAGGACTCGGATGTGGCCGTGGACCCACAAAGGGTGGCGAAGAGGCCCACGAGGAGGTGATGCCTCCAACCTCACGCCACTCCATGAAGTCCGCGAGACGCGCCCGCATGAGGTACAAATCTCTCATGTCCATACATCCGCTTGCACGGCAGTGCAAACCTAGTCGGTAGCCAGTGGTCGGAACGGGCATTATATAGCTCCATACGCAAGGCCGGTTCTCACGGTCCTTGTCCTCCAACAACTCAAGAGTGGTGCGGAGGAGTGAGTCCTCATGGGTTGCATCACTTTGACAAGCCTCAAGGTAGCCATGCGCCCCAGGAAGGGATGCTGGCATATAGCGGAAATCAGTGTTGCTCAGCAAAGCAGTTCTGGCTCGAATAATAGTCATCATGGAATAGGCTGCATCTTGCACAGACATTCCAATAGTGATTCCGAGCCCATAAGAACAGTGAAGTGGCTCAGTAGCTCCGGGATAGGATGGATAAATCCGGACCGTGCATAGATATTGGCTTTGATTGAAATCCCTGAACTGCTCCTCGACGGTATATTCAGGATACCATCGATAACCAGCCTCAATCATCACCCTAACCAACATGGCCGTGTGACCGCACACATCAATGCAGCGAGTCAAGGCGAACCACTTGGTTACGGGAGCAGGTGGCCATCTGAAAGCACAGCCATAATGCAAAGGCATTAGAATTCCTAGGAAAATCGGGCAGCATAACATCGTAAATGCTCAAATCAAATTTGAGACATTCAAAATCAGATTTGCAAAACCACTCAACAACATCATATCAAGGTTCGGTTCAAGTAATAGCATACTAAATTTTAGTAACACTGAAGGCGAGGATGTAACCAACAATCCTACAAGGTACTACGGATAGTAACACGTGAACTGATAGAGAGAAGAGAGCCTAGTCCTAAACCCACGTTGAATGAGAAGAGGATGACTCGGATCGAGGGCATAAGGTAAAGGAGTAAAAGAGCCTTACGTTCCTCCACAATCAATTCCCTACATATAACTAAAGCATTTCTAGACTCAACTTCACCAGTTTGGCTTAGCGGACCTACAGGCAGCCCCGCTCGATGCCAACGCTGTCGGGACCCGATTCCAAGTCACATCGACCTAGCTGGTAACACCTCAACCGTTGTAGATGGACGAGAACTTATCACACCCGATCATCACGTGGTGTCCGGGTACTACGAACTTTGGCAACGTGCATACTCGTGGAGAACACTTCTTGATAATTTTAGTGAGAGATCATCTTATAATGCTACCGTCAATCAAAGCAAGATAAGATGCATAAAGGATAAACATCACATGCAATCAATATAAGTGATATGATATGGTCATCATCATCTTGTGCTTGTGATCTCCATCGCCAAGCACCGCCATGATCACCATCGCCACCGCGCGACACCTTGATCTCCATCGTAGCATCGTTGTCGTCTCGCCAACTATTGCTTCTACGACTATCGCTACTGCTTAGTGATAAAGTAAAGCAATTACATGGCGCTTGCATTTCATACAATAAAGCGACAACCATATGGCTCTCGCCATTGTCGATAACTCGTTACAAAACATGATCATCTCATACAATAAAATATAGCATCACGCCTTGACCACATCACATCACAACATGCCCTGCAAAAACAAGTTAGACGTCCTCTACTTTGTTGTTGCAAGTTTTAGGTGGCTGCTACGGGCTGAGCAAGAACCGTTCTTACCTACGCATCAAAACCACAACGATAGTTTGTCAAGTTGGTGCTGTTTTAACCTTCGCAAGGACCGGGCGAGCCATACTCGGTTCAACTAAAGTGAGAGAGACAGACACCCGCCGTCACCTTTAAGCAACGAGTGCTCGGAGCGGTGAAACCAGTCTCGCGTAAGCGCACGGCGTAATGTCGGTCCGGGCGCTTCATCTCACAATACCGCTGAACCAAAGTATAACATGCTGGTAAGCAAGATGACTTATATCGCCCACAACTCACTTGTGTTCTACTCGTGCATATGACATCAACGCATAAAACCAGGCTCGATGCCATTGTTGGGGAACGAGTAATTTCAAAAATTTCCTACGAACACGCAAGACCATGGTGATGGCATAGCAACGAGAGGGGAGTGTCCGTCCACGCACTCGTGAGACCGAAAGCGGAAGCGTTATAACAACGCTGTTGATGTAGTCGACGCCTTCACGATCCGACCGATCCAAGCACCGAACGCACGGCACCTCCGAGTTCTCGCACACGCTCAGCTCGATGACGATCCCGGACCGATCCAGCAAAGTGTCGGGATGAGTTCCACAAGACGACGGCGCAGGACGATGTTGATGCTCCATCGACGCAGGGCTTCGCCTAAGCTCCGCGACGATATGACTTCTCCGCGCAGGCTTCGCCTAAGCTCTCACGACGATATGACCAAGTGGAATATGGTGGAGGGGGCACCGCACACGGCTAAGGAACGATCCGTAGATCAACTTGTGTGTCATGGGGTGCCCCCCCCCGTATATAAAGGAGCAAAGGGGGTGCGGCCGCCCTAGGAGGCGCGCCGAGGATTCCTACTCCCACCGGAGTAGGACTCCCCCTTCTCCTAGTTGGAGTAGGATTGGGAGGGGAAGAGGGAAGGGGCGCCGCCCCCTCTCCTTGTCCTATTCGGACTAGAGGGGAGGGGGCGGCCTGCCCCCGGCCGCCCTTCCTCTTCTCCCTTGTGGCCCATTAAGGCCCATATACCCTCGGGGTTCCGTAACCCCGGTGTTCCCAGAACTCCTGTTTTCATTCGGAACCCTTCCAAGTCCAAACATAGGCTTCCAATATATCAATCTTTATGTCTCGACCATTTCGAGACTCCTCGTTATGTCCGTGATCATATCCGGACTCAACAACCTTCGTACATCAATACTTATAAACTCATAATGAACTGCCATCAAACGTTAAGCGTGCGGACCCTACGGGTTCGAGAACTATGTAGACATGACCTAGAACCATTCTCGGTCAATAACCAATAGCGGAACTCGGATGTCATATTGGTTCCTACATATTCTACTTAAGATCTTTATCGGTCAAACCGCATAACGACATACGTTGTTCCCTTTGTCATCGGTATGTTACTTACCCGAGATTCGATCGTCGGTATCCAATACCTAGTTCAATCTAGCTACCGGTAAGTCTCTTTACTCGCTCCGTAATACATCATCTCACAACTAACTCATTAGTTGTAATGCTTGCAAGGCTTAAGTGATGTGTATTACCGAGAAGGCCCAGAGATACCTCTCCCAGCAATCGGAGTGACAAAACCTAATCTCAAATACGCCAACCCAATAAGTACCTTTGGAGACACTGTAGTACTCCTTTATAATCACCCGATTCACGTTAGACGCTTGGTAGTACCCAAAGTGTTCCTCCGGTAAATGGGAGTTGCATAATCTCATAGTTACAGGAACATGTATAGGTCATGAAGAAAGCATAAGCAACATACTAAATGATCAAGTGCTAAGCTAACGAAATGGGTCATGTCAATCACATCATTCTCCTAATGATGTGATCCCATTAATCAAATGACAACACATGTCTATGGTTAGGAAACATAACCATCTTCGATTAATGAGCTAGTCTTGTAGAGGCATACTAGTGACTATCTGTTTGTCTATGTATTCACACATGTATTATGTTTCTCGTTAATACAATTCTAGCATGAATAATAAACATTTATCATGATATAAGGAAATAAATAATAACTTTATTATTGCCTCTAGGGCATATTTCCTTCAATGGGCACCTCGTGAGGTACCCCGCTTTGATCTCTCCGCCTCCTTGCGAGCCAGCCTCGATGAGGCCGTGCACGAGGAAGATCCCGTCGTCCGCCCCACGAGGCTTGGCCCCTCGCGAGGAACTTGAGCTTGTGTTGATGAAGATGGGCCGTGATGGGCCCCTTGTGAGCCACGCCAAGAGGCCGCAGCAGGAAAGTCTGGGGACCCCTGCTCCTGAAACGCCGACGGCAAGCGTGGGAAACAAGCTGCCGAGTATTCCCTACCTGCGTGTCGTTCCTTCCTAGGCCTCGCCGTCGTCCACCACCCTGGTGCTCTCGGCGAGGCTCACGACGTGGTCAACGACCGACATGCATCCGAGGTGGACTATATGTGGACAGGCCGACAGTTGGGTCCAAGGCCGCACGCAAGGAAATGCCTCCTTATTACGCCGCAAAATAATGATTCCTCCACTGACTATCGGGGCCCATCGAAAAGGGCCTCAGTATTTCACTAAAAAACGTTACCACGCTGACAGCTCGGACCCACTAGCTATATCTTGCGCCGCAATGAAGTGCCTCCTTATTACGCAAAAAAATGAATACTCCCCGTTAGCTTGGACCCAAAGATAGTGGCGGGGATGACTTGTGGGCCTACTAAGTTGATGGGGACGGAGGGCTTTGTCAACTTAGTCAATATGCACGATTCTAGCTCCGGTGACCGCACGATGTCCATCCAACGGCCAGAGTGCTTCTTCAACCTCTGGTCTTGTTGCTCCGGCCGCCCAAACCAGCGCCGGTCGTGCCTCGTGCTCCTGCCTCCGTGGTCGGCTGCGGCGCGGCGGAGACCTCACCGCCCCTACTACTCCCACCGCTGGCCAGGCCATCCTCTACTCACCCACACCTCCCGTTATTACGTGGCGACGACAGCCTTACACCGCAGCGAACCGGTGAACCTCAGACTCTTCACGCTGGCGTGGGCATCCACCGCGCATCTTCCACGGCTCCACGTCGTCCCCTTCCTAGGCTCGCCGCCGCCCACCGCCGTGGTGCTCTTTTTTGGCGTGGTCAAGCGTGGTCAAGGAACGGCTTCCATCGACGTGGACTGTATGTCGAGAGGCTGACAGCTGGTTCCACGGCCGCAGCATGGAAGTGCCTCCTTATTACGTGCAAAATAATTATCCCTCCACCTGAAAGCGGGGACCCACCGGACGGGCCACCGTATTTCGCGAAAAAACGTTTCCCCCTGACTGCTGGGACCCACCAGCCACACCTTCGCACGCAAGGAAGTGCGTCCGGGCAAAAAAAACAAAACGATTCGCCCCCCTGACTGCTGGGACCCACCAGCTACATCTTCGCACGCAAGGAAGTGCCTGACAGTAGGAACCCACCTGGTCGAAGCGTGCGTAGCGTTGTCATTCTTGTCGTGAACGTGTACGTACATACTGGTCGATGTAGAGGCGCGCACATGTCGTAGTAGAGGTGCACACGTGTCGTAGTAGAGGCGCGCACGTAGCATGTACACGTACTTACAGCGGCCAGGGTGCAAGAAAGAAAATACGGCCACGTATGTGTACATACGGGCGGGGTCTCGAACGCCTACTCGCGCATATGTACGGCCAGGGCTCGTGTACATGGCAGGGTCGGAACGGAGAAACAACATCGTCGTCGTGTTCATGGGAGGCAACGGAATGCGACGTGTTCATGGGGAGGCAACGGAATGCGTCGTTGTCAGGACCCCGATTCCAAGTCACATCGACCTAGCTGGTAACACCTCATATCACTTTGTGGCCTCACGCACGGTATTCCCACGGGTGTCGCCTTACCATGGCCCGGACCGCTTTGCGTCTTTTGGCTCACGATATGATAGTGTCGCTAGCATCCACATGACAAAGAACCCGGCCGACATGGCTAGTCGTGAACCCAAAGCGCACTAACCTATGGGAACAGGCATACATGAAACACCTCGAGCATGTCGGTCATCAACGATGAACTTGGGCTGTAGCACTGGGCTAACAGGACTCCGTATCCCGGCTGTAGCAGGCTAGGCAGGACTCCAAGTATCACGCGTGACATTTCCCGAAGGACGTATATAGGAACGAAATGAATCACATGCCGCCAGTCAAGTGTCCAAGCAGTAGTCTTTGGGCTAGCAGGACTCCGGTGAACCGGGCTGTAGCGGACTACTATCGCTCGAAGCACAAGACTTACATTTCCCATATGAGAGGCTGCCAAGGATAAACAACTAGATTGTCGGATCCCACTCATACCAAGCATTTCAATCATACACGCATAATATGCCCGATATGAGTAAATACAACAAGGCATCACAACAAAACTCTACAACTCAAGTACTTTATTTAAGAGGCCCGAGGAGCCATACATAACATAGTCATACAAGTAGGGGTCACATGACCCAACACTCAAGTCATACAATCATACAAGCACATGCGGAAGCAAAGTAGTCTCGAGTACGCACGCTAGAAAGAAAGAAAGCTTGTTGGAGCCTTTCTATCTACATGGCCCTTCACAAGTCTTAGATCGCCACCTGGGTGGCTAGCTTACTCGTCGAAGTCAACATCTACATAGAATCCGTCGGAGGGGGTGGTATAGTCCTCTGAAAAATATTGATTAAGCAAACATGAGTACAAAAGTACTCAGCAAGTCTTACCACAGAATCCTATCATACATGCACATTCTCAAAGAAGGTAGTGGAGTTAAATGCAGCAAGCCAGCTTTGACTCTTGGCTAAGCTATCCTACGTGACACACTTTGTAAAGCATTTGTCGTACACGAGTCCACTATTCACCATCACAATACTCCATCGTGGATCCTCTCTCGTCATCCCCGAGAGGGCCATCCACGATACTCACACTTATCTTGAGGCTTTTAGTAGTATCCATTTACTTGTCTATGAACTGATATAGGTAACCCAGAAGTCCTTCTCCGTGGACACGGCTATTCAATAGATCATATTTAACCCTGCAGGGTATACTTCTTCACACACGCTCACCACTTATCGCCGCGTTTACGACATGTACTGCAACCTTCAAGCGGAAGCCCAACGTGGGTGTCGGCCACAGCCTACCTAAACACACAAGTCCCTAGTCCAGGTTATCGCCTATTCGGGTTCCATCCGCAGGGAGTCCGGCCGAGGTTTCCCATACAGCCCCGAACGATGTGTGCAGGGTTCCCGAGATACCAAACGGGCACTCGGTACACCGGGCCACGGTGCCTACCGCAACACAACCCACCCCTAAGGTCAGCGTTGCGTGCATGCCCCAAAGATGCTACAAACACGAAACTACTTGCAACTCCGGACTATGAACAGGGGTGGTTAAGAAGCCGAGAGGGTCAATTAAGGATCCCAATGTGTGGTAGTAGCTGGTTCATGGATCACAAACACAGATCTCAGTTCTTAAGTTCGCTTCAATGAAACAACCCACCATGTACTCCTACATGGCCTCTCATCGATACCTTTACCAAATCGTGTTCAACACTTACACTCTCGAACCAACACAACCTTTCACTCCAGTTCATCATCCCGATGAGCCAGACTGACACAACTCTAAGCATAGCAAGCATAGCATGGTAGGAATCACAAACATGGCTCAACCAACTCCTACACATACTAGTGGGTTTCATCTAGTTCTCGTGGCAATGACAGTCATGCAAAGGAAGTGGGTTCAACTACCGCAGCACACAACAGTTGAATCGCGTTGTCTTAATGCAGTAAAATGAGAGCGAAGCGAGAACATGGGTTTGTATCGGAATGTTCAATGAATTGCTTGCCCGATGGAACAGGGGTAGAGAACTGCCCTTCGATGGGTTATCGAGGTTATCTTCGGGCAGAACCTATCATGAAAACACACCAAAATAAACATACAACCAATATGCAACAATATGATGCATGCTATGACATGGCAAGATGAATGTGTGTTGGCCTAATGCAAGTTGGATGGATAGGATGATCTCATTTGAACCAAAGGTTCAAATGATAGATCATGTGAGTTAGTCCTAATGGTGCAAAATCTTAATCTGGTTATTCAGCATAGTTAACTTGTTTTAACATGCATGAAACCTGTACCAATGGATAGAGTGTATTTTTCTGATAAATTTTCATATATAAATCTTTGCATTTGGAGTTATAGAATAAAAGTTATAAGCATTTGAAATTTGAATTATATTCTGGATTTTATTATATAAAAATAATTCCAGAATTTAAATTAATGCGTCAGCATGAGGTCAGCATGACGTCAGGGGGTCAACGGGGGTCGTCCAGGTCAAACTGACCAGTGGGACCCGCATGTCAGGTTAGTTTAACTGATTAGTTTTAATTAAAACTAATCCTAATTAGATTAGCTGGAGGGGTCCACCTGTCATCGACCCAGAGGGTCAACAGGGCCCACGGGTGAGGTCAACTCACGGCGCCTAGCCAGCCCGGCGAGGCCAGACGCGGCGGAGCAAGTGACTTTGCACGTTTCGGGCTCCAAATGGAACGCGGAGAGCATCTACGGGTAGCTAGAGGTGAGCCGCGGTGTCTGGTGGGGTCAATTGGGTTAGGGGTGGCCGGAGTGGGCGCCGGCGACGAGTCGGGCGGCGACCAGGGCTCGGCCACCGACGGTTTAGGGGTTAGCGGCCTCGGCGAGGCTCGGGGAGTGTACGGTTAGCCTCGTTGGAGAGTGGTGAGTGTGATGGACATAGCGGTGCGGCCAATAGGTGACCGGAGGCTCGTCGGCGACGAGCGCCGCGGCGGTGAGTTCAGGCGATCGTCGGGTGCTCGCTGTGGTGCAAGAAGGAGAGAACGGAGAGGATAGAGAGGTAGCTAGGTTCACGGTGAACCTGCGGGAAGCTTCGTCGGGGTCGGGGGCGGACTGATGCGGCGGCGGCGACGATGGGGATCTCCATGACCTTGGACTCGGTCGAGGTCGGAGTAGTGGCCTCGGGGGTCTTGGAGCGAGGGGACTAGCTGGCTAGGGGTAAGCTGGGTGCGGCGGAGCGGCGGACATGGCGGCGAGGTGCGTGGACGGCGGGAGCACGGGCGGCGACGTGGCGTGTCGGCGATGGCGTCGGCCAGGTCGAGAGCGAGCGAGAGAGAGAGACAGGGGGAAGTGCGGTGTCTGGGGGGGACGGGACGCGGGTCGCCCCGAGTCGGCGAGGCGGCGAGGGCGAGCAGCGGCGCTGCCAGCTGCGTGGCGCGCTCACAAGACGCTGCCGGCATTAGACTAGCTGCTGGCGAGCCAAGCAGCCATTGGCTGCTCTTTGGGCTGGGCAGCAGTGGGCCGGAGGTGGCGATGTAAGGGTTTTCCCATTTTTTATCTTTTTCTATTTTCTGCAATTCTGTTTAGGGTTTTTAAAAATACCAAAACCTTTTCAAAAATTACCAAAATGCTCCTGGTCACTAGTTGGAATATTCCCAACATGAAACATTTTAGTTTAACAATTTTTGAACACTTAAAATAATTTTCATAATTTAAAATGCCCATTTTAAAAACTTGTGATTTAATTATAGAACCCTTAGGTGACCTAGAAAATGTCCCACCTTCTTTGACATGGATCTTAAACCCAAACAAAGGGGATGAGCATTTTGAAGGGCATTTCGGATTCATTGAATTAAATTTTAGTAAACCCTAGTTATTTTAGGGGGGGGTGTTCTGGGGTTTCCTGCCTTCCCCATTTCAAATTCAGATGAAATTTAAACATGATGCACACCCTAATGCATGGTCTATCTGGGATGTGACAACTCACCCCACTCAAAAGAATCTCGCCCCGAGATTTAGAATCTATTCTTGAAAAAGGTGGGGTACTCAAGTCGAAGACGATCCTCCCTTTCCCAAGTTGCTTCTTGCTCGGAATGGTTTGACCATTGAACCTTTAGAAACTTGATATTCCGACGTCGAGTGGTACGCTCGGTTTGATCGAGGATACGAGCGGGGTACTCTCGATAGGTGAGGTTATCTTGGAGATCAAGCGTTTCGTGGTCCACTCCACGGATAGGATCCGAGAAGCAACGCCTGAGTTGGGAAACGTGGAAGACATCATGGACCTTGGAAAGATGCGGAGGTAGTTCCAATTGGTAGGCAACTTCCCCTCGTTTGGCAAGAATGCGAAAGGGTCCAATGTAACGAGGAGCCAACTTGCCCTTGATACCGAATCGATGGGTTCCCTTTAAAGGAGAAACCCGAAGGTAAGCCTTCTCGCCAATTTCATAAGCCATGGGCTTATGATTGTGGTCATATTGACTCTTCTGACGAGATTGGGCTGTTTTCAAATTCTCACGAACAACGCGAACCTGTTCCTCGGCTTCCTGGATCATATCCGGGCCAAAGAGTTGTCTCTCCCCGGTTTCTGACCAGTTAAGAGGCGTTCACATTTTCGTCCATAAAGAACTTCGAAAGGGCTTTGCCTGCATCGCTTGATAACTGTTGTTATAAGCTTAACTCGGCGAATGGAAGGCATTTCTCCCAATTCATGCCGAAAGAGATGACGGAAGCTCGAAGCATATCCTCTAAGATTTGATTTACTCGTTCTACTTGACCACTTGATTGGGGATGGAAAGCGGTGCTAAAGGAAAGACGAGTTCCCATAGCGTTTTGGAAACTTTCCCAAAATCGAGAGGTGAAGAGACTCCCACGGTCGGAGTTAATCTCTGATGGAACACCATGAAGAGACACTATTCGGGAGATGTACAAATCAGCTAGCTGGCTAGCGGTTATACTCTCACGAACAGGTAGGAAGTGGGCTACTTTGGAAAGACGATCAACGACAACGAAGATAGCATTATTTCCTCTCTTGGTCCCTGGAAACCCGTAATGAAATCCATACCGATTTTATCCCATTTCCATTCAGGAATGTCCAAAGGTTGAAGGGTACCAAGAGGTCGTTGATGCTCTGCTTAACTCGACGACAAACGCCGCAGATTAGCAATGTATTGAGCGATTTCTCTCTTCATCCTAGTCCACCAAAACCTCGGCGAGATCTTGATACATTTTAGTACTACCAGGATGAATGGTGAGAGGAGAGTCATGAGCTTCCTTAAGGATCAGTTGCCGTAGTTGTTGCTTCTTGGGAACCACCAAGCGGTTTTCGAAGAAAACAACACCTCGTTTATCTACGGAGAAACATTTAGCAGCTCCACTAGCAATGTTCTCCTTGATCCGAGATATCCCTCTATCATACTGCTGAGCAGCTATGATTCGATCCGTGAGGTCAGGTTTCGCCACCAGGGTGGAAAGAAATCCTCGAGGAACAATGTGAAGATTAAGCTTACGAAATTCCTCGTGGAGAATTGGTTGACCTTGTTGTAACATCAAATTGTTACAGTAGGATTTGCGACTTAGGGCGTCAGCCATGACATTGGCTTTGCCTGGGGTGTAAGATATTCCTAAGTCGAAATCTGTGATCAACTCGACCCAACGTCTTTGCCTGAGATTCAAATCCGGTTGGGTGAAGATATATTTCAGACTTTGGTGATCAGTGTAGATTTCGCAACGATTACCCAGAAGGTAATGTCGCCAGGTTTTGAGTGCATGAACCACTGCTGCAAGCTCTAGATCGTGTGTGGGATAGTTATCCTCATGTGGACGCAACTGTCGAGATGCGTAGGCAATCACATGACGATCTTGCATGAGTATGCAACCTAGTCCTTGTCGCGAGGCGTCGCAATAGATAATAAAGTCCTTAGAAAAATCTGGTGGAATAAGCACGGAGCAGATGTCAGCGTCTTTTCAGTTCCTCGAAAGCTGATCTCGCCTTTGTGGCGCCCACTCGAACTTCTTATCTTTCTTGAGGAGTTCGGTTAGAGGTTTAGCAACTTTAGAGAAATTCTCGACGGCGGCGGCAATAGCTCGCTAAACCGAGGAAACTCGAACTTGCTTGACCGAATCAGGTGGAGTCCAATCAAGGACGGCTTGAACTCGCCGGGATTGACAGCAATTCCCTTACCGGAGATTACATGTCCTAGATAGGTCACTTACGGTAACCAGAATTCACATTTAGAGAATTTGGCATAAAGGCGGTGCTCTCAAGTTTCATCAATACTAGCCTTAGATGTTCGGCATGTTCTTCCTCATTCTTGGAGTAGATGAGTATATCATCGAGGTATACCACGATTTAATTTATCCAAATACTCCATGAAGATTGAGTTCATTAACCGAGAGAAAGTGGCTGGAGCATTGGTTAATCCGAAGGACATGACGGTGTACTCGTATTGGCCATAACGAGTGACAAAGGCCGTTTAGGAATGTCCCGTTCTGATTTTGATTTGATGGTAGCCCAACCTCAAATCCATCTTGGAGAAGACTGAGGATCCAGCGAGCTGGTCATACAGGTCGTTGATCCTGGGGAGCGGATACTTGTTCTTGATAGTGACCAAATTGACAGGTCGGTAATCTACAACCATCCGATCCGTACCATCCTTCTTCTTGACGAAGAGGACGGGGCAAGCCCATGGAGATGAACTAGGACGGATGAAACCCTTTTGCAAGGACTCATCGAGTTGTTTCTTAAGTTCAGCTAGTTCTAGGGGTGCCATCTTATAAGGTCTCCTAGAGATTGGGACGGTTCCGGGAATAAGATCTATCACGAACTCGACATCCCTGTCAGGTGGAACACCTGGCAGTTCTTCCGGAAAGACATCCGGGAAATCACGGACTACCGGAATATCTTCGAGATCTGGAAGAGGGTTGGCATTTAAGGAGTAAAGCTGGCGCTTAGACACTCGGGTTAAAACATCCACTGTTTTGCCCGAAGGATGGGTAAGTTGAACGGTTCTAGTCGAACAATCAATCTTGGCATAATGGGCTGACATCCAGTCCATACCCAAGATGATGTTTATGTCCGAGGACTTGAGAGCTATTAGGGATGCAAGGAAAACTAATCATCGACAAGAATTTCATTCCCATGACTTATTCTAGAGGTTTGCCATCTAGAACCAGGAGTTTGAATTTCCATGGAGGTAGGCATGTCACGAGAATGTGGTGTTGTGCAATCGAGCATAGCTCTCGAAATAAATGAATGAGATGCTCCAAAGATCAAAGAACGATTGCGGATGGCAATTAACAAGAAGCGCATCGAGGGCGGCGTTGGGATCCTCATAGGTTTCTTGGCAGAGACATAGTTGACATGGCCACGAGCGGTGGCAACCGGCTTGGCATAGGGAACCTTTCTGCTGGCTTGCCGCGACCAATGACTTTCCGGCTTGATTGGGGTTGTTCTGGGACACTCTCGAATATAGTGGCCCGCTCTCCACATTTGAAGCAAGTGATCACATTTGGCCGTGGGGCCACATTAGCGATTGGGCCTCCATATGTCTTGGGTGGAAAATACGGCTGGTTGGGGCGAGGCGCCTCGAAGGATGGCCTCGGGGTGTACAGGTGGTAGAGCCGTGTTGGGACCCAAACCCGCGCTTCGGGAACCAGAGCGGATGATGATCGAGAATCACGGATGTGCTTGCGTGAAGCTTCAAATCAGTCGCCTTGGCCTCGGCGCTGATAGCCTTATTGACTAGCCGAGAAAGAGGTACATTCATGCAGACGGAGATCTCGGCGTAGCTCAGGCTAAGTCCCTTACGGAACCTCGCCGCTTCTTAGCATCGGTAGAAACTTCTTGGGAGCATAACGTGCTAGCCTCCGAATTCAGCGGTATGTAGGCATCCACGTTCAGCCGGCCTTGGGTGAAACTGCAGAATTCCTCACGTTTGCGGTCCATAAGTCCTTCGGAATATGGTGCTTTGAAGGCGGCATCGAATTCATCCCAAGTTGTGACTTGTCCAGCGGACGATAGCCTCATAGTTTTCCCACCGAGACTGGCGGGGCCTTCCGGATGGTAGGCGGCAAAGGTAACTTTGTCACCTCGGACACGATGGCGGAACGCAGCTTGTGATGGATCTGCGGAGCCAATCATCGGCGCCGAGTGGCTCGACGGAACATTTGAACTTTGGAGGATAAAGCTTGACGAAATCGTTGAGTGAAACCCCATCGTTTCTCGGTGGCGGGCTGTGTTTTGTTCAATGCGCCCAATAAGCGGTTAGTTTAGCGCTTATTGCGCTCGCTTCGACATCACCTCAGCCAAAGATGGCGGTTGCGGCAGATTCACATTTCTGGCTGCACTGGCCTCTCCCTGCTCTGGAACAGCAGGAGAATTTCGAGTGTTGACCATCCTGGGAGACAAAACAAAGGTTTAAACCAGGATGGCAGAATTTAACAAGGTAGTGCGGAAGGTAATGGACAGTATGGAATGCAAAGATGTTTATCCGTATGACATGGTAATATAAACTGCCATATATATATATACCAACGGTCATACACACCATTCATAGCTTGGTACAAGCCTGACGGAGTACAACTATAAGGAAAAGGCGTTACATCTCATCGGAAGCATTCCAACTCCTATACATTATTTTTCTACACTTCCGGAATGATACACACTAAGTCGTATTCCACGAGTCACGCAGGACGGTGGAAACACAACTAGTACCATACAAGGAATACTACTACTATCTCAGGCAGCTCCATAGTAGTCCTCATAGAAGTCACCACCCAGACCTGGAAGTGGAACATGATCGTCTGGAAACAGACAATCCTGTGGAGCCTGTGGACCATAAGAACTCGGATGTGGCCGTGGACCCACAAAGGGTGGCAGAAGAGGCCCACGAGGAGGAGTGATGCCTCCAACTTCACGCCACTCCATGAAGTCCGGCAGACTCGCCCGCACAGGGTACAAATCTCTCATGTCCATACATCCGGCTTGCACGGCGGTGCAAACCTAGTCGTGGTAGCCCAGTGGTCGGAGCGGGCATTATACAGCTCCATACGCAAGGCCGGTTCTCACGGTCCTTGTCCTCCAACAACTCAAGAGTGGTGCGGAGGGTGAGTCCTCATGGGTTGCATCACTTGTACAAGCCACGAAGGTAGCCATGCGCCCGGGAAGGGATCTTGGCATATAGCGGAAATCGGTGTTGCTCACAAAGCAGTCTGGCTCGAATAATAGTCATCATGGAATAGGCTGCATCTTGCACGGACATTCCAATAGTGATTCGAGCCCATAAGAACGATGAAGTGGCTCGGTAGCTCCGGGATAGGATGGATAAATCCGGACCGTGCATAGATATTGGCTTTGATTGAAATCCTGAACTGCTCCTCGACGGTATATTCAGGATACCATCGATAACCAGCCTCAATCATCACCCTAACCAACATGGCGTGTGACCGCACACATCAATGCAGCGAGTCAGGCGAACCACTTGGTTACAGGGAACGGTGGCCATCTGAAAGCACAGCCATAATGCAAAGGCATTAGAATTCCTAGGAAAATCGGGCAGCATAACATACGTAAATGCTCAAATCAGATTTGAGACATTCAAAATCAGATTTGCAAAACCACTCAACAACATCATATCAAGGTTCGGTTCAAGTAATAGCATACTAAATTTTAGTAACACCGGCGAGGATGTAACCAACAATCCTACAAGGTACTACGGATAGTAACACGTGAACACGAGAGAGAAGAGAGCCTAGTCCTAAACCCACGTTGAATGAGAAGAGGATGACTCGGATCGAGGGCATAAGGTAAAGGAGTAAAAAGAGCCTTACGTTCCTCCACAATCAATTCCCCTACATATAACTAAAGCATTTCTAGACTCAACTTGACCAGTTTGGCTTAGCGGACCTACAGGCAGCCCTGCTCTGATGCCAACGCTGTCAGGACCCCGATTCCAAGTCACATCGACCTAGCTGGTAACACCTCATATCACTTTGCGGCCTCACGCACGGTATTCCCACAGGTGTCGCCTTACCATGGCCGGGACCGTTTGCGTCTTTTGGCTCACGATATGATAGTGTCGCTAGCATCCACATGACCAAGAACCGGGCCGACATGGCTAGTCGTGAACCCAAAGCGGCACTAACCTATGGGAACAGGCATACATGAAACACCTCGAGCATGTCGGTCATCAACGTATGAACTTGGGCTGTAGCACTGGGCTAACAGACTCCGGTATCCCGGCTGTAGCAGGCTAGGCAGGACTCCAAGTATCACCGCGTGACATTTCCCGAAGGGATGACATAGGAACGAAATGAATCACATGCCGCGGTCAAGTGTCCAAGCAGTAGTCTTTGGGCTAGCAGGACTCGTGAACCGGGCAATGTAGCGGACTACTATCGCTCGAAGCACAAGACTTACATTTTCCCATATGAGTGGCTGCCAAGGATAAACAACTAGATTGTCGGATCCCACTCATACCAAGCATTTCAATCATACACATAATATGCCCGATATGAGTAAATACAACAAGGCATCACAACAAAACTCTACAACTCAAGTACTTTATTTAAGAGGCTCCGAGGAGCCATACATAACATAGTCATACAAGTAGGGGTCACATGACCCAACACTCAAGTCAGGCAATCATACAAGCACATGCGGAAGCAAAGTAGTCTGAGTACAGACGCTAGAAAGAAAGAAAGCTTGTTGGAGCCTTTCTATCTACATGGCCCTTCACAAGTCTTAGATCGCCACCTGGGTGGCTAGCTTACTCGTCGAAGTCAACATCTACATAGAATCCGTCGGAGGGGGTGGTATAGTCCTCTGAAAAATATCGATTAAGCAAACATGAGTACAAAAGTACTCAGCAAGTCTTACCACAGAATCCTATCATACATGCACATTCTCAAATAAGGTAGTGGAGTTAAATGCAGCAAGCCAGCTTTGACTCTTGGCTAAGCTATCCTACGTGACACACTTTGTAAAGCATTTGTCGTACACGAGTCCACTATTCACCATCACAATACTCCATCGTGGATCCTCTCTCGTCATCCCCGAGAGGGCCATCCACGATACTCACACTTATCTTGAGGCTTTTAGTAGTATCCATTTACTTGTCTATGAACTGATATAGGTAACCCAGAAGTCCTTCTCCGTGGACACGGCTATTGAATAGATCATATTTAACCTGCAGGGTATACTTCTTCACACACGCTCACCACTTATAAATCGTTTACGACATGTACTCGGCAACCTTCAGCGGAAGCCCAACGTGGGTGTCGGCCACAGCCTACCTAAACACTCAAGTCCCTAGTCCAGGTTTATCGCCTATTCGGGTTCCATCCGCAGGAGTCCGCCGAGGTTTCCCATACAGCCCGAACGATGTGTGCAGGGTTCCCGAGATACCAAACGGGCACGGTACATCGGACCACAGTGCCTACCGCAACACAACCCACCCCTAAGGTCAGCGTTATGCGCCATTGAGATGCTACAAACACCAGAAACTACTTGCAACTCCCGGACTATGAACAGGGGTGGTTAAGAAGCCGAGAGGGTCAATTAAGGATCCCAATGTGTGGTAGTAGCTGGTTCATGGATCACAAACACAGATCTCAGTTCTTAAGTTCGGCTTCAATGAAACAACCCACCATGTACTCCTACATGGCCTCTCATCGATACCTTTACCAAATCGTGGTCAACACTTACACTCTCGAACCAACACAACCTTTCACTCCAGTTCATCATCCCGATGAGCCAGACCTGACACAACTCTAAGCATAGCAAGCATAGCATGGTAGGAATCACAAACATGGCTCAACCAACTCCTACACATACTAGTGGGTTTCATCTAGTTCTTGTGGCAATGACAGTCATGCAAAGGAAGTGGGTTCAACTACCGCAGCACACAACAGTTGAATCGCGTTGTCTTAATGCAGTAAAATGAGAGCAGAAGCGAGAACATGGGTTTGTATCGGAATGTTCAATGAATTGCTTGCCTGATGGAACTGGGGTAGAGAACTGCCCTTCAGATGGGTTATCGAGGTTATCTTCGGGGGCAGAACCTATCATGAAAACACACCAAAATAAACATACAACCAATATGCAACAATATGATGCATGCTATGACATGGCAAGATGAATGTGTGTTGGCCTAATGCAAGTTGGATGGACAGGGGATGATCTCATTTGAACCAAAGGTTCAAATGATAGATCATGTGAGTTAGTCCTAATGGTGCAAAATCTTAATCTGGTTATTCAGCATAGTTAACTTGTTTTAACATGCATGAAACCTGTACCAATGGATAGAGTGTATTTTTCTGATAAATTTTCATATATAAATCTTTGCATTTGGAGTTATAGAATAAAAGTTATAAGCATTTGAAATTTGAATTATATTCTGGATTTTATTATATAAAAATAATTCCAGAATTTAAATTAATGCGTCAGCATGAGGTCAGCATGACGTCAGGGGGTCAACGGGGGTCGTCCAGGTCAAACTGACCAGTGGGACCCGCATGTCAGGTTAGTTTAACTGATTAGTTTTAATTAAAACTAATCCTAATTAGATTAGTGGAGGGGTCCACTGTCATCGACCCGAGGGTCAACAGGCCCACGGTGAGGTCAACTCACGGCGTCTAGCCGCCGGGCGAGGCAGAGACGCCGCGGAGCAAGTGACTTTGCACGTTTGGGCTCCAAATGGAACGCGGAGAGCATCTACGGGTAGCTAGAGGTGAGCAGCGGTGTCAGGTGGGGTCAATTGGGTTGGGGTGGCGGAGTGGGCGCCGCGACGAAGTCGAGGCGGCGACTGGGCTCGGCCACCGACGGTTTAGGGGTTAGCGGCCTCGGCGAGGCTCGGGGAGTGTACGGTTAGCCTCGTTGGAGAGTGGTGAGTGTGATGGACATAGCGGTGCGGCCAATAGGTGACCGGAGGCTCGTCGGCGACGAGCGCCATGCCAGTGAGTTCAGCGATCGTCGGGTGCTCATTGTGGTGCAAGAAGGAGAGAACGGAGAGGATAGAGAGGTAGCTAGGTTCACGGTGAACCTGCGGGAAGCTTCGTCGGGGTCGGGGGCGGACTGATGCGGCGGCGGCGACGATGGGGATCTCCGGCGGCCTTGGACTCGGTCGAGGTCGGAGTAGTGGCCTCGGGGGGTCTTGGAGCGAGGGGGACTAGCTGGCTAGGGGTAATGGGTGCGGCGGAGCGGCGGACATGGCGGCGAGGTGCGTGGACGGCGGGAGCACGGCGGCGACGGTGGCGTGTCGGCGATGGCGTCGGCCAGTCGAGAGCGAGCGAGAGAGAGAGAAGTCACGGTGCGTGTGGGGGTTCGGGGACGACGCGTGGGTCGCCCCGAGTCGGCGAGGCGGCGAGGGCGGCAGGCGGCGGCGCCAGCTGCGTGCGCGCTCGCCAAGACGCCGCCAGCATTACCTGCTGCTGGCCGAGCCAAGCAGCTAGCTGGCCAGCTCTTGGGCTGGGCAGCAGGTGGGCCGAGGCTGGCGACAGTAAGGGTTTTCCCATTTTTATCTTTTTCTATTTTCTGCAATTCTGTTTAGGGTTTTAAAATACCAAAACCTTTTCAAAATTACCAAAATGCTCCTGGTCACTAGTTGGAATATTCCCAACATGAAACATTTTAGTTTAACAATTTTTGAACACTTAAAATAATTTTCATAATTTAAAATGCCCATTTTAAAAACTTGTGATTTAATTATAGAACCCTTAGGTGACCTAGAAAATGTCCCACCTTCTTTGACATGGATCTTAAACCCAAACAAAGGGGATGAGCATTTTGAAGGGCATTTCGGATTCATTGAATTAAATTTGAGTAAACCCTAGTTATTTTAGGGGGGGGGGGTGTTCTGGGGTTTCCTGCCTTCCCCATTTCAGATTCAGATGAAATTTAAACATGATGCACACCCTAATGCATGGTCTATCTGGGATGTGACAGTCGTGTTCATCGGGAGGCAACGGAACGCGTGGGAGCCAACCGGCTGGGTCGGAACAGAATGTGTGGTCATGTTCATCAGGAGGGCTTGGATGGAACAGGCGATGGAAACGAGGCCTGGCGTACCGCAGAACGGAGGAAACTGACCTCCTATGGTAGAAATGGGGGTCCTGTTGATCGGGAGGGGTGTGGCGTACCGCAAAACGGAGGAAACGGGCCTCCTACGGTCGAAATGGGGGTCCTGTTGATCCGGAGGGGTGTGGCGTACCGCAAAACGGACGAAACGGACCTCCTACGGTCGAAATGGGGTCCTGTTGATCGGGAGGGGTGTGGCGTACCGCAAAACGGACGAAACAGGCCTCCTACGGTCGAAACATGGGTCCTGTTCATCGGGAGGGGTGTGGCGTACCGCAAAACGGGACTCCACGGGATACTGTTCATCTCCACCATCGACCTCCTCCAACCTCCACGGGCTCCTGTTCATCCAGCCTCCACCGCACGCTACTCCACCGGCTACTGTTCAACCACCCCTCCACCGTCTACTGTTCATCCAGCCCTCCACACCACGGGGTCCTGTTCAACCACCCCTCCACGGGCACCCCTCCACTATCTACTGTTCATCCAGCACTCCACACCATGGGGTCCTACTCATCCAGAGGCAACGCCGCCGCTCACTGTTCATCCAAAACCCCCCGCAACGCTCACTGTTCATCCCAAAGGCAGCATCGATCAGCTTCAGTTAGCAGCAGTAGCGAAGGAATCGCTCGATCGGGTTCAGTTAACAGCCATCGATCGATCGCTCGGGTTCAGTAACGCGTAGCCTGCAGTGCAATAGCTCGGGTTCAATTAGAGCCCAACGCCTCGCTCGGGTTCAGTTAGAGCCAACGCCTCGCACACACGCGCGTACATGTACGAGAGAAACGCGCATCGCTCGGCCCCCGACCTCCCACCGTAACCGGGAACTCCCTGAAATTTTCCTCGCCCTCGCTTCTACCACGGTTTTTTCCGTCATGGACGGCCCAAAGAATGTCATGCAGCTGTGTCTCCTGCCCGCCCAGGACGAAAAGCCCATTTTCTGTCATGATTTTTTGTCATAGAAGTAGGAGCCCACCACATCTATGATGATACCGGGTTTTGTCACAATTATCGTCATAGAAGTGTCATATGTATGACAGGAAAAAAATTCGTTCGGCCCAAATTGTCACGGATGTATATTTTTTTGTAGTGGGTGCATCCAAACCCCGTGATACGATACGCTCTATCACACATAAACCTCCTTATATCTTCCTCAAAACAGCCACCATACCTACCTATCATGGCATTTCCATAGCCATTCCGAGATATATTGCCATGCAACTTCCATCATCATCATTTACATGACTTGAGCATTTATTGTCATATTGCTTTGCATGATCGTAAGATAGCTAGCATGATGTTTTCATGGCTTGTCCGTTTTTTTGATGTCATTGCTACGCTAGATCATTGCACATCCCGATACACCGCCGGAGGCATTCATATAGAGTTATATCTTTGTTCTAGTATCGAGTTGTAATATTGAGTTGTAACTAAATAAAAGTGTGATGACCATCATTATTAGAGCATTGCCCCAAAAAAAAACAGGCCAAAGAAGCCTAAATAAAAAGGGGGCCAAAGAAGCCCGCAAAAAAAGAAGAAAAAGGGACAATGTTACTATCCTTTTACCACACTTGTGCTTCAAAGTAGCACCATGTTCTTCATATAGAGAGACTCTTGAGTTATCACTTTCAGATACTAGTGGGAATTTTCATTATAGAACTTGGCTTGTATATTCCAACGATGGGCTTCCTCAAATGCCCTAGGTCTTCATGAGCAAGCAAGTTGGATGCACACCCACTTAGTTTCAGTTTGAGCTTTCATATACTTATAGCTCTAGTGCATCCGTTGCATGGCAATCCCTACTCCTAACATTGACATCAATTGATGGGCATCTCCATAGCCCGTTGATTAGCCACGTCAATATGAGACTTTCTCCTTTTTGTCTTCTCACACAAACCCCCATCATCATATTCTATTCCACCCATAGTGCTATGTCCATGGCTTGCGCTCATGTATTGCGTGAGGGTTGAAAAGGCTGAAGCGCGTTAAAAAGTATGAACCAATTGCTTGGCTAGTCATCGGGGTTGTGCATGATTTGAATGCTTTGTGTGGTCAAGATGGCGCATAGCCAGACTATATGATTTTGTAGGGATGAGCTTTCTTTGGCTATGTTATTTTGATAAGACATAATTGCTTGGTTAGTATGCTTGAAGTATTATTGTCTTAATGTCAAATGATAGACTATTGCTTTGAATCACTCGTGTCTTAATATTCATGCCATGATTAGATTATGTGATCAAGATTATGCTAGGTAGCATTCCACATCAAAAATTATCTTTTTTATCATTTACCTACTCGAGGACGAGTAGGAATTAAGCTTGGGGATGCTGATACGTCTCCGTCGTATCTATAATTTTTGATTGTTCCATGCCAATATAATACAACTTTCATATACTTTTGGCAACTTTTTATGCTATTTTTGGGACTAACATATTGATCCAGTGCATAGTGTCAGTTCCTGCTTGTTGCATGTTTTATGTTTCGCAGAAACCCCATATCAAACGAAGTCCAAACGGGATAAAAACGGACGGAGAATATTTTTGGTATTTGTGAAATATGTGAAGGAGAATCAACGCAAGACGGTGCCCGAGGGAGCCACGAGGGAGGGGGGCACGCCTGCCCCCCTGGGCACGCCCCTGCCCTCGTGAGCCCCCCCACCTAAGGCGGTTGCTGCTCTTCTTTGGCCACAAGAAAGCTAATTTTCAGAGAAAAATCTGGGTGAAGGTTTCAATCCAATCGGAGTTACGGATCTCCGGATATATAATAAATGGTGAAAGGGCAGAATCCCAGAATGCAGAAACAGAGAGAGACAGATCCAGTCTCGGAGGGGCTCTCGCCCCTCCCATGCCATGGAGACCAAGGACCAGAGGGGAAACCTTTCTCCCATCTGGGGAGGAGGTCAAGGAAGAAGAAGGAGGAGGGGGGCTCTCTCCCCCTCGCTTTCGGTGGCGCCGTAGTGCCACCGGGGGCCATCATCATCACCGCAATCTTCACCAACAATTTCACCACCATCATCACCAACTCTTCCCCCCTCTATGCAGTGGTGTAATCCCTCTTTTACCCACTGTAATCTCTACTTAAAAATGGTGCTCAACGTTATATATTATTTCCCAATGATGTATGGCTATCCTATGATGTTTGAGTAGATCTGTTTTGTCCTATGGGTTAATTGATGACCGTGATTGGTTTGAGTTGCACGTTTTATTATTGGTGCTGTCCTATGGTGCTGTCCGTGTCGCGCAAGCGTGAGGGTCCCCATTGTAGGGTTTGCAGTATGTTCATGATTTGCTTATGGTGGGTGGCGTCAGTGACAGAAGCACATACCCGAGTAAGTAGGTTGTTTGCGTATGGGAATAAAGAGGACTTGATACTTTAAAGCTATGGTTGGGTTTTACCTTAATGATCTTTAGTAGTTGCGGATGCTTTCTAGAGTTCCAATCATAAGTGCATATGATCCAAGTAGAGAAATTATGTTAGCTTATGCTTCTCCCTCATATAAATTTGCAATAACGATTACCGGTCTAGTTATCGATTACCTAGGGACAAATAACTTTCTCGTGACAAAAAGCTCTTTACTAAAACTAATTTAGTTGTGTCTTTATCTAAACAGCCCCTACTTTTTATTTACGTGCTCTTTATATTCTTGCAAACCTATCCAAAAACACCTACAAAGTACTTCTAGTTTTATACTTGTTTTAGGTAAAGCGAACATTAAGCGTGCGTAGAGTTGTATCGGTGGTCGATAGAACTTGAGGGAATATTTGATCTACCTTTAGCTCCTCGTTGGGTTTGACACTCTTACTTATCGAAAGAGGCTACAATTGATCCCCTATACTTGTGGGTTGTCACTACGCTTCTGGCAGCCTCCATCTAGCAGCATGTAGAAGAGAGTAGATGGTAAGTTCACCAAGTGTCATCGCATAGCATAATCCTACCCGGCGATCCTCTCCTCGTCACCCAGTGAGAGAGCGATCACCGGGTTGTTTCTGGCACTTGAAAGGGTGTGTTTTTTTAAGTATCCGGTTCTAGTTGTCATAAGGTCGAAGTACAACTCCGGGTCGCCTGTTACCATGGACCCGGCTATTCGAATAGATCAACTTCCCTGCAGGGGTGCACCACATTACCCAACACGCTCGATCCCTCTGGCCGGGCAAACTTTCCTGGGTCATGTCCGGCCTCGGGAGATCAACACGTCGCAGCCCTACCTAGGCTCAACAGAGAGGTCAGCACGCCGGTCTAAATTCTAAGCGCGCAGGGGTCTGGGCACATCGCCCATTGCACACCTGCACGTTGCGTACGCGGCCGGAAGCAGACCTAGCCCCCTTAATACAAGCGCGGGCTTACAGTCCAATCCGGCGTGCGCCGCTCAGTCGCTGACGTCAAAAAGAGCTTCGGGTGATACCACGACGCCGGTTGCCCATATCTTCTCCCACGTGGCGGTTAGTGCGTATATGGTCAACCACCCAACTCAGATCAAATACCAAGATCTCGTTAAGCGTGTTATTATGAAGTAACCACGGACGCCGTCCAGGGCCAGGCCCACCTCTCACCTAGGTGGTCTCAACCTGCCCTGTCGCTCCGCCACAAAGTAACAGTATGGGGCCGTCAGGAACCCAGACCCACCTCTACCAGGATGGAGCCACCTATCCTTTCAGCCCCCACATCGGAATCACTTGTTGGTACTCTACAAGCCGACCCAACTTTAGTCACCACATGTATCATATAATATGTATGTAAGTATATACCCGTGATCACCTCCCGAGTGATCACGACCCGGTAGTATAGCATGACAGACGGACAAGAATGTAGGGCCACTGATGGAATACTAGCATCCTATACTAAGCATTTATGATTGCAGGTAAGGGTAACAACTGTAGCAAGAATGACAGGCTATGCAGCAGAATAGGATTAACCGAAAGCAATAACATGCTATACTACTCTAATGCAAGCAGTAGAGAGAAGGAATAGGCGATATTTGGTGATCAAGGGGGGGGGGGGGGGGTTGCCTGGTTGCTCTGGCAAGAAGAAGGGGTCGTCAACACCGTAGTCGTACTGGGTAGCAGCGGTGTCGGTCTCGTATTCTACCGGAGAGAAGAGGGGGAAGAAACAATGAATACAATGCAAACAGATGCATATCGATGCATGACCGGACAAGTAATGGTGCCAGGCGTGCCCTAACGCAGTAGGAGGTGATATCGGCGAAGGGGGGAAACATCCCGGAAAGTATCCCCGGTGTTCCACGTTTTTGGACAGATGAAAAGGAGGGGAAAGTTGCGTGTTTGCTATGCTAGGGATGTGTGGCGTACGAACAGGATGTGTATTCGGGTTCGTCTCGTCGTTCTAAGCAACTTTCATGTACAAAGTATTTTCATCCGAGCTACGGATCATTTTATATTAATTTTAAAAGTTTTATTTCATTTTTAGAATTAACAGAATTAATTAAATTAGAAAATGCAATTATTGTGCCAGCATGACATCAGCATGATGTCAGCAGGTCCACAGGTTGACCTCGTCAACCCTGACATGTGGGGCCCGTTTGTCATTGACTTTGTTTAACTAACAGACTTTTAGTGTTAACATAACAGTTTTAATTAGGTTAATTAATTCACTAATTTAATAATTATTATTTATTATTATTGTTTTTCATTTTCGTTTTAATCAAAAGGGGCGTGGGGCCCCCTGGCAGTGGCCCATCGGGGCCTAGCGGGGCGGACGCTAGCGGGCAGTGGCGTGGGCGCCCGAACGGGCACATGCCCGAGAGGGTGCTGGGCACGCACGACGCACACCGGCGCCGGCGGCCAGAGCTACAAGCAGGGTGCGGTGGAGAAGCAGCCAGCGAAGGGGGTTCGGGAGGAGCGTCGGGCGGGTGCAGGCAACCAAGGATGGCCAGGGCGCGAGCGGGCGGGGCGGTCGGCCGTGGCGACCGGAGATGGGGCTCGGGCGCGGGTGCACCGGCACGAGGGCGCCAGAAGTGCGGCGAGCGCGATGAGCGCTGCAGCAGCAGCGGGTTGCACTGAGCTACAGGGGGGAACGACGCCGTGGGGCTGTGGCAGTGGTGGCTAGGCGCGGCGACGACGGTAGGGAGCAGCGGCAGGGGTCGGCGGTGAGCGGGCGGATGGGGTCGGGACTCGCCGTCCGACGATGGATCCGCACGCTAAACGAGGCGTTCAAGCGCTGGCGCTCGTGCACGTCCAGCAGGGGAAAGCGGCACCAGTGGGGGGTGGCCGGAGCACGGGGGGAGCAGAGCTCCGGTGCAGCCGTGGGAGGGTGAGAGCGGGACGAGCGCGGTGCCGTGGAGGCGGTCGCGATCGGGGTGGAGTGCGGCGGCCGCAGAGGAGCAGCGTCGATGATGCAGCAGCGGTGCGGGGAAGAGAAGGAGGGGGGCCTCATGGAGGTTCATAGGGGACTGGGCAGCGGAGCGTGGGGAGGACAACGGGGACGGTTCGACGCAGGGGAGGAGGCGGCGATGGCATCCGGCGAGGTGGCGATCCGGGCTGCAGCGGTATCATGCGCCGAGGCGAGTGAGGGAGTCTTGGATTAAGGGGTCCTCGGGCGTCCGGCCTGTTAACCATGGGCCGGACTGATGGGCTGTGAAGATACGAATACCGAAGACTGCACTCGTGTCCGGATGGGACTCTCCTTGGCGTGGAAGGCAAGCTTGGCGACCAGATATGTAGATTCCTTTCTTTGTAACCGACCTAGTGTAACCCTAGATCCTCCCGGTGTCTATATAAACCGGAGTACTTAGTCCGGAAGGCGAGATATTCATTACCATAGACATACAGGCTAGGCTTCTAGGGTTTAGCCATTAATCTCGTGGTAGATCAACTCTTGTAATACTCATATTCATCAAGATCAATCAAGCAGGAAGTAGGGTATTACCTCCGTAGAGAGGGCCCGAGCCTGGGTAAACATCGTTGATAACCCACAAGTATAAGGGATTGCAACAGTTTTCGAGGGTCGAGTATTCAACCCAAATTTATTGATTTGACACAAGGGGAGCCAAAGAATATTCTCAAGTATTAGCAGTTGAGTTGTCAATTCAACCACACCTGGATAACTTAGTATCTGCAGCAAAGTATTTAGTAGCAAAGTAGTATGGAAATAACGGTAAGGTAGCAAAGTAATATTTTTGGGTTTTGTAGTTATTGTAACAGTAGCAACGGAAAATTAAATAAGAAGAAAACAATATGTGAAAAGCTCGTAGGCATTGAATCCGTGATGGAGAATTATGCCGGATGCGGTTCATCATGTAACAGTCATAACATAGGGTGACACAGAACTAGCTCCAATTCATCAATGTAATGTAGGCATGTATTCCGAATATAGTCATATGTGCTTATAGAAAAGAACTTGCATGACATCTTTTGTCCTACCGTCCCATGGCAGCAGAGTCCTAATGGAAACTAAGGGATATTAAGGCCTCCTTTTAATAGAGTACCGGAACAAAGCATTAACACATGTGAATACATGAACTCCTCAAACAACGGTCATCACCGGGATTGGTGTAGCGACCAGACCTCAAACAGTCTGATCTCTGTGCTCAGTGTCATCCCTGGATCAGTAATGCTGACACCACACAGTACTAGGAGGATTTATAACAGAGTAGCAATCACACACTTATTACAATCGAATGTCTCAAGAGAGAACTTAATAAAATAAATATGGCTTAAGGCCATCTAATAACGATAACAGGGGAAGGCTTGGAAGAATAAGCGAGTCCATCAACTCCAACGGCATCACTGAGTATAGAACCACGACCTAAACACCATACTCGTCATCTGAAAAGTCTGCAACATGAAACGTTGCAGCCCGAAAACGGGTCAGCACATGGAATATGCTGGCAATGTAACACATAGAGAATAATGGAATAATAAGCCTATACTACATGCATATTTGGCTGGTGGAAAGCTCTATGGTTACAGTTTTGCATAAAGCCAATTTTTCCCTACTGCAAAGGAATAAATTTATTTAACTATCATGGTGGTTGTTAAACATTGAGAATGGTTGACAGCATTCTCAATCCCAATTAAAAGTACTCATTAAAAACCCAACAATATTAATTTAGAAGTAACATGATGAGATTCACATGATATCCAAGTACTAGATACTCAAGATGTCCATAACTGGGGACATGGCTAACCATGATAAGTTTATACACTCTGCAGAGGTTTGCGCACTTTTCCCCACAAGACTCGATCGCCTCCGTTGGATTTCTCGCACTACATGATGTTTGAGAAACGGATGACCGAGACATAATCTTTCAGAAGCGCTAGCACCTTACATGTGGGTAGACCGTACCAACCTACAACCCCTACATCAACTAGTCTACTCATAAGAGTTCGCACAACTTAGTCAACTACGCCAGAGCCCATAATGGCTTGTGGCTGCACACGTAAGTTTCTAGTTTGAATAATCTCATGATCCCTTTGAGCCTGGGTGGCGGTCCGAAGAAATACAGGCAAGTCCTGATAGAAACCAGGTGCCTCAATCCACCCAGATGTGTGTTTAAGTTGCCACCTTAAATAAACCATTAATTAACACTCTCACATCTGTCATGGATACACTCACCCAATCCACGTCTACTAGCATAGCATAGCATGGCAATATAAGCAAACGTAGAAGTAACTCCCAAGGGTTTGATAATAAAACAGGTAATAGGTACTACCTCAATCTACTTCCCAAAACCCACAATTTAATTAGATCCTAATCATGCAAGTGTTTGAGGATAGATCTAATGCATAAAAACTGGGTAGTAGAAAAGGTATGATCAAAGTGTTACTTGCCTTGCTGATGATCCGTGAAACCTAGAGACTCGAAGTAACAAAGGCACCGGTATTCTATCGCAGACAAACAAACAAGCATACAATAAGTACTCATCTAATGCACAGGTAAAACCCAAATAGATCTAACCTGATAGTTCAACTTAAGAACTCCGGTTTGCAAAAAGAATCAAATCAAACGAAGCAACGAAAGTCAGACGGCGGAAGAAAACAACTTCGTTTTACTAATCTGGATCTAAGTCAAATTTTACAGAAGCAAAAGCTTGTTTAAGTAGATTATTCGGAAAGAGGGTTTCGGGATGAAACTCTAGGCGCTTGAATCGCCTGATTCCGATAAACGAGCGAAAAGTTATACTAAAACGAAAATAGGATCAGGAATCACGATCGGAAAAATCACGGATTAAATCCGAGAAAAAGAAAAAACGACGAACGGGTTAACGAACGAACGTTCGTTAACTAAACTAATTTGACGAACTCGTTCGTTTAAACGAATTAAGGAACGAACGTTCGCTATTTAACCTAAACCGAAAAAAAACCAAAACTAATAAAAAACAAAACTAAAAAAACCGAAAAAACCGCCCGGTTTTAAAAAAAAAACCAGCGGCACGCAGAATGAGGCGGCGGCGAACCTCGGTGAGGTCGGCGGCGGGGTCCGGCGGGTCGTATGGCGGCGGCGACGGAGTCTGATGATGGTGGCGGTGTGGCGGCGGTGGCCGGCGGGTCAGGTCAGTGTGGCTATGGTTTGGGGCGCTGGGGGTGGCTGGGCCTCGGCTGGCTCCCGGCTTATAATCCTCAGGCGGGAGTCCTAGGCGGACACGGCCAGTAGGTCGGTGGCGCATTTTTTTAAATAATTACGCACAGAAAAATAAAATAAAAAGAAAGACTAAACGAACTCCAAAAATCCCGAAATAAATTTTCCCCGACTTCTAAAATCAAGACGGACTAGATGAACATTTATTTGGGGCCTAAATGCAATTTTGAAAAACGCGCATTCTTCCTAAATTCAAATAAAAAGGCGAAAAACTCCAAAATAAAATCTTATTTGATTTTATTATTAAATCTTCGTTATTTCTTTATTTTGGGAAAGTCATTTTATTCCCTCTCTCATATTTTGATAGTAGAAATATTTGAAGAAAAAATAATTAAAATCAAATGATCCTATTTTCAAAATTTGAGAAAACTCAAACATGAAAATAACGAAATCCCCAACTCTCTCCGTGGGTCCTTGAGTTGTGTAAATTTTCTAGGATCAAGGAAAAATGCAACAAAAATATGATATGCAATGATGCTCTATGTATAACATTCCAAATTGAAAATTTGGGATGTTACAAACCTACCCCCTTAAGATGAATCTAGCCCTCGAGATTGAATTAAACTAGAAAATAGGTGAGGGTGGTCCTTAAGCAAATCTTCCTCTCGCTCGCAGGTGGCTTCATCCTCTGTGTGGTGGCTCCACTAAACTTTGCAAAACTTAATGACCTTGCTGCGGGTGACTCGGCTGGCATACTCCAAAATCTTGACTGGTTTCTCCTCGTAGGTCAAATCATCATTCAACTGAATCGCTTCTAGTGGCACTGTATCTCTCAGTGGTATATCATCCATGTCTGCGTGACACTTCTTCAACTGAGAAACATGAAACACATCATGAACACCTGACAACCTTTCGGGTAGTTCCAACTTGTACGCAACTTCTCCTATACGTTCCAAAATTTTGTATGGTCCCACAAAACGTGGCGCTAATTTTCCTTTAACACCAAAACGCTTAACTCCTCGAAGTGGCAACACACGAAGATAAACTCTGTCTCCGACTTAGTATTCTATCTCCTTGCGTTTTGAGTCCGCATAACTTTTCTATCTTGACTGGGCTACCTTGAGCCTATCGCGAATCAACTTTACTTTCCGTTCAGACTCCTTAATCAAATCCGGTCCAAACAACTGGCGGTCTCCAACTTCATCCCACAACAACGGGGTCCTGCACCTCCTTCCGTACAAGGCTTCGAAAGGTGCCATCTTCAGACTGGTTTGGTAACTGTTGTTATAAGAAAACTCCGCATGCGGCAAATTTTCGTCCCAGCTGGATCCATAATCCAAGGCACAAGCTCTAAGCATATCCTCCAAAATCTGGTTGACTCTTTCGGTTTGTCCATCTGTCTGTGGATGAAACGCTGTGCTAAACTCCAGCCTGGTTCCCAAAGTTTCATGCAACTGCTTCCAGAACTTTGAGGTGAATTGTGTTCCTCTATCTGATACGATACTCCTCGGAACTCCATGCAAGCATACAATCCTGGTCATGTATATCTTAGCCAATTTGGCACTTCTGTAGGTAGTCTTTACTGGAATGAAATGAGCTACCTTCGTTAAACGATCAACTACAACCCAAATCGAGTCATAGCCTGCACGAGTCCTGGGCAATCCTGTGATGAAATCCATACCTAGTTTATCCCATTTCCATTCGGGTATAGGCAATGGTTGTAACAATCATGCTGGCTTCTGATGTTCTGCTTTCACCCTCTGACATACATCACAAACTGCTACGTACTCTGCAATGTCCTTCTTCATTCCGGTCCACCAGAAAGTATTCTTCAAATCCAAATACATCTTGGTATTTCCTGGGTGAATCGAATATGGTGAATCATGTGCCTCTTGTAGAATCAACTTCACGATCTACGGGTCATTGGGCACATAAACACGGTCTTCAAACCATAGGGTATCGTGCTCATCCTCACGAAATCCCTTAGCCTTTCCTTCGCTCATTTTCTCCTTTATAGAGGCAATCTCTTTGTCAGTCTTCTGAGCTTCCCTGATTTTGTCCATCAAAGTTGACTGAATCTCCAATGCTGCTACATAGCCTCTCGGAACTATTTCCAAACATAGCTCTCGAAGATCCTCGGCTAACTCCTTTGGTATCTCTCCCGTCATTAGTGTGTTTACGTGACTCTTACGGCTCAACGTGTCTGCTACAATGTTAGCCTTTCCAGGGTGATAATCCAATCTCATATCGTAATCTTTGATGAGTTCCAACCATCTCCTCTGCCTGAGATTTAGCTCCTTCTGCTTGAAGATGTACTTCAAACTCTTGTGATCCGTATACACCTCACAATGATTTCCAATGAGGAAATATCTCCATGTTTTCAACGCATGCACTACGGCTGCTAACTCCAAATCATGTGTGGCATAGTTTAGCTCATGAGGCTTAAGCTGTCGTGAAGCATACGAAACAACTCTTCCCTCCTGCATAAGCACTTCTCCAAGTCCTCTACGTGAAGCATCGCAATACACCTCATAATCCTTGGTCTGATCTGGAAGGATTAACACTGGTGAGCTAACCAAACATTTCTTCAACTCTTGGAAACTAGCTTCACACTCCTCAGTCCAAACGAACTTGGTATCCTTCTTCAACAGTTCTGTCATAGGCTTTGCAATCCTTGAGAAATTCTCAATAAATCTCCGGTAGTATCCTGCGAGTCCAAGGAAACTCCGGATCTCTCCAACTGTTGTTGGCGCTTCCCAGTTTGTCACAGTGACAACTTTAGTGGGGTCTACTGCTATACCTTCTCCAGATATAACATGTCCGAGAAATCCAACTTCCTTCAACCAAAACTCACACTTGCTGAACTTGGCATACAACTGATGTTCTCTGAGCTTCTTGAGTACCAAACGCAAATGCTCCTTATGTTCTTCTTCATTCTTCGAGTAAACCAAAATATCATCAATGAACACCACGACAAACTTATCCAAAAATTCCATAAACACTTTGTTCATCATGTTCATAAAATAGGCAGGTGCGTTAGTCAGACTAAATGACATAACGGTATACTCATACAGCCCGTACCTGGTGGTAAAAGCCGTCTTAGGTATATCCTGCTCTCGAATCTTCAACTGATGGTACCCTGATCGTATATCGATCTTAGAAAACACCTTAGCTCCTTGCAATTGGTCAAACAAGTCATTGATCATCGGCAGTGGGTACTTGTTCTTGATGGTCACTTCATTCAATCCTCGATAATCAACAACCATTCTTAATGATCCATCCTTCTTCTCCACTAGAAGTACAGGTGATCCCCAAGGCGAAGAACTTGGGCGAATAAAACCTTTATCCAGTAACTCCTTAATCTGCTTCTTAATTTCCTCCAGATCTTGGGCTGGCATCCTATACGGTCTCTTAGATATCGGCCTAGTGCCTGGCAGTAGTTCAATCAGAAATTCAATGTCCCTATCTGGTGGCATGTCTGGCAACTCTTCCGGAAACACGTCCGGGTAATCCCTTACCACAGGTACTTCCTCCTGCACAACACCTGATAAGGCATTTACATGTGCCCTTCTCAGCTCATGCCGTGATACATACTTGATTCTCCTCCCTTCTGGGGTGGTAAGCAAAATCGACTTACTGGCGCAATCTATGTTCCCTCCATACTTCGATAACCAATCCATGCCTAATATCACATCCAAACCTTGCGATCCCAGAACTATTAGGTCCGAGGGAAATACATAGTGTCCAATCCTTAATGGCAGTCGATCACACCATATACTAGCCATGTATTCTGCTATGGGTGAGGTTACTAGCATGGGTGACCTAAGGGCTTGGGTAGGTAGTTTATACTTATCCACAAATCCCCTTGATATGTATGAATGCGATGCACCAGTATCAAAAAGAACAACTGCAGTAAATGACTTAACCAAAAACTTACCTATTACTGCATCTGGCTAAGCTTCAACCTCCTCCACGGTAACGTGGTTCACTTGTCCTCTGTTGGAAGGGTTCGGCTTCTTTCCTGAGCTTCCATTACCATTTCCATTTTGGCCTTCCGGACAATCATTTGCGTAATGCCCAGTCTTGCGGCACTTAAAGCAAGTGATGTGGCTCAGGTCTACCTTGGATGGTGTTGACGGGTTGGTGCGGTTTTGTCCATTGCTTCCTCCATTCCCGTTCCCATTCTTGGTGCCATTATGGTTGTGTGAGCTACCTCCTCCATGTGTATGCTGAAATTGTCCTCCTGGCTTAGGGGTAATGCGAAGTTTCTGCTGAGCTCCAGAGTTATTTTTCCCCTGTCCATACTTTCTCTTGCGATTTTCAATCTGCTGCTGCTTCCCTTCAATCATAAGCACACGATCTACCAACTCCTGGTAGTTATTGAAAGTGGCTACCATCAACTGCATGCTCAGCTCATCATTCAGTCCTTCTAGAAACTTCTCCTGCTTAGCTGCGTCCGTAGCAATTTCATCTGGGGCATAACGTGCTAACTTACTGAAATCATCTACATACTAGCCAACTGTCCGTCCTCCTTGGCGCAAGTTGCGACACTCACGCTTCTTCATGGCCATAGCTCCTCTTGAAACATGGGCGTCTGAAAGCTTCTTGGCCCGATCCCATGTGATGGTGTCTCTGAGGTAAGTGGCTGTAAAATTCTCCCACCATGTTGCTGCGGGTCCTTGAGCTGATGTGCGGCAAATTTCACCCTTTCTCCATCTGACATCCTGCGGTGGTCAACTCCTCCCTATCTTACGGAGCCAATCATACGCAACAATCGGCTCGGTGCTACTGGAAAACACCAGCGGATTCAGCCTTAGGAAACGGGTCAAATGGTCAACAGGTGGTGGTGGTGGTGGTGGGTTGTTGTTGTTGTTGTTGTTGTTGTTGTTGTTGTTGTTGCCTTGGTTCTGTACCAATGTTTGAATCAAGGCATTCTGCTGCTGATCAACTGAGTGGTCTCTGGCGGGAAAACAAATCCGGGGTCGCGTCTCGGAGGCATCTGAGGGTTTAAAGAAAAGACGAGAGTTAAGAATAGAATGGGGTCTAGGGAGAAACACTACCCATATGCACATGAGACCAAAATCACACAATATCACTCCAATCAATTCATACAAGGGCATACAACGGTCTATCTATCGTTACAAAGTGCTGAAACTGAAACTAATTTAAAACGGGGGGAAATCTACTACTGTTATGGTGGTCAACTAGAAAAACTGCTTCGATGAAGACTCCATGATATCTGCTCCAGCTTCATCTTCGAAATCATCATCACTAGGATCGGAATCGGTGTCATCGATGATGATGTAGTCCTCTGGACAGGTGCAATCTTCATCTTCTACTCTGGGTGCTGAATTTTCCATGAGTTCTTCAATCTTCTCCTTAAGATCGCCGTTTTGTCCCACTAGAGCTGCAATCTCCTCCATGTAGTCCTTGCGAGTGGCCTTCAGTTCTCCTTCTAGTTCGATAATCTTGGCTTTTGCTGTCTTCAACTCCATCATGTCTGCGCACATCTGGTTCTCCTGGCGTCGAATGTGCTGATTTAACTCCTGGAAGAAAGCTGCAATGGATCGATCCTTCTTAGTGCCAACTATCTCCCATTGCTCATCTCGGCGCCCACAAATCTGGTAGATAGCATCCTTGAGGTCTTCTTTGTAAACTTTTACAATGCGTCCCATGGTTATGTGAGCTGCCATGCTCTTTCCCAGACTCCAAGTTGGTGCATTGAAAACACACTCTATGGGCTCCGTGATTGGCGCAAACGTCCTTCCAGGAACTTGAGCTTGAATCTTCCAGCGCTCTTCTTCAGGTAAACTGGAATTGTAGGTCCCGGTGAAGCTTGGTAATCCGATGTTACGGTACTTAGTGAATTCCTTCAGGTGTCGTCCGAATGGTGTATCTTCATCCGGCTGAGTGAACTTGATCCTCGCTTCCGTCATCCTAAAAGAATAGAAAAGATGAGGAGTTAGAAATGAGAAGAGAGAGTAGTGATCTAGGGCTTTAGCTTAATGGTCGTGTCTCTGATCGCGTGTGCTCGATACCATCTTTGTAGCGACCGGACCTCAAATAGTCGATCTCGTGCTCGATGTCATCCACGGATCGAGAATCTTGACACCACACATTACTCGAAGGATTTATAACAGAGTAGCAATCACACACTTATTACAATCGAATGTCTCAAGAGAGAACTTAATAAAATAAATATGGCTTAAGGCCATCTAATAACGATAACAGCGGAAGGCTTGGAAGAATAAGCGAGTCCATCAACTCCAACGGCATCATCGAGTATAGAACCACGACCTAAACACCATACTGTGCGTCTAAAAGTCGCAACATGAAACGTTGCAGCCCGAAAACGGGTCAGCACATGGAATATGCTGGCAATGTAACACATAGAGAATAATGGTATAATAAGCCTATACTACATGCATATTTGGCTGGTGGTAAGCTCTATGGTTACAGTTTTGCATAAAGCCAATTTTTCCCTACTGCAAAGGAAAAATTTATTTAACTATCATGGTGGTTGTTAAACATTGAGAATGGTTGACATCATTCTCAATCCCAATTAAAAGTACTCATTAAAAACCCAACAATATTAATTTAGAAGTAACATGATGAGATTCACATGATATCCAAGTACTAGATACTCAAGATGTCCATAACCGGGCACACGGCTAACCATGATTAGTTTATACACTCTGCAGAGGTTTGCGCACTTTTCCCCACAAGACTCGATCACCTCTGTTGGATTTCTCGCACTACTTGATGTTTGAGAAACGGATGACCGAGACATAGTCTTTCAAAAGCGCTAGCACCTTACATGTGGGTAGACCGTACCAACCTACAACCCCTACATCAGCTAGTCTACCCGTAAGAGTTCGCACAACTTAGTCAACTATGCCAGAGCCCATAATGGCTTGTGGCTGCACACGTAAGTTTCTAGTTTGAATAATCTCATGATCCCTTTGAGCACTGGGTGGCGGTCAGAAGAAATACTGAGCAAGTCTGATAGAAACCAGTGCCTCAATCCACCCGGATGTGTGTTTAAGTTGCCACCTTAAATAAATCATTAATTAACACTCTCACATCTGTCATGGATACACTCACCCAATCCACGTCTACTAGCATAGCATAGCATGGCAATATAAGCAAACGTAGAAGTAACTCCCAAGGGTTTGATAATAAAACAGGTAATAGGTACTACCTCAATCTACTTCCCAAAACCCACAATTTAATTAGATCCTAATCATGCAAGTGTTTGAGGATAGATCTAATGCAAAAAAACTGGATACCAGAAAAGGTGTGATCAAAGTGTTACTTGCCTTGCTGATGATCCGCGAAACCTAGAGACTCGAAGTAACAGGCGGCGCACTCCGGGTATTCTATCACAGACAAACCAACAAGCATACAATAAGTACTCATCTAATGCACAGGTAAAACTCAAATAGATCTAACCAGATAGTTCAACTTAAGGACTCCGGTTTGCAAAAAGAATCAAATCAAACGAAGCAACGAAAGTCAAACGACGGAAGAAAACAACTTCATTTTACTAATCTGGATCTAAGTCAAATTTTACAGAAGCAAAAACTTGTTTAAGTAGATTATTGGAAAGATGGTTTCGAGGCGAAACTCTAGGCGCTTGAATCGCTGATTCGATAAGCGAGCGAAAAGTTATACTAAAACGAAAATCGGATCAGAATCACGATCGAGAAAAATCGCGGATTAAATCCGAGAAAAGAAAAAACGACGAACAGGTTAACGAATGAACGTTCGTTAACTAAACTAATCTGACGAACTCGTTCGTTTAAACGAACTAACGAAGGAACGTTCGCTATTTAACCTAAACCGGAAAAAAACCAAAACTAATAAAAAATGAAACTAAAAAAACTGAAATAAAAACGCCGGATTTAAAAAACCGTGACGCTGAACGAGCGGTGGGCGAACCTCGGCGAGGTCGGCGGCGGGAGGCGGCGGCGGGCGGCGGAAGGGGCAAGGTGGCTAGGGTTTGGGGCGGTGGGCCTCGGCTGGCTCCTCGGCTTATAAAGCCCTGGCCAGAGTCCTAAGCGGACACGGCCCGTAGGTCGGTGGCGCGTTTTTTTATAAATAATTACGCGTGGAAAAAATAAATAAAAATAAATACTAAACGAACTCCAAAAATCCCGAAATAATTTTTTCCCAGCTTCTAAAATCAAGCCGGACTAGATGAACATTTATTTGGGGCCTAAATGCAATTTTGAAAAACGCGCATTTTTCCTAAATTCAAATAAAAAGGCGAAAAACTCCAAAATAAAATCTTATTTGATTTTATTATTAAATCTTAATTTTTTCTTTATTTTGGGAAAGTCCTTCTATTCCCTCTCTCATATTTTGATAGTAGAAATAATTGATGAAAGAAATAATTAAAATCAAATAATCCTATTTTCAAAATTTGAGAAAACTCAAATATGAAAATAACGAAATCCCCAACTCTCTCCGTGGGTCCTTGAGTTGTGTAAAATTTCTAGAATCAAGCAAAAATGCAACAAAAATATGATATGCGATGATGCTCTATGTATAAGATTCCAAATCGAAAATCTTGGATGTTACAATTGGTCCCGATTATTGTCACTTCGGGGTTGCCGGATCATAACACATAGTAGGTGACTATAGACTTGCAAGATAGGATCAAGAACTCACATATATTCATGAGAACATAATAGGTTCAGATCTGAAATCATGGCACTCGGGCCCTAGTGACAAGCATTAAGCATAGCAAAGTCATAGCAACATCAATCTCAGAACATATTGGATACTAGGGATCAAACCCTAACAAAACTAACTCGATTACATGATAAATCTCATCCAACCCATCACCGTCCAGCAAGCCTACGATGCAATTACTCACGCACGACGGTGAGCATCATGAAATTGGTGATGGAGGATGGTTGATGATGACGACGGCGATGAATCCCCCTCTCCAGAGCCCCGAACGGACTACAGATCAGCCCTCCCGAGAGGTTTTAGGGCTTGGCGGCGGCTCCGTATCGTAAAACGCGATGAGTCCTTCTCTTTGATTTTTTCCTCCCCGAACACGAATATATGGAGTTGGAGTTATGGTCGGTGGAGCGTCAGGGGGCCCACGAGGCAGGGGGCGCCCAGGGGGGCAGGCGTGCCCCCCACTCTCATGGACAGGGTGTGGGCCCCCTGACGTGGACTCTTCTTCCAGTATTTTTAATATTTTCCAAAAATATGTTCCGTGGAGTTTTAGGTCATCCTGAGAAATTTTGTTTCTGCACATAAATAACACCATGGAAAGTCTACTGAAAACATCGTCAGTCCGGGTTAGTTCCGTTCAAATCATGCAAGTTAGAGTCCAAAACACGGGCAAAAGTGTTTGGAAAAGTAGATATGACGGAGACGTATCAACTCCCCAAGCCTAAACCTTTGCTTGTCCTCAAGGAATTCAGTTGATAAACTGAAAGTGATAAAGCAAAACTTTTACAAACTCTGTTTTCTCTTGTTTTTGTAACTATGTAAAGCCAGCATTCAAGTTTTCAGCAAAGATTATGACTAACCACATTCACAGTAACTCTTAGGTCTCATGTCTACTCATGTCAATGGCATAATCAACTAGCGAGCAATAATAATAAATCTCGGATAACAACACTTTCTCAAAACAATCATAATATGATATAATAAGATGGTATCTCGCTAGCCCTTTCTGAGACCGCGAAACATAAATGTAGAGCACCTTTAAAGATCAAGGACTGACTAGACATTGTAATTCATGGTAAAAGAGATCCAGTCATAGTCATACCCAATATAAATTAATAGTAATGGATGCAAATGATAGCAACGCTCTCCAGTTGGTGCTTATGATAAGAGGGTGATGACTCAACATGAAAGTAAATAGAAAGGCCCTTCGCAGAGGGAAGCAGGGATTTGTAGAGGTGCCAGAGCTCGATTTTAAAGCAGAGATAAATAATATTTTGAGCGGCATACTTTCATTGTCAATATAACAACCAAGAGATGGCGATATCTTCCATGCTACACACATTATAGGCGGTTCCCAAACAGAATGGTAAAGTTTATACTCCCCCTCCACCAACAAGCATCAATCCATGGCTTGCTCGAAACAACGAGTTCCTCCAACTAGGAACAGTCTCAGGGGGAGTTTTGTTTGCAATTATTTTGATTTGGTTTGCATGAAGCATGGGACTGGGCATCCCAGTGACCAGCCATTTTCTCGTGAGTGAGGAGCGGAGTCCACTCCTCTTGAGAATAACCCGCCTAGCATGGAAGATACGGACAACCCTAGTCGATACATGAGCTATTTGAGCATACAAAACAGGATTTCATTTGAAGGTTTAGAGTTTGGCACATACAAATTTACTTGGAGCGGCAGGTAGATACCGCATATAGGAAGGTATAGTTGACTCATATGGAATAACTTTGGGGTTTAAGGGATTGGATGCACAAGCAGTATTCTAGGTTAGTACAAGTGAAAGCTAGCAAAAGACTGGGAAGCGACCAACTAGAGAGCGATAACAGTCATGAACATGCATTAAAATTAATAAACATTGAGTACAAGCATAAGTAGGATATAATCCACCATGAACATAAATATCGTGAAGGCTATGTTGATTTGTTTTCAGCTACATGTGTGAATATGTGCCAAGTCAAGTCACTCAATTCATTCAAAGGAGGATACCACCGCACTATACCACATCACAACCATTTCAATAGCATGTTGGCACGCAAGGTAAACCATTATAACTCATAGCTAATCAAGCATGCACGAGAAACTATAATCTCTAATTGTCATTGCAAACATGTTTATTCATAATAGGCTGAATCAGGAATGATGAACTAATCATATTTACAAAAACAAGAGAGGTCGAGTTCATACCAGCTTTTCTCATCTCAGTCAGTCCATCATATATCGTCATTCTTGTATTTCACTTGCACGACCGAACGATGTGAATAATAATAAGAGTGCACGTGCATTGGACTAAGCTGGAACCTGTGAGCATTCAATAAACAAGAGAAGACAAGGCAATATGGGCTCTTGGTTAAATCAACAATAATGCATATAAGAGCCACTTCAAAAATTTAATCATGGTCTTCTCCTATCGACCCCCAAAGAAAAGAAAAGAAATAAAACTATTTACACGGGAAATCTCCCAACAAGCAAAAGACGAACGGGAAATCTTTTTGGGTTTTCTTTTAGTTATTACAACTACAGCAAGAAAAGTAAACTAACTAAAAGTTACAACTAATTTTTTTGGTTTTTCTTAAGGTTTATCAAACACACAATAAGAAAGCAAGAAGAAGAAAATAAACTAGCATGGATATTACAGTGAAAAAGTATGAGCACCGACATATAGCCATGAGTGTGTGAATATGAATGTAATGTCGGTGGGAAATACGTACTCCCCCAAGCTTAGGCTTTTGGCCTAAGTTGGTTTATTGCCACGGATGGCCTGGCGGATACACATAGTTGTAGCCGGGGTCGTACTGCGATGCGGCGGTTATTGCCTCCTGGGCTGCAGCGTGGCGGCGAGCTTCCTCCGCCCTCCTCTAGTACTCATCTGCCTCCTCTCTGGTAATGAAATGTCTTCCTTTTGCCTGATAATCAAAGAAGGCAGGAGCAGGGAGAGTAGTACGGACAGCACGACGTCTGTCAAAGATTAAGCGATACTGGAGAGATGATTCATTCCTCTCGACAAATTGGTGGTGAACCATAGCATTAAAGTATAGGTAAGTAGGAGGCAATTCAATATCATCATTACGTATGGTTACACCAAGAAAATCAGCTAAGCGGGTTGCATAAATTCCACCAAAGAAATCTCCACTAAATCTATTATGATGCAACCTACGTGCAACAATGACTCCCAAATTATAAGATTTGTCTCCTAACACAGCACTCCTAAGAATACTGAGTTCGGGGACATACATATGACATGCTTCATCTTTACCATTTATGCACCTATCTATGAAGAGAGCAAAATAATGTATAGCAGGACAATGAATGCTCCCTACGGTAGCTTGTGCTATATCTCTAGATTCCCCCACAGTTATACTAGCAAGAAAATTTCTAAATTCAGATTTGCGAGGTTCACTAGCACTACCCCATTGTGGAAGTTTGCAAGCAGTGGTAAAATCCTCTAAGTCCATCGTATAAGATTTCTCGTAAAGATCAAACAGGACAGTTGGAGAATTGCGTGAAGATGAAAATTCAAACCTCCTCACAAAGGAACTAGTGAGATAGTGGTACTGGCGGCACTTTTCTTCCTCAAAACTCACAAGATCAGCGTTATGCAAATATGCGTTAAATTCTTACTTGATTCCCGCTCGATCCATAAAGTTTTCTGAAGACCATTCACAAGGCAGCACTGGAGCGTCCCTTGGTGGCTCATCGTCAGCATCACGCATTGCAAGCATGTGTCCTTGCTTCCTTGAAGAACCACCTTGGTACATTTTCCTAAGCATATTTCTTCCTCTGAAAAATTTCTGAAATTTTTAGTAACTTCAAATAAAAGTGAGCCAAGCTCAACAAAATTGATAGCAACTACTCATACAAGTGCCTAGAGACTATATCATGCATTAGAACTACTTGGAACCATATAAATTTGACATGCAAGCTCAAGAACATGGTCACCTAGGCAGCAAAAATTTGCAATAAATAAAGCACTAGAACAAAAACTAATTGGACCAATGGAGGAGTCACATACCAAAGAACAATCCCCCCAAGCAGTTTTGTGAGAGGTGCTTTGAGCAAGGAGATCGAAAATCGCAGCAAAATGAGCTAGAACTCGTGCTTGAGCTGGATGGTGATTTTTTCGGGAGGAAGAAGAAGTGTGTGGGTGCAGGAATAAGTGGAGGGGAGCCACTGTGGGCCCACGAGGCCAAGGGGCGCGGCCTGGACCCTTGTGGTCAGGTGCTTGCTCCCCCTGCTGTGTTCTCAGTTCCAGATATTCTCAAATATTCTAGAAAAAATCATATTAAATTGGCAGGGCATTTGGAGAACTTTTATTTTCGAGGTATTTTTATATTGCACGGATAAATCAGAAAACAGACAGAAAAATACTATTTTACTTTATTTCAACTAAATAACAGAAAGTAGAAGGAGGGTACAGAAGGTTGTGCCTTCTAGTTTCATCCATCTCATGCTCATCAAAAGGAATCCACTAACAAGGTTGATCAAGTCTTATTAACAAACTCTTTCCGAATAACATGGAACCGCAGAAATTTTGAATAACACTATGTTACCTCAACGGGGATATGCACATCCCCAATAATAAGAATATCATATTTCTTCTTGACAGTAGGAAGAGGAATTTCAAAACCTCCAAATATAATCGATGGGATTTTTCTAATAGAGTTGATACTATGAACTTGAGGTTGTTTCCTCGGAAAGTGTACCGTATGGTCATTACCATTAACATGAAAAGTGACATTGACTTTGTTGCAATCAATAACAGCCCCTGAAGTATTCAAAAAGGGTCTTCCAAGAATAATAGACATACTATCATCCTCGGGAATATCAAGAATAACAAAGTCAGTTAAAATAGTAACGTTTGCAACCACAACAAGCACATCCTCACAAATACTGACATGTATAGCAGTTGATTTATCAGCCATTTGCAAAGATATTTCAGTAGGTGTCAACTTATTCAAATCAAGTCTACGGTATAAAGAAAGAGGCATAACACTAACACCGGCTCCAAGATCACATAAAGCAGTTTTAACATAGTTTCTTTTTATGGAGCATGGTATAGTAGGTACTCCTAGATCTCCAAGTTTCTTTGGTATTCCACCCTTAAAAGTATAATTAGCAAGCATGGTGGAAATTTCAGCTTCCAGTATCTTTCTTTTATTAGTAACAATTTCTTTCTTATACTTAGCATAAGGATTCATTTTGAGCATATCAGTTAATCGCATACGCAAAAAGATAGGTCTAATCATTTCAGCAAAGCGCTCAAAATCCTCATCATCCTTTTTATTGGATGGTTTGGGAGGAAAAGGCATGGCTTTCTTTACCATGTTTCCTAGCAAAAAAGTCTCTCTTATCATAACGTTGATTCTTTGATTGTGGGTTATCAAGATCAATAACAGGTTCAATTTCTATATCATTATCATTACTAGGTTGAGCAACATCATGAACATTATCATTAACATTTTCACTAGGTTCATGTTCATTACCAGATTGTGTTTCAGCATCAGAAATAGAAATATCATTTGGATTGTCAGGTGGTTCAGCAATAGGTTCACTAGAAGCATGCAAAGTCCTATCATTTTTCTTTTTCTTCTTTTTAGAAGAACTAGGTGTATCAATATTATTTCTCTGAGAATCCTGTTCAATTTTCTTAGGGCGGCCTTCAGGATACAAAGGTTCCTGAGTCATTTTACCAGTTCTAGTAGCCACTCTAACAGCATAATCATTATTCTTACTATTCAATTCATTGAGAAAATCATTCTGAGCTTTATGTACTTGTTCTACTTGAGTGGTAACCATAGAAGCATGTTTGCTAATGAGTTTAAGTTCACCTTAACATTGGCCATGTAATTACTCAAGTGTTCAATCATATAAGCATTTTGTTTTAACGGTCTACCAAAATAAGCATTAAAATCTTCTTGCTTAACCATAAAGTTATCAAATTCATCCAAACATTGGCTAGCAAACTTAGTAGGAGGGATTTCAGCTTCACCATATCTATAGAGAGAATTTAACTTTACTACCTGTGTGGGGTTATCAAGACCATGAGTTTCTTTGATAGGTGATAGATTAAGATCATATGTTTCCTCAGCAGGTGGTAAATTAAGACCATGTATTTCTTCAATAGGAGGTAAATTCTTAACATCTTCAGCTTTAATACCTTTTTCTTTCATAGATTACTTTGCCTCTTGCATATCTTCAGGACTGAGAAATAGAACACCCCTCTTCTTCGGAGTTGGTTTAGGAATAGGATCAGGAATTGGCTCAGGAGCTGCCTCAGGAAGTGTCCAATTATTTTCATTTGTCAACATATTATTCAATAGAATTTGAGCTTCATCCGGTGTTCTTTCCCTCAAAACAGAACCAGCACAACTATCCAGGTAATCTCTGGAGGCATCGGTTAGTCCATTATAAAAGATATCAAGTATTTCATTTTTCTTGAGAGGATGATCAAGCAAAGCATTAAGTAACTGGAGAAGCCTCCCCCAAGCTTGTGGGAGACTCTCTTCTTCAATTTGCACAAAATTATATATCTCCCTTAAAGCAGCTTGTTTCTTATGAGTAGGGAAATATTTAGCAGGGAAGTACTAAATCATATCCTAGGGACTACGCACACAACCAGGATCAAGAGAATTAAACCATATCTTAGCATCACCCTTTAATGAGAACGGAAATATTTTAAGGATATAAAGGTAGCGAGATTTCTCATCATTAGTGAACAGGGTGGCTATATCATTTAATTTAGTAAGATGTGCCACAACAGTTTAAGATTCATAGCCATAAAAAGGATAGGATTCAACCAAAGTAATTATATCAGGATCAATAGAGAATTCATAATCCTTATCAGTAACACAGATAGGCGAAGTAGCAAAAGCAGGGTCAGGTTTCATTCTAGCATTAAGAGATTGCTGCTTCAATTTAGCTAATAACCTCTTTAGATCATATCTATCATTGCAAGCTAAAATAGCTCTAGCAGCTTCTTCATCCATAACATAACCCTCAGGAACAACAGGCAATTCATATTTATTAGGGGGAGAGTCTTCATCATCACTATCTTCAGTATTATCGGTTTCAATAATTTCATTCTCTCTAGCCCTAGCAAGTTGTTCATCAAGAAATTTACCAAGTGGCACAGTAGTATCAAGCATATAAGTAGTTTCATCATAAGTATCATGCATAGAAGAAGTGGTATCATCAATAACATGCAAAATATCAGAATGAATAGCAGAAGCAGGTTTAGGTGTCGCAAGCTTACTCAAAACAGAAGGTGAATCAAGTGCAGAGCTAGATGGCAGTTCCTTACCTCCCCTCGTAGTTGAGGGATAAATTTTTGTTTTCTCGTCTTTCAAGTTCTTCATAGTGACCAGCCGATATAAATCCCAAGTCACTCAAAGAATAGAGATATGCTCCCCGGCAAAGGCGCCACAAAATAGTCTTGATAACCCACAAGTATAGGGGATCGCAACAGATTTCGAGGGTAGAGTATTCAACCCAAATTTATTGATTCGACACAAGGGGAGCCAAAGAATATTCTCAAGTATTGGCAGTTGAGTTGTCAATTCAACCACACCTGGATAACTTAGTATCTGCAGCAAAGTATTTAGTAGCAAAGTAGTATGGAAATAACGGTAACGGTAGCAAAGTAATATTTTGGGGTTTTGTAGTGATTGTAACAATAACAACAGAAAAGTAAATAAGCAGAAAACAATATGTGAAAAGCTCGTAGGCATTGGATCGGTGATGGAGAATTATGCCAGATGCGGTTCATCATGTAACAGTCATAACATAGGGTGACACAGAACTAGCTCCAATTCATCAATGTAATGTAGGCATGTATTCCGAATATAGTCATACGTGCTTATAGAAAAGAACTTGCATGACATCTTTTGTCCTACCCTCCCGTGGCAGCGGGGTCATAATGGAAACTAAGGGATATTAAGGCCTCCTTTTAATAGAGTACCGGAACAAAGCATTAACACATAGTGAATACATGAACTCCTCAAACTACGGTCATCACCGGAAGTGGTCCCGATTATTGTCACTTCGGGGTTGCCAGATCATAACACATAGTCGGTGACTGTAGACTTGCAAGATAGGATCAAGAACTCACATATATTTGTGAAAACATAATAGGTTCAGATCTGAAATCATGGCACTCGGGCCCTAGTGACAAGCATTAAGCATAGCAAAGTCATCGCAACATCAATCTCAGAACATAGTGGATACTAGGGATCAAACCCTAACAAAACTAACTCGATTACATGATAAATCTCATCCAACCCATATAACATCCCAAATTTTCAATTTGGAACGTTATACATAGATCATTCACGCATATCATATTTTATTGCATTTTCGTTTCACGATCCTCGAAATCCTAAGCAACTCAAGGACCCTCGAAGAAAGTTGGGGATTTTCCCGGTTTCATATTTGATTTTTATCAAATATTGAAACGAGGATTTTGGTTTTAATTATTTTTCTCCCCGAAAATATTTCATATTAAAATATATGAGAGGAGATAATATGACTTCTCCAAAATAATTGAAATATTGGAGGAAAAAATATTAAAATCAAATATTTGATTTTATTCGGATTTTATTGCAATTTTATATGCATTAGAAAAATGTTCATCTCGTTCTAAATATTTTATTTAGACGGTGAAAATTTTCTTTGGCATTTTTAGATTTTTATTTTATTTTCTAGGATTTATTTTCTATTCAGCGAAATTGTTAAAAAAAACTTCCTGCGCCGACTGGACCGAAACCCAACCGGGCCGGTTTTTCTAACAAAACCGATTTGGTTTTTTTAAGAAAACCCCTAGTTCATTTTTTTAGATAGGTTCGTCGGTTTTTCTCGGTTTACTTATTTAGCGGACATCCGTCCATACATTCATTTTAACGAACGGTTTTCGCTCGTTAGTTACAGACAACGAACGCTCGTTTGTTAGTCTGTTCGTCAGTTTTCTTTTTTCTCAGATTTTTCCGCGATTATTCTCGATCGCGATTTCTGATCCGATTTTCGTTTCAGTTTATCTTTTCGCTCGTTTATCGGAATCAGGCGATTCAAGCGCCTAGATCTTCGTCTCGAGACCCTCTTTCTGTTTAACCAACTTAAACAATATTTTGGTACTGTAAAATTTGACTTTAGTTCAGATTAGTAAATGGATCTTGTTTCTTTCGCTGTTTGAGTTTCGTTGCTCCATTCGATTCGATTCTTTTTGCAAACCGGAGTTCTTAAGTTGAACTTTCTAGTCAATCTATCTTATTTGAGTTTTGCCCGTGCATATTTGCTTGATTTCTCATGTATGCTATTGCTTGTTTGCAATAGAATTCCCGGAGTGCGAAGCGTGCTACTACGAGTCCCTAGGTTTCGCGGATCGTCAGCAAGGCAAGTAACACATTGATCATACTCTTTCCATACCCAGTTTTTATGCATTAGTTTCAATGCTCAAACATTGCATGGTTAGGATGTCATTAACCTGTGGGTTGGGAAGTAGTTGATGAGGTAGAACCTATTACCTTGTTACATTCAAACCCTTGGGAGTTACTTCTACGCGTTGTTTATATTGCTATGCTATGCTCATAGACATGGTTTGGGTGAGTGAAATCCATGATAGATGTGAGATTGTTAATTAATGGTTCAACTTAAGGTGGCAACTTAAATACACATCTGGGTGGATTGAGGCACCTGGAGAATCTAGTGTTGCCTGTATTTCTGGAAATCCCGGGGTTCCGTGTGATCTTCCTATGGACCGCCACCCAGGCTCAAAGGGAACTGAGATGATTCATGCTAGAAACTTCCGTGTGCAGCCACAAGCTATTATGGGCTCTAGCATAGTTGAGTAAGTTACGTGAAGCTCTCGAAGAGGTAGATCAGCAGGTAGTGGGTTGTAGGTTTGGTATGGTCTGCCCGGAGTAGAGAGTTAATGTTTCTGAAAGACTGTGCCTCGGTCATCCGTTTCTCGAACACCATGTAGCGCGAGAAATCCAACGGAGGCGATCGAGTCTTGTGGGGAAAAGTGCGCAAACCTCTGCAGAGTGTACAAACTAATCATGGTTAGCCGTGCCCCGGTTATGGACAATCTTGAGTATCTAGTACTTGGAGTATCTTAAGTATCTCATCACTCTTAATTAATATTGTTGGGTTGTTAATTACTTCAATTGGTATTGAGTTGGAGGAACCTTCTCAATGATGTTTGTACTACCATGATAGTTAAATTAAAATCTATTCCTTTGTTGTAGGGAAACATTGGCTTTTCGCAAAACTATAACCGTAGAGCTTTCCACCAGCCAAATATGCATGTAGTGATAGCATTATTCTGTTCTTGCTCTACTGTGTTATATTGCCAGCATATTCCATGTGCTGACCCGTTTTCGGGCTGCAACGTATTATTTTGCAGACTTTTTAGACGAGGAGTAAGGTTCGTTAGGTCGTTGCCGTGCAGCTCAGCTATGACGTTGGAGTTGATGGACTCACTTTATCTTCCAAGCCATCCGTTGTTATCGTATTAGATGGCCTTAAGCCATATTTATTGTAATAAGTTCTCTTTCGAGACATTCGATGTAATAAGTGTGTGATTGCTACTCTGCTATAAATCCTTCGAGTACTGTGTGTGTCAGCATTACAGATCCAGGGATGACACGGAAGCACAGAGACTTGACCGTTTGAGGTCGGGTCGCTACAAGATGGTATCAGAGCACACGCTGAGTGTAGGACATGACCACTAAGATAAACCCTAGGTCACTCTTCTCTACTCATTTCTGACTCCTCTCCATTTTCTGCTCTTTAGGATGGCGGTGATGAAGAACAAGTTTGCGCAACCGGATGAAGACACCCCTTTTGGACGCCACTTGAAGGAAGTCACTAGGTACTTGAACATTGGAATACCAAGCTTCACCAGGACGTACAACGCCACGTTACCAGAAGAGGAGAGCTGTATGATTCAAGTACAAGTTCCAGGAAGGACGTTCCCGCCAACCACTAAGCCCATAGAACTTTCTTTTGAAGCACCCACCTGGAGTCTAGGCAAGAGTATGGCAGCCCACATTACCATGGGATGCATTGGAGAAGTCTACAACAAGGATCTTAAGGACACTATCTACCAGATATGTGGGCGCCGAGACGAGCAATGGGAGATGATCAACACCAAGAAGGACAGATCCATTGCGGCTTTCATCCAGGAGTTAAACCAGCACATTCGACATCAGGAGAACCATATGTGCGCAGACATGATGGATTTGAAGAAGGCGAAGACTAGGATCGTCGAGCTGGAAGAAGAACTCAAGTTTACACGCAATGGATATTAGGAGGAAATTAAGACACTACTCGAGAAGAATGACGACCTGGTAAAGAAGATCGGAGTATTCATGGGAGATCCAGCGCCAGGCAGAGAAGACGACGATTCCACTTGCCCGGAGAACTTCATCATCATCGACGACACCGATTCCGACCCTAGTGATGATGACTTTGAAGACGAAGCTGGAGCAGATACCATGGAGTCTTCCACCGATCAAAATTTCTAGATGACCACCAAATAATTGGTAGTATTCCCCCATGTATTTAGTAGTAGTTGAGCACTTTTCGATATTTCTAGACCGCTTGTATGCCCTTGCTTGATTGATTGAGTGAAATGTTTGTGTTTGTCTCATGTGCATATGGGTAGTGCTTTCTCATTAGACCCCTTTTCTATTCTGATATCTTCCATCTAAACCCATCAGATGCCTCCAAGACATGACACCGGATTTGCCATCCCGCCAGAGCACACTCAGTTGATCCAGCAGCAGAACACCTTGATGCAATTGCTAGTTTAGAACCAAGGCAACAACAACAACAACAACAACAACCCGCCTCCAGTTGACAACCTAGCCCGTTTTCTGAGGTTACAACCGCCGGTGTTTTCCAGTAGCACCGAGCCTATAGTTGCTGATGATTGGCTACGCCATGTTGGAAGGGAGTTGACCACCGTAGGTTGCACAGATGCTGAGAAGGTGCGCTTTGCTGCACATCAATTGGATGGACCAACAGCCTCATGGTGGGAGGATTACACGGCCACTTTCCCTATAGCCAATGTCACTTGGGACCAGTTTCAATAAGCTTTCCGTACAGCCCATGTCTCAACTGGAGCTATGAATATGAAGAAGCGTGATTTTCGCAACTTACGCCAGGGGAACCGTACTGTGGCTCAGTACGTGGATGAGTTTAGCAAGTTATCCCGCTATGCCCCTGATGATGTGGCCACAGATGCCGCGAAGCAGGAGAAGTTTATGGAAGGGCTGAATGATGAGATGAGCATACAGTTGATGGTAGCAACCTTCAACAACTACCAGGAGTTGGTAGATAAGGCTCTTATGATTGAAGGGAAGCAACAGCAGATTGAGAGCCGTAAGAGGAAGTATGGACAAGGGAGGTATAATTCAGGAGCTCAGCAAAAGCCTCGCCTAACCTCGAACTCGGGAGGACTTGTTCATAACCATGGAGGCCATAACCACACCAGAGGAAGTTCGCATAACCACAATGGTTGTAAGAATGGGAATGGGAATGGAACTAACAATAATCAGAACCGCCCCAATCCAGCCACACCCGCCAAAAGAGATCTATGTCACATTACTTGCTATAAGTGCGGGAAGACTTGACACTATGCCACGGAGTGCCCTGAAGGGAAGAATGGAAACGGAAATGGGAGCGCTGGGAAGAAGCCCAATCCATTCAACAAAGGACAAGTGAACCATGTTAACGTGGAGGAGGTTGAAGAGCAGCCAGACGCGGTTATAGGTAAGTTTTTGGTTAAGTCATTTACCGCTCTTCTTCTTTTTGATACTGGTGCATCGCATTCATACATATCAAGGGGATTCGTGGATAAGTTTAGACTACCAATAAAACCCTTAGGACCCCTCTGTTAGTGAGTTCACCTGGAGCAGAATATATGGCTAGTCGATGGTGCGACCAGAAACCCTTAACCATTGGCACCCATGTTTTTCCGTCCGACCCTGATAATCTTGGAGTCACAAGGATTGGATGTGATATTAGGTATGGACTGGATGTCAAAGTATGGAGGAAGCATTGACTGTGCTAGTAAGTCTATTTATTTCACCACCCCGGAGGGAAAAAGGATTAAGTATGTATCTAGGCGTGTGCCTAGGAGGAGCCAAGTGAATACCCTCACGAGAGTTGTTCAGGAGGAAGTGCCTGTAGTGAAGGATTACCCGGAAATTTTCCTAGAGGAGTTACCAGGTATGCCATCGGATCGAGATATCGAGTTTTTCATAGAGCTATTGCCAGGTACAGGGCCAATATCCAAGAGACCCTATTGGATGCCCGTGAATGATCTGGAGGAGATTAAGAAACAGTTCAAGGAGTTATTGGAGAATGGTTACATTCGACGGAGTTCATCACCATGGGGAGCCCCAGTGCTTTTGGTTGAGAAGAAGGATCAGTCCCTAAGAATGGTGGTTGATTATCGGGCCTTGAATGAGGTGACGATCAAGAACAAGTACCCACTGCCAATGATCAATGATCTGTTTGATCAGCTGCAAGGAGCTAAGGTGTTTTCGAAGATCGATCTGCGATCAGGATACCATTAGTTGAAGATTTGAGAGAAGGATATACCCAAGACAGTATTCACCACACGGTATGAGTTGTATGAATATACCGTCATGTCATTTGGACTGACTAACGCCCCTGCCTACTTCATGAGCATGATGAACAAGGTGTTCATGGAATATTTGGACAAGTTTGTTGTGGTGTTTATTGATGATATAATGGTATACTCAAGAATGAAGAGGAGCACAAGGAGCATTTATGCTTAGTTCTCGAGAAACTCGTGGAACATCGGTTGTATGCTAAGTTCAGCAAATGCGAGTTTTGGTTGAAGGAAGTCGGATTCCTTGGACATGTTATATCAGGAGAAGGTATAGCAGTAGACCCCAGCAAGGTTCAGTCAGTCATTGAATGGTTGGCACCCACTTCAGTTAGCGAGATCCGCAGTTTTCTTGGACTCGCAGGATACTATCGGAGATTCATTAAGAATTTTTCCAAGATTGTGAATCCAATGACAGAGTTATTGAAGAAGGTTACAAAGTTTAAATGGACGGAAGACTATGAGGCAAGCTTCCAGGAGTTGAAGAAACGTTTGACTACAGCCCCAGTGCTGACACTGCCAGATATACCTAAGGATTTCCAAGTGTATTGCGATCCCTCTTGCTTAGGACTTGGAAGTGTGCTCATGCAGGACGGAAGAGTTGTTTCATATGCCTCACGACAACTAAAACCGCACGAGTTGAATTATGCCACACATGATTTGGAGCTAGCAGTCGTAGTGCATGCGTTGAAGACTTGGAGACATTACCTTATTGGAAACCGTTGTGATGTGTACACGGATCATATGAGTTTGAACTACATTTTCACACAAAAGGAACTGAACCTTAGGCAGAGGAGATGGTTGGAGCTTATAAAGGATTATGACAAGAAGCTGCACTATCATCCAGGAAAGGCCAATGTCGTAGCAGACGCTTTGAGCCGGAAGAGTTATGCTAATATCCTAGAGAGTACGGGATTACCAAAGGAGTTAGCGGAGGATATCAGGGAACTTTGATTAGAGATTGTTCCTAGAGGTTTTTTAGCAACGATGGAAGTTCAGTCTACATTGTTGGGCAAGATTCGAGATGCTCAGAAGGATGACAAAGAGATTGCCGAGATAAAGGAGAAAATGAGCAAAGGAAAGGCCAAAGGTTTTCGTGAGGATGAGTGATGACCCACAAGTATAGGGGATCTATCGTAGTCCTTTCGATAAGTAAGAGTGTCGAACCCAACGAGGAGCAGAAGGAAATGATAAGCAGTTTTCAGCAAGGTATTCTCTGCAAGTACTGAAATAAGTGGTAACAGCTAGTTTTGTGATAAGGTAAATTGTAACGAGCAACAAGTAACAAAAGTAAATAAAGTGCAGCAAGGTGTCCCAATCCTTTTTGTAGCAAAGGACAAGCCGGAACAAACTCTTATAATAGGAAAAGCGCTCTTGAGGACACATGGGATTATCGTCAAGCTAGTTTTCATCACGCTCATATGATTCACGCTCGGTACTTTGATAATTTGATATGTGGGTGGACGGTGCTTGGGTGTTGTTCTTACTTGAACAAGCATCCCACTTATGATTAACCTCTATTGCAAGCATCCGCAACTACAACAAAAGTATTAAGGTAAACCTAATCATAGCATGAAACATATGGATCCAAAACAGCCCTTATTTAAGCAACGATAAACTAGGGTTTAAGCTTCATCACTCTAGCAACCCATCATCTACTTATTACTTCCCAATGCCTTCCTCTAGGCCCAAATAATGGTGAAGTGTTATGTAGTCGACGTTCACATAACACCACTAGAGGCTAGACAACATACATCTCATCAAAATATCGAACGAATACTAAATTCACATGACTACTAATAGCAAGACTTCTCCCATGTCCTCAGGAACAAACGTAACTACTCACAAAGCATATTCATGTTCAAAATCAGATTGGTAATAATATGCATAAAGGATCTGAACATATGATCTTCCACCAAGTAAACCAACTAGCATCAACTACAAGGAGTAATCAACACTACTAGCAACCTACTAGCACCAATCCCGGACTTGGAGACAAGAATTGGATACAAGATATGAACTAGGGTTTGGAGATGAGATGGTGCTGGTGAAGATGTTGATGGAGATTGCCTCTCCCGATGAGAGGAGCGTTGGTGATGATGATGACGATGATTTCCCCTCCCGAGGGAAGTGTCCTCGCAGAACAGCTCCACCGGAGCCCTAGATTGGTTCCGCCAAGGTTACGCCTCGTGGCGTGAGTCTCGTCGAAAGGTTGCTTATTATTTTTTTCTCATCGAAGACTTCATATAGGAGAAGATCGGCATCGAGAGCCACCGGGGGCCCACGAGGTAGGGGGCATGCCCTGGGGGGGCGCGCCTCACCCTCGTGAGCAGGTGTGGGCCCTGGCCTTCATCTTTGGCGACGATTTTTATTTATTTATTTTAAGAAATTCCGTGGAGTTTCAGGACTTTTGGAGTTGCATGTAATAGGTCTCCAATATTTGCTCCTTTTCCACCCTGAATTCCAGTGCGGCATTCTCCTCTTCATGTAAACCTTGTAAAATAAGAGAGAATAGCTATAAGTATTGTGACATAACGTGAAATAACAGCCCATAATGCGATAAATATCGATATAAAAGCATGATGCAAAATGGACGTATCAATGAGCACGATACCTTATGGTTTGAGGACCCAGAGATCAGGAAGTTAATACTTCAAGAGGATCATGACTCACCATACTCGATAAACCCCGGAAACACCAAGATGTATTTGGATTTGAAGGAACGTTTCTGGTGGACTAGTATGAAGAAGGATATCGCCGAGTATGTAGCCGTATGTGAGATATGTCAGAGGGTGAAGGCAGAGCATCAAAAGCCAGCAGGATTGTTACAGCCTATGTCGATATCCGAATGGAAGTGGGATATTCTTGGCATGTATTTTATCACCGGATTACCCAGGACCAAATCAGGATATGATTCTATATGGGTAGTCGTTGATCGCTTGACCAAAGTGGCACACTTTATCCCAGTGAAAACAACTTATACAAGTGCGAAGTTGGCCAAGATATATATGACCAGGATCATATGTCTGCATGGAGTTCCGAGGACCATCGTATCAGATAGAGGAACACATTTTACCTCAAAGTTTTGGCATCAGCTGCACCAGACTTTGGGAACGAGATTGGAGTTTAGTACAGCATTTCACCCGCAGACGGATGGACAGACCGAGAGAGTCAACCAGATTCTGGAGGACATGTTGAGAGCCTGTGCGCTAGATTATGGATCTAGTTGGGACGAGAATTTGCCTTACGCAGAGTTCTTGTACAACAATAGGTACCAAGCCAGTTTGAAGATGGAACCGTTTGAAGCCCTGTATGGACGAAGGTGCAGGCCACCGTTGATGTGGGATGAAGTAGGAGACCGACAATTGTTTGGACCAGACTTGATCAAGGAGTCTGAAGAGAAAGTTAAGCTTATTTGAGATAGACTGAAGATTGCTCAGTCCAGGCAGAAGAGTTATGCAGACTCGAAATGCAAGGAGGTAACTTATGAAATTGGAGATAGAGCATATCTGCGAGTATCACCCTTGCGAGGAGTGAAACGTTTTGGAGTTAAGGGAAAGTTAGCCCCGATATTTGTAGGACCGTATCGTGTTTTGGAACGTATGGGAGAAGTCTCCTACAAGTTGGAGTTACCTGAAGGACTGTCAGGAGTTCACGATGTGTTTCACATTTCACAATTGAAGAAGTGTCATGCTGAGATGGCCGATATACCGTTAAGAGATACAGTACCCTTGGAGGCTATTTAGTTGGACAATGATTTGACGTATGAGGAGAAGCCAATCAAGATTCTTGAGTTTGCCAGTCGAGTCACCCGTAGCAAGGTTATTAAGTTTTGCAAAGTACAATGGAGCCTCCATACCGAGGATGAAGACACATGGGAACGAGAGGATGATCTTCGTAAAGACCACCCACACCTATTTTCTAGCCAACCCGAATCTCGAGGGTGAGATTCATCTTAAGGGGGGTAGGTTTGAAACATCCCAAATTTTCAATTTGGAATGTTATACGTAGATCATTCATGCATATCATATTTTATTGCATTTTCGTTTCGCGATCCTCGAAATCCTAAGCAAGTAAGGACCCTCGGAGAGAGTTGGGAATTTCCCCGGTTTTCATATTTGTTTTTATCAAATATTGAAACGAGGATTTTGGTTTTAATTATTTTTCTCTCCAAAAATATTTCATATTAAAATATATGAGAGGAGATAATATGACTTCTCAAAAATAATTGAAATATTGGAGGAAAAATATTAAAATCAAATATTTGATTTTATTCGGATTTTATTGCAATTTTATTTTCATTAGAAAAATTGCACGTTTTTCAAAATTTCATTTTAGGGCCAAGAAAATGTTCATCTCGTTCTAAATATTTTATTTAGACAGTGAAAATTTGCTTTGGCATTTTTAGATTTTTATTTTATTTTCTAGGATTTATTTTCTCTTCGGTGGAATTGTTTAAAAACTTCCAATACCGATCGGGTCGAAACCCACCGGGCGGCCCATCTCCCGCGTCATTGCCTCTCCGCCAGGGACGCGCCGCCGCCACCGCCGACTCGAACAAGAGTCCGAGACGGACTCCTCCTCCGCCGACGCCTTGCCCTCCTCCAAGCCACCCTCCCTCCTTAAATACACCCCAAGCCCCCGCCACCACCAACCAACCCCCGCCCGCAGCCCACCTCCCAAGCCCGCCGCCATCTCCGCGCCTCGCCGCCAGCCAAGCGCCGCCGTCGCTCGCCGCCCGAGCCCCGCCGAGCTCTCCGAGAGGTAACACGCTGTTTCGCCGCCGCCGTTTTTTTTAAGAAAACCGATTCATTTTTTTTAAGAAAAACCCTAGTTTGCTTTTTTAGATTGGTTCGTCGGTTTTTCCCGGTTTACTTATTTAGCGGACGGTCGTCCGTACGTTCGTTTTAACGAACGGTTTTCGCTCGTTAGTTACAGACAACGAACGCTCGTTCGTTAGTCTGTTCGTCAGTTTTCTTTTTCTTGAATTTTTCCGCGATGATTCTCGATCGCGATTTCTGATCCGATTTTCGTTTCAGTGTATCTTTTCGCTCGTTTATCAGAATCAGGCGATTCAAGCACCTAGATCTTCGTCTCGAGACCCTCTTTCTCTTTAACCAACTTAAACAAGATTTTGGTACTGTGAAATTTGACTTTAGTTCAGATTAGTAAACGGATCTTGTTCCTTTCGCCGTTTGAGTTTTGTTGCTCTGTTCGATTCAATTATTTTTGCAAACCGGAGTTCTTAAGTTGAACTTTCTGGTCAATCTCTCTTATTTGAGTTTTGCCCGTGCATCTTTGCTTGATAGCTCATGTATGCTATTGTTTGTTTGCGATAGAATTCCTGGAGTGTGAAGCGTGCTACTACGAGTCCCTAGGTTTCGCGGATCGTCAGCAAGGCAAGTAACACATTGATCATACTCTTTCCATACCCAGTTTTTATGCATTAGTTTCAATCCTCAAACATTGCATGGTTAGGATGTCATTAACATGTGAGTTGGGAAGTAGTTGATGAGGAAGAACCTATTGCCCTGTTACATTCAAACCGTTGGGAGTTACTTCTACGCGTTGTTTATATTGCTATGCTATGCTCGTAGACGTGGTTTGGGTGAGTGAAATCAATGATAGATGTGAGATTGTTAATTAATGGTTCAACTTAAGGTGGCAACTTAAATACACATCTGGGTGGATTGGGGCACCTGGAGAATCCAGTGTTGCCTGTATTTATGGAAATCCCGGGGTTCCGTGTGATCTTCCTATGGACCGCCACCCAGGCTCAAAGGAAACTGACATGATTCATGCTAGAAACTTTCGTGTGTAGCCACAAGCTATTATGGGCTCTAGCATAGTTGATTAAGTTACGTGAAGCTCTCGAAGAGGTAGATCAGCAGGTAGTGGGTTGTAGGTTTGGTATGGTCTGCCCGGAGTAGAGAGTTGATGTTTCTAAAAGACTGTGTCTCGGTCATCCGTTTCTCAAACACCATGTAGTGCGAGAAATCCAACGGAGGCGATTGAGTCTTTTGGGGAAAGGTGCGCAAACCTCTGCAGAGTGTACAAACTAATCATGGTTAGCCGTGTCCCCGGTTATGGACAATCTTGAGTATCTAGTACTTGGAGTATCTTAAGTATCTCATCACTCTTAATTAATATTGTTGGGTTGTTAATTACTTTAATTGGGATTGAGTTGGAGGAACCTTCTCAATGATGTTTCAACTACCATGATAGTTAAATTAAAATCTATTCCTTTGTTGTAGGGAAAATTGGCTTTTCAAGAAAACTATAACCATAGAGCTTTCCACCAGCCAAATATGCATGTAGTGATAGCATTATTCTGTTCTTGCTCTACTGTGTTATATTGCCAGCATATTCCATGTGCTGACCCGTTTTCGGGCTGCAACGTATTATGTTGCAGACTTTTCAGATGAGGAGTAAGGTTCGTTATGTCATTGCCGTGCAGCTCAGCTATGGCGTTGGAGTTGATGGACTCACTTTATCTTCCAAGCCTTTCGCTGTTATCGTATTAGATGGCCTTAAGCCATATTTATTGTAATAAGTTCTCTTTTGAGACATTTGATGTAATAAGTGCGTAATTGCTACTCTGCTATATATCCTTCGAGTACTGTGTGTCCGCATTACCGATCCAGGGATGACACGGAAGCACAGAGACTTGACCGTTTGAGGTCGGGTCGCTACAACCCATCACCGTCCAGCAAGCCTACGATGGAATTACTCACGCACGGTGGGGAGCATCATGAAATTGGTGATGGAGGTGGTTAATGATGACGACACGCGACGAATCCCCCTCTCCGGAGCCCCGGACGAACTCCAGATCAGCCCTCCCGAGAGGTTTTAGGGCTTGGCAGCGGCTCCGTATCGTAAAACGCGATGAATCCTTCTCTCTGATTTTTTTTCTCCCCGAACACGAATATATGGAGTTGGAGTTGAGGTCGGTGGAGCGTCAGGGGGCCCACGAGGCAGGGGGCGCGCCCCCACCCTCATGGATAGGGTGTGGGCCCCTTGACGTGGATTCTTCTTCCAGTATTTTTAATATTTTCCAAAAATATGTTCCGTGGAGTTTCAAGTCATTTCGGGAACTTTTGTTTCTGCACATAAATAACACCATGGAAAGTCTGCTGAAATAAGCATCAATCCGAGTTAGTTCCATTCAAATCATGCAAGTTAGAGTCCAAAATAAGGGCTAATGTGTTTGGAAAAGTAGATACGACGGAGACGTATCAATCGTGTCCCCTGTCTCCTGTTACCATTGACCTTAGATGCACAGTTCGGGACCCCCTACCCGAGATCCGCCGGTTTTGACACCGACATTGGTGCTTTCATTCAGAGTTCCACTTTGTCGTCGACGACGGGATCGATGACTCGCCTGGTCCTTGAAGACAATATCACCGCCGGAGGAGAACTGGCCCCAGGCCAAACCCTCCGGCTGGGCAGCTTTACCATGACCGCCTGTTCGGCCGCTGAGCCGACGATGACCTCTCGGGCCATCAAAAATCCCCTTCATATTGACCCCAAACACTCCGAGAAGATGGATACGGCAGAGTTTTCGTCTTTAAACGAGCTCCTTGATCGCATCGCCGCCCTGTGAATCGCCACAGATTACGATCTGATCGTGCTTAAACCCGAACAAAGAGAAATCAAATCTCCACCGGTCACCAACCAGATAGCGTTAGTCGAGGGGCAAGATGGCGACTCTTCCCCTATACTGAAGACGGACTATATCCGGGTCGCCGACCCTGCAGAGCCGGACACCCACCAGCAAAAAGAGGTGACCGGCCTTCCGAACATAGAATTGGACGGCGAGCATGGGCAACCAGAAGATACTCCCGGGCCCGGACTGTTGAGTCTGGAAAACCTTCAGACTCCGGATCATCGACCGGGTCAGGGTCCGAATCCAATTCCACCCACCCACCCAGACATAAGCGCTCTCATGAGCATACAACAACAGTCTCAGGAAACGGTCCACCACTTCTGGGCCAGATTCCTCCTTGTCAAGGACAATGTTAAAGATTGCCGCGACGAGGATGCTATACTTGCGTTCTGCAACAATTGCATGAACGAAGGAATCCTCAACGCCATTAATCTCCGCCGTATACTACACTTCGCTGACTTGGAAACTATCGTACAGAAGTACAGCACAATGGAAAGCGCCTGGAAAGATCAGGCAGCTTATTGGGAGCCATCGGTCCCAACTCAACCACCGGTCCAGGCGAAAAGGGCACATCCTCGTGACATGCCCAGTCTAATAGCCAAGAAACATAAACCCATTACGCAGCATGGAACCGTTCTGGAGGATGGCTCAATGGCACATGCAAAATACACACAACACCGGACACCATACCAACCCACAGCCTTAGAGCATGTAGGATACTCCGGCAGGTAGCCAAGAGCGGCGAGAACATCCTTACCAAAAACGCCTCCGAGCAACACCCTCCAGATAACGACCACCCCAGAGTATTGACGGTCTTCGAGACATTCGGTTCAAATAGTAAGCGCAAAAGGGCACTCCACGACCTCGCTGAAGTATGCCAAATCGCCGCGGTAAACCCTTGGACGACACGACTATAACCTTTAATGGTGGTGACGAACTGAAATACAAGACAGTCCGAGCGCCAGCCACATTAGTCCTCAGTCCCATCATGGACAGTTTTAGACTCACCAAGGTCCTCATGGACGGCGGCAGCGGACTAACCTCATCTATGAGGATACACTCCACAAAATGGAAATAGACAGGAGCCGCTTCAAGCAAAGCAGCACGACGTTACGAGGAATCATTCCTAGTCGGGAGGCGCCGTGTGCGGGAAAAATCACACTTGACGTGGTATTCGGCATGCCGAAAAATTATCGGTCTGAAGAGATCACCTTCCAAGTGGCTCCTTTCAGCAGCAGATACCACGCCCTGTTGGGGCGGGACGCTTTTACACGCTTCCAAGCTATACCTCATTACGGGTATATGAGACTCAAAATGCCCGGACCAAACGGCATAATCACTCTTGTTAGTGATCTGGACATAGCACTCCGCGCTGAAAACAAAACCGCATCCCTGGCCCTTGAGCCATTATCTAAAGCCCTCGCGGCCGAAGAATTAACCGCATTGCGCTCCACGGTGGATAAGGACGATGTGATCTTAGACAAATGACCCAAATCCACCTCCATCAAGCCGGCAGAAGAAATAGTCAAATTCCAGGTCCACCCAATGGACCCCAAAAAGACAACATCTATTGGAGCACAACTAGACCCAACGGTCGACGCCGCATGATGTCTACTACACAACCTTCTTCTTGTAGACGTTGTTGGGCCTCCAAGTGCAGAGGTTTGTAGGACAGTAGCAAGTTTCCCTCAAGTGGATGACCTAAGGTTTATCAATCCGTAGGAGGCGTAGGATGAAGATGGTCTCTCTCAAACAACCCTACAACCAAATAACAAAGAGTCTCTTGTGTCCCTAACACGCCCAATACAATGGTAAATTGTATAGGTGCACTAGTTCGGCAAAGAGATGGTGATACAAGTGCAATATGGATGGTAGATATAGGTTTGCGTAATCTGAAAATATAAACGGCAAGGTAACTAATGATAAAAGTGAGCGTAAGCGGTATTGCAATGCTAGGAAACAAGGCCTAGGGTTCATACTTTCACTAGTGCAAGTTCTCCCAACAATAATAACATAGTTGGATCATATAACTATCCCTCAACATGCAACAAAGAGTCACTCCAAAGTCACTAATAGCGGAGAACAAACGAAGAGATTATGGTAGGGTACGAAACCACCTCAAAGTTATTCTTTCCAATCAATTCGTTGGGATATTCCTATAAGTTTCACAAACAGCCCTAGAGTTCGTACTAGAATAACACCTTAAGACACAAATCAACCAAAACCCTAATGTCACCTAGATACTTCAATGTCACCTCAAGTATCCGTGGGCATGTTTATATGATATGCATCTCACAATCTCAGATTCATCTATTCAACCAACACATAGAACCTCAAAGAGTGCCCCAAAGTTTCTACCGGAGAGTCAAGATGAAAACGTGTGCCAACCCCTATGCATAGGTTCATGGGCAGAACCCGCAAGTTGATCACCAAAACATACATCAAGTGAATCACGCGATATCCCATTTTCACCACAGATACGCACGACAAGACATACATCAAGTGTTCTCAAATCATTAAAGACTCAATCTGATAAGATTACTTCAAAGGGAAAACTCAATCCATTACAAGAGAGTAGAGGGGGAGAAGCAACGTAAGATCCAACTATAATAGCAAAGCTCGCGATACATCAAGATCGTGCCAAATCAAGAACACGAGAGAGAGAGAGAGAGAGAGAGAGAGAGAGAGAGAGAGAGAGAGAGATCAAACACATAGCAAAGCTCGCGATACATCAAGTTTTATCTAATCTCGTGAGCGCTAAAGTTTCTGTTTTTTACAGCATGATCATAAAGACTTCACCCAAGTCTTCCCAAAGGTTCTACTTGGCACAAACACTAATTAAAACATAAAACCACATCTAAACAGAGTTTAGATGGTTATTTATCCCTAAACAGAACAAAAAATCAAGAACCTAAAATAAAATTGGGTTGCCTCCCAACAAGCGCTATCGTTTAACGCCCCTAGCTAGGCATGATGATTTCAATGATGCTCACATAAAAGATAAGAATTGAAACATAAAAAGAGTATCATGAAGAGTATGAGTAGCACAATTAAGTCTAACCCACTTCCTATGCATAGGGATTTTGTGATCAAACAACTTATGGGAACAATAATCAACTAGCATAGGAAGGCAAAACAAGCATAACTTCAAAACTTTAAGCACATAGAGAGGAAACTTGATATTATTGCAATTCCTACAAGCATATATTCCTCCCTCATAATAATTTTCAGTAGCATCATGAATGAATTCAACAATATAACCATCACCTAAAGCATTCTTTTCATGATCTACTTGCATAGAAATTTTATTACTCTCCACATAAGCAAAATTATTTTCATTCGAATATGGAGTATCATAAGAGATTTGAATACTATAAATTGTTTCCACATTAAATGAGTAATGTTCAGAAAAGGGTAATCATAATCATGACAAGTTTTATAAATATAATCATCACTACTTTTTATAGCATAAGTTTCATCACAATAATCATAATAGCAACTTTGTTCTCATCATAATTGATTGAAACCTCTTCCGAAATAGTGGATACATCACTAAATAAAGTCATGACATCTCCAAATCCACTTTCATAAATATTATAGGATTCAACATCCTCCAAAATATTGGGATCATTACTTCCTAAAGTTGACACTCTTCCAAACCCACTTTCATCAATATAATCATCATAGGTAGAAGGCATGCTATCATCATAACAACTTTGCATATAAAAACTTGGGAGGCTAAAAGTATCACCATTATTATACATAGCATCCCCAAGCTTGGGACAAACATTAATTGCAGCAAATATATTCTCAAATATGTCATCCTCATTAAACATAGCTTCCCCAAGCTTGGGCCTTTTCATATCATAAGCATAATCACTCTTATCATTAATAGTATGGATAACACCAATAGTGTAGCAATTATCATATTCTTCCAAGCAAGTGCCAAAAAGATTTTCAAGATCATAAGAAGTATCATTATATTCCCAATCATAATCATCACAACAAGCAATAAGCATAACGAGATCATCATCAAGTGCATCATCTTCCACAATTATTTTTGATTCATTTTCATGAGGCACAACCATAATAAGAGCAACATTATTTGGGAGAGATACCTTTTCACCTCTCTTCCTTTTTATTTTCTTCTTCTTCACCACATCATGTGTGGGTTCAATCCTCTTTTTGGAGCTCCTTATTAATGAGATTGGTTGAGTAGAAGGCTCCTCCTCGTTACCTGATTCATCATAAGAAATAATAGGAGGATATTGGGAAGTCTCTTCCCTTTCATTAGTAGCCTATACATCCTCTATTTGTTTTCTTTTCTTTATGTAATTGGCAATATAAGGATTTTCAATACAATTCACCGCACAATACATATAAATCTTCTCTAGATCAAAATCAAGAAATTTATCAAGATTAAATTTTGGAATACCCTCAGTTATACATTTCATTTCTTCATAACCCAAAAGAAGACTAAGCTCTTTATGATGCTCAAGGGTAATCAAATTATCACAATATTTGGACACGACTTGATCATGAAACAAATAGCATTGAAGCTTTAAATGACCACGTTCATTGCAAAGTTCCCAAGTGGCGCGAAAAATATTGAATCTTTCAACGCAATCATCAAGACTTTCTTGCAACAATTTAGTTTCTAAGTACTTATGCCTCTTGAAATATCTATCTTCCCTATTTGGTGTGTACTTGCAAACCCAATGTACTCCACAAAAATTGACAAGTCTATAGGAGACATTTTCATCATAACTAGTGCAATCATCATTAGTACTATGAATATTCAAGGAGTTCATACTAACAACATTGCAATCATGCTCATCATTCAAAGATTTAGTGCCAAACATTTTAATGCATTCTTTTTCTAACACTTTGGCACAATTTTCTTTTCCATCATACTCACGAAAGATATTTAAAAGGTGAAGCGTATGAGACAAACTCAATTCCATTTTGTTTGTAATTTTATTTTATAAACTAAACTAGTGATAAAACAAGAAACTAAAAGACTCGATTGCGAGATCTAAAGATATACCTTCAAGCACTAACCTCCCCGGCAACGGCGCCAGAAACTGCTTGATGTCTACTACACAACCTTCTTCTTGTAGACGTTGTTGGGCCTCCAAGTGGAGAGGTTTGTAGGACAGTAGCAAGTTTCCCTCAAGTGGATGACCTAAGGTTTATCAATCCGTAGGAGGCGTAGGATGAAGATGGTCTCTCTCAAACAACCCTGCAACCAAATAACAAAGAGTCTCTTGTGTCCCCAACACACCCAATACAATGGTAAATTGTATAGGTGCACTAGTTCGGCGAAGAGATGGTGATACAAGTGCAATATGGATGGTAGATATAGGTTTTTGTAGTATGAAAATATAAAAACAGCAAGGTAACTAATGATAAAAGTGAGCGTAAGCGGTATTGCAATGCGAGGAAACAAGGCCTAGGGTTCATACTTTCATTAGTGCAAGTTCTCTCAGCAATAATAACATAGTTGGATCATATATCTATCCCTCAACAAGCAACAAAGAGTCACTCCAAAGTCACTAATAGCAGAGAACAAACGAAGAGATTATGGTAGGGTACGAAACCACCTCAAAGTTATTCTTTCCAATCAATCCGTTGGGCTATTACTATAAGTGCCACAAACAACCCTAGAGTTCGTACTAGAATAACACCTTAAGACACAAATCAACCAAAACCCTAATGTCACTTAGATACTCCAATGTCACCTCAAGTATCCATGGGCATGATTATACGATATGCATCACACAATCTCAGATTCATCTATTCAACCAACACATAGAACCTCAAAGAGTGCCCCAAAGTTTCTACCGGAGAGTCAAGATGAAAACGTGTGCCAACCCCTATGCATAGGTTCTTGGGCGGAACCCGCAAGTTGATCACCAAAACATACATCATGTGAATCACGTGATATCCCATTGTCACCACAGATACGCACGGCAAGAAATACATCAAGTCTTCTCAAATCATTAAAGACTCAATCCGATAAGATTACTTCAAAGGGAAAACTCAATCCATTACAAGAGAGTAGAGGGGGAGAAGCAACATAAGATCCAACTATAATAGCAAAGCTCATGATACATCAAGATCGTGCCAAATCAGAACACGAGAGAGAGAGAGAGAGAGAGAGAGAGAGAGAGAGAGAGAGAGAGAGATCAAACACATAGCTACTGGTACATACCCTTAGCCCCGAGGGTGAACTACTCCTCCTCGCCATGGAGAGCGCCGGATGATGAAGATGGCCACCGGTGAGGGTTCCCTCCGCAGGTGCCGAACACGCTCCGATTGGTTTTTGGTGGCTACAGAGGCTTGGGGTGGCGGAACTCCCGATCTATTCTGTTCCACCAAAGTTTTAGGGTACGTGGGTATATATGGGTGAAAGAAGTACGTCGGTGGACCTCCGGGCTGTCCACGAGGCAGGGGGGCGCGCCCTAGGGGAGTGGGCACGCCCCCCACCCTCGTGGGCAGCCCGGGACTCCCCTGGCGTGCACTCCAAGTTTTTCTGTTAGCTTTCCTTCCAAAAATAACTTCTCCAGTTGATTTCATTCCGTTTCGACTCCGTTAGATATTCCTTTTCTTCGAAACACTTGAATAGGCAAAAAAAAAACACAATTCTGGGCTGGGCCTCCGGTTAATAGGTTAGTCCCAAAAATAATATAAAAGTGGATAATAAAGCCCAATATTGTCTAAAACAGTAGATAATATAGCATGGAGTCAAAAATTATAGATACATTGGAGACGTATCACCGCACTAAGGGATTTCCTTCACGAAAACTGGGATATATTCGACTGGCACCTTTCTTACATGCCTGGAATCCCACGTGAGCTGGCCGAACATAGCCTTAATATCTTAAAGAGATACAAACCAATCAAACAAGCACTCTGGTGCTTTTCCGAGCCCAAACGCCAAGCTATGGGGGAGGAGCTGGCCAAGCTAATTGAGGCTGGATTCATTAGAGAAATAAAACACCCGGACTGGCTGGCAAACCTGGCGATGGTACCAAAGAAGGACAAATCCTGGCGGTTGTGCGTCGATTTTAAAGACCTCAATAAGGCTTGCCCTAAGGATCCCTTCCCCCTCCCCCACATTGATCAAATCATTGATGCTACCGCAGGTCACGACTCACTGTGCTTCCTTCATGCATATTCCGAATACCATCAAATCAAGATGAAGGAGTCCGATCAAGCTGCAAGAGCATTCATTACCCTATATGTGCCATTCTGCTTCAACACCATGCCCTTCGGGCTCAAGAACGCAGGCGCCACATACCAACGCATGATTCAAACATGCCTGGAGAAACAAATCGGCAAGACAGTTGAACCTTATGTGGATGACGTCGTCATCAAAACTAGGCACGTCAAAACACTAATAGACAATTTACGTCTCACATTTGACAACCTCCGCTCGTATGACATCAAGCTCAATCCGGAAAAGTGTGTTTTCGGCGTCCCTGCTGGAATACTGCTGGGCTTCATCGTTTCCAATAGAGGAATTGAAGCAAATCCAGCAAAAATTCGAGATCTGTCTCAATTGGCTACGCCAACGGACCTCAAACAAGTCCAAATACTCGCGGGTTGCGTGGCAGCTCTAAGCCGCTTTATCTCCAGATTAGTAGAACAAGCACTGCCACTCTGTCGCCTTTTACGGCGAACCGATCACTTTGAGTGGACGGACGCGGCAACAGCCGAACTGGAGGAAATAAAAACACTTCTAGCCAGCAACCCAATCGAGGTCGTGCACAACGTTGGCGAACCCATGATATTATACATATCGGCAACATATCAGGTGGTGAGTGCCGTGCTCGTCGTTGAACGAGAACGGGACGGACGTAAATTCCCGCTTCAGAAGCCAGTATACTACGTATCCACTATTCTTACACCATGCACATCCCGGTACCCTCATTATCAAAAGATAGCATATGTGGTCTTTATGGCATCACGAAAGCTACGACACTACTTCTAGGAGTGTTCAATCACGGTGGCTTCCGAAGTAGAACTCAACGACATAATAAACAACTGCGATGCCACGGGCTGGATTGCCAAATGGGCCATTGAGCTCCTTCCATTTGATATTACATGCAAACCATGTCGAGCTATCAAATCCCAAGTACTGGCCGACTTCGTCGCCGAATGGACAGAGGCCGAACTCCCTAAAGAGTATGGCACATATTCCAATTGGGTTATGTACTCCGATGGCTCCAAAATGCTGGCAGAGCTAGGAGCGGGCGTCGTTTAACGTCCCCATTGGAGACGCTGCTCAAGACGCACTCCAAATACTATACACAGACTCCAACAACGCAGCCGAATACGAGGCCCTATTGCACGGTCTCCGGATGGTTGTCTCCATGGGCATACAACGCCTGGAAGTGCGCGGGGACTCAAACCTTGCAATATCTCAAATAAATGGAGACTTCGATGCAGAAGATCTGAAGATCATAGCTTATCATAATGCCGTCATTAAAATGTTGGCTCAGTTCGAGGGGCTCGAGTTCCATCATGTGGCTCGAGAGAGTAATCAAGCGGCGGACATTCTTGCTCGTATCGGCGCTAAGTGCGACCCCGTCCCACCTAATATCTTCCTGGAAAGGCTTTTTAAGCCATCTGTAGTGTGGCAGGGGGAAAACGGCAACACTATTCCAGATCCGGACATAATCCCAGATTCCGAAAACACCGACATCATCGGAGGCTCAGCCACCGAAATAACACCATCAGCGCATCTCATCATGGCAGTCATTGCCCCGTGGACCGAACCCTTCCTGGCCTACCTTAACAGGATGGAGCTTCCTTAGGACCAGAATGAGGCCCGCCGCATTGTCCGACATTCGAAGGCCTACAAGGTCCACGACGGAGAGCTCTATAAGAAAAGAGATACCGGAGTCCTTCAAAGATGTATCTCCGAGGAGGAGGGGCGGCAACTCCTGGCTGAGATTAATGCCGGTCTCGGTGGGCACCACGCCGCAGCTCGGGACCTTGTTAGCAAGGCCTTCCGTACATGATTCTATTGGCCGACGGCCCGAGCAGATGCATAGGACCTTGTCCAACGTTGCGTTGGATTCCTACTCTTCGCCAACTAAAGCCATATGCCCCCCCACCGCCCTACAAACAATCCCCATCACTTGGACTTTTGCGGTCTGGTGACTGGATATGGTTGGAACCCTTAAAGGAGGAAGCCATAAGAAAAAATATTTGCTAGTCATGATGGACAAATTCACCAAGTGGATAGAGGCTAAACCAGTTAAAACGACCGAGTCCGGGCCAGTAATAGACTTTATATCCGTCGTTGTACACCGTTACAGTGTTCCGCACAGCATCATCACTGATAACGGCTCCAATTTCACAGCTGACGAAGTGAAAAACTGGTGCGCTAATCTTGGCATCAAGCTTGATTACGCCTCTGTATATCATCCACAAACAAACGGTCAAGTCAAAAGAGCCAATGGTCTTATTATGAACGGCATTAAGCCTAGACTAGTGTGGTCTTTGAAAGAGTCAGACAAGCACTGGGTTGAGGAGCTCGACTCTGTACACTGGGTACTGTGGACCACGCCCAATCGCAGTACCGAATTTACACCTTTCTTCATGGTGTACGGCGCAGAGGCAGTACTACCCTGCGACATTATTCATGACTCACCTCGAGTGCGCATGTACGAGGAAAGAGAAGCCGAGCTCGATCGGCAGGACAGCTTAGATGCCCTGGAGGAGGAGCGCGACGTCGCAAAAGCCCGTTCCGCATTTTATCAATAGCAGGCTCGCAGGTATCAAAGCAGAGAGGTGCGGGCCAAAACTTACAACATCGTCGACAAACTCAAGCCCAAGTGGGAAGGTCCCTTCATCATCGATGAAGTTCTCACTTGAGGGGCGTACCACCTGCGTGATGCGTCAGACAATCGATTAGAGCCGAAGCCCTGGAACACGGCCAGACTCCAAAGATTATATGCATAGCGCGGAAATCTTTGTTCGTCTCCTTCCCCCCTATTGTTTTCATTATTTTTTTCTCTCTCTCTTTTCGTTTTTCTTTTTAGCCTTCAAAGCTTTCGTGCGCTTAGACCGTACACCCCCGACACATACGTCTTGAAGTATGACGTCTATTATACCTGGGGGCTTCTGGGACAGAAGCTTGCTATTGTTATTTTCTGAGCATCAAGCTCCTCACATGTGCGTTTTCTCCCATATGTACCTTTTCTTCGCCATTATATGCATCGATATGACTTAAGTTTTGGTCAAGCTGGGTTGCCTGGCTCCTGTGCTTATGACCTACATTCCTGTTAGTTCGGCTAGGGCATAAAGGGAGCACCTCTGCGATTGTTACTGCCGGCTCATCCCAATGTGTACCTCGGACTGGGTGAAGCCGAAAGCTAGCATTCTTAAGGGAATATTCAGTCGGTGAACTAAAGATGTCTTTGCATTCGTCCCATCATGAACCCCCAGAAGCTATACACATTGTGATTTCTACATCACAGTTCGGACATACACATCGGTGCATGCACACCCAGGGAAAGGAACCCTTAATGGAACTATTCTCTCTGGAAGATGTTTCTTACACTCTTAATGTAATATAACATAACTAGCCAGATAATTGTCTGTTCAAGCAACTATGACCCCTATGCCTGGATTCCATGCATACCCGGTCTACTCGGCCATTCTGGTATTCGGAAACACTCCGCACCTTTGGGTCGAGAGGTTGAAGCGAAAAGGTCCGCCATGATAATCATTTTACAATTTAGCTAGAGCTACATATGCAAAGGAAAGTACATAGTCACTTGGACTCAAAACTTCCTCCTCTATGACGTCCACCAGGCTATCTAACTTACAATCCTGCAGGGAATACTTGGCAGCTACTTCTACTTGGTTATATACTAAACTAATGGGAATTTCTTCCCCATTTGACCCTAACGGTCCGACCCGAGCCATGTGATTTGGATCCAGCCTGGTGTACCGCATTTTCACCATGGCCCAGGCTTCTCGCGCACCCTCTCGGCAGGCCGATATCGTCCATAGTCAGATACGCCGCCGCACTCCCTTAAACAACTCTACAAGCTCGTCCATACTTCCTGGAGGGGAGGCGGATGGCCATAAGGCCTTGGCTACACTCCGCATTGCCTGCCGAGCTTGCTCGTGCAATTGCGACAGCCCTTTCAGAAGATCACTTGGCGATCCTGACACCTCCTCTTCAGGACGGCCTTTCAGCATACCTGCAATCATAGCTATACTAGCTACTTTTTCCTCCAAACTGTTATAAGGTAAATCCGGCCACGTACCTAATATGCCGCCTCGCAGCTTTTTGTTCTCCTTCACGGCGTCGGCTAGCTGGGCTCGCACATCTTTCAGTTCTTCGCCCAGTTTGGTGTTTGAATCTTGGAGTTTGTTTTTCTCCTGTCTGACTCGGGTTAATACCCGTTCACCTGCGGCATGGAGTCTTTTTGATTCTTTTTCCTCCAGTTGATCTGACGATCCTGTTATGAGAGAAGCTGCAGCGTTAACACAGTCACTATACAATTACTATTTCTCGATGGAGGGAAATATTACCGGAAGGCGCCTTCTTGGATTTTTCCAGTTCGGCGGTAACTACCGTTAACTGCGTCCGGCACTTTTCTAGCTCTTGAGCCAGCAACTCATTCTTTTCAAAGAGAACCTGATTATGCAGCGATCCTCAAATCAGTTGTACCAACTACTTTAAATCTCGGGGGCTACTGGCGTATGGTTATCATACTCAGACACAGTAAAACTTACCTGCACATCTTTCAAATGTTGCTTTGTGGCTCTGCTAAGCCCATCTCAAGCAGCTCGGATGTATGCATCAGCCGAGCTGAAGGCATTAAACGCCTCTTCCGAAAAATGGGGGTCTCGTAAAATGGCCACCCGGCGCCGATGTCGGCATTCTGGGAACGGGGGTACCCAGACTTGCCTGCCTGCGGCCTGCGGCGTGGCTCAAGCGGTGGCCCAAGACGCCCATCTTCATCAAGACCAGCTCAAGACCTCGCGAGGGGCCAAGCCTTATGGGCGGACAACAGAAGCTTCCTCAGAACGGTCTCGTCAGCTGGCTCGCGAGGAGGCGAGAGATCAAGGTGGGGTACCTCACGAGGTGCCCATTATGCAAGCCATGACGACCAAGGGCGCCAAAGGGCGCCAGCCCAAGACAAAGGTCCTCATTTCCTCTTTGGTGCAAAGGAGGCAAGCGCAGCGAGAGCATCAAGTAAAGGCAGCCGCTTGATGCAACAAGACCAAGACCTTCGCAACGGCAGGGAGGAGGTCATCGTGGAGCCCAAGCCGGCGTCACCACCAGAGCCTTTGACAAAGCGAGGACCAACCTTAGTCAGGATAAGTGTACTAGATGTTCCCTTCAAATGGCTAATTGTTGGCGCCTTCACATTAATATTTGGGAAGAGGCCTAGGGCCTCTGCCTATAAGTGGAGGTAGCCACGACAGTAGAGGGGGGGGGGGATATCTCATCTTCACTTGATCCAATCCAATCGAGAGCCTAGCCACAAGAACACCTCACCCTCGCGAGGCTGTTCTTCCTTGTATTGTTCATCATCAGCCCACGAGGCAATCCACCACACCACACACTGGAGTAGGGTGTTACACCACAATGGTGGCCCGAACCAGTATAAACCTTGTGTCCCTTGTGTTGCTCTTCGTGTAGTTTTAGATCCTTGTGAGGCGATGAGGTGCAGGTAGGTAGGGGGGTGAGATCTCCGCGGCACCCCAGAGTTCGAACCTAGAGGGTTTGCCGAACCGAAACCGACATTTGGCGTGCTGTAAGGTGCACTGAATCCGTCTGCCGCCGCCTCTGTTCTTCGCCGCCCGTCGATCCATGTCGGACGCTGTCGGGCCTGCAGAGCGCCCAGCCGCTCGCCACCGCGCCGCCAGACGGCCCGCCGGCGGCCGCCCCGCCGTTCGCCGCTGCCGTCAACGCCGCCACCGGCCCGGCGGGGAACGAGCAGCAAGGATCTTCCTAGCATCCGTCCGTGAGGCGAGACGGTCGTACCGCTACTCCTTCACTCGCCCTAGCTGGTTCTTCGTCTCGCGCGCTCCGCGTGCCCATGGAGGCTCGAGCCGCGCTCATCGCGGCAAACGAGCTCCTGCGCTACCGCCCTGTCGACGACGTCTATGAAGAGTGGCTCGACCGCGTCGCCGAGCTCGTCTGCGCCACAGGGGGCTCCCCCGCGCCATCCTTCTCGCTGCACCGCGCCCCGCCTTGCGCGGGCGATGAAGCTCCAGTGGCGCCTCAGCCGCCTCTCCCTCAAGAAGGCGCCCTAGCCCCAAGGCGCATGGCCCCTGGGCGGAACCCACTCCGTCCGGCACAAGCGCAGCAAGAGCAGAGCTGTCAAGAGGTCCCTCGCCCCCAAGAAGCTGCCCGAGTGCTCCCTCGCACCGCCCGTCACGACAAGCCCTGCTCCAAGACGCTTAAGACCCCTGCTGCTCCCAGCGGCAGCGCAAGGGGACCCGCAAGACCAGGCCCTTCGTCACCAAAGGCCTCCTGTGGCCACAAAGCAGGCTGCCGCGCCACCACCGACCTGCGCAGCGTCAGGTGCCCGGCAAGTTCAAGCCAGACCTGCCTCGCTCACGATGGCACGGCCGACCTGCGGAGTTCCTCCAGCTCACGAAGCTGGGCATAGAAGCCGCCAACAGGGACGAGAAGGTCATGGCGAACTGGTTTACCATGGCACTCAAGGACGGAGCCCGCACCTCGCACCTGAACCTGGCTCCTGGCACGATTTCCTCCTGGGACGAGACGCGCACCCGCTTCATCGCCAACTTCCAAGGCACTCGCGACCGGCCCCCTGGCGTGAGCGACATGCGCCGCATCAAGCAGCAGCTAGGAGAGACCCTGCAGAAGTACATCCAGCGCTTCAACAACGCACGCCTCAAGATTCCCAAGGTGACCGAGGAGGCCATCATCAGAGCCTTCTCCGACGGTGTGCGTGATGTCAAGATGAAGGAGGAGCTGGCGATGCATGAAGATCTGTGCACATCCTTGGAGCTGTTCAACTTGGCGACCAAGTGCGCCAGGGCTAAGGAAGGACGCCTTTCCCTCCTCGAGCTGCCAGCCGTAGACCCAGAAGAGAAGAAGCCCAAGGTCAAGGACGTGAAGCGCAAGGGGGCTGCTGTGCTCGCGGCAGAACCAGATACCAAGCAAGGCAGAGATCAGCCCGAGTCTTCTAAGGGCAACCAGTACTGTGTGTACCGCAGCCTCCACACCCACAACACCAACGAGTGTCAAGAACTCCGAGCCGTGCGAGAAGGGCGAATCGGTCGATGCCCCGACCGCAACGATCGAGGCTACGGCCGAGGAGGAGGAATAAACACAGGACGCTGGGAAGACCGTGGCCCTCGCCAAGGGTGGCGCGACCGACCTCGCGAGGACCGTTGGCAGGATCAGCCTCGCGAGGGAGGTTGGAGGGATCAGCCTCGCGAGGATCTCCCGCAAGGCACCGCAGGCCTCCCTCCTCTGCCAAGGAGAAATGAGGACCACCATCAGGACGAGGGGGCAGGGGTTTCCAGGAGCCGCGCGTAATCGCTTGCATCTTGGGCGGAGCTCAAGACCCAGCCTCTTAGCGCATCTTCAAGCAATTCGCCCGCGAAGTGAATGCAGTCCTCCCTGTTCAAGACACGCGCCTCTCGTGGTCAGCGGCGCCATCACATTTAGCTCGGCGGATTAGCAAGCGCGCTTGGCCACAACCGAGTCCTCCCGATGCTTTGTTCCCCAATCATCGACAGAACGCAAGTCACCAGACCTCATCGATGGTGGATCAGGGCTCAATGTCCTTTCCAGAGACATTCAACAATCTCCAAGTGCCTTACAATCAGCTTCAGCCAACCAAGTTTTCTCCGAGTCACCGATGGCTCCACAGTTCCGATTGGGCAGGTCCGCCTCCTGTCACCTTCGGGGCGCGACAACTACCGACCGAGCTCATCGACTTCGACGTCGCCACATTCGCCGCCATACAATGCCATCCTCGGTACCCAGCTCGCCAATTCATGGTCGTGACTCATCACGGATACAACGTCCTCAAGATGCCGGGGAGCGGTGGAGTCATCACGGTGCCTTGTGAAGAGAGAGATGCGGTGTGCTCCCTGGAGCGTGCTTTTCAAGCCGCGTCACTTGAAGGCCCAGATCACAGGAGCGGGAGGCTCCCCGAGGCTGCTCCCAAGAAGAAGAAGACATCGCCTGGCCCGACCCCTCGGGAGGCAGGCCCCTCAGGGTCCGCGCCTGTTCAGGGGGCACCTCCTTCTGTCGCATAGGAAGGCACGCCCGGCGCCCTCCTCGAGCAAGGCTCGGGGGCTCTCTCCTGGAGGGCCACCGACCTTGCTAAGGTCACGAGGGAGGCGCTTGGGCAGCACTTGGAGGCATGTTTCAAAGCACGTTTCCCTCAGGAAGGAGCAAGGCAAGGAGGGCCAAACCCTCAAGAGTTCGTCAGCTAGATCATTCAGGAGCTGCAGGAGTCAAGAGTCATGAGTGGCAGCTGCCGCTTACCTGCCGTAGCTCCCCATCCAGGCGAGGATGGTGGGATGCATGTCTGCATCGACATACCAGGGCTCAACCGAGCCGCCTCTCAGGAGCGCCTCTGGCACTCACGGGTGGGGCGCTGTGAAGGTCCAACCCACAGCTACGTTCGCATGCCCTATGGCGTGCCGAACGCGGCTGCCACGTGCCAGCGCCTCATGGGGAGCATCCTGGAGGCTCAAGAGGCCAGGCGTTTCGCAGTCCTGGCGGAGATGGAGATGGTCCGCGAGGAGCCACCAGCGCCTCCGGAGCCTCCCGAGGCTCCTAGGCCTGGGGGCTCGTGAAGATCGACTTCCGCAGCCCACGACGTCTAGTACTTCAGCATCCCTTCGTCTTCAACGTTATCAGGTGACATCCTTCAAGTTTCATTTTCAGCTAGGAGCGCCCCCCAGGGCTGCATCATTCCCAGGCCGCGTGGGTCCGTCCCTGCGGCATGTATCCCTTTTACTTCATGTTCCTAGCTTACCTTATCGGGGGCGCCCCTCGGGCTGCATCATCCCCAAGCCACTCGGGCCAGACCCAGCGGGATGTACCCCTCTTGCGTTTATTCGGGTCGTGCGATTGACCCATCATGATTGTTATTTGATGCCTGTCCATGGCACCCCTTCTTCCTTCATGTCGACCGCTTGCACGTTAAAGGGGGGGGGTACCTGAGCATCGTGACTCATGGGCTCCTACTGGCTCTCCAGCCCTCACCCTCTGGCCTTGTCCACGGCATCCCGACCTGGCATACCAGCGACGGCTGAGACCCGCTCGAGGGCCGGGACCCGAGGACATAGAGCGTCGGCATCTTACCAAATTCGCAGGAACACATCACAAGTTAAGGCCTAGTGTCAGGCGCATCCCGCCTTGAGGTAGGGCCTCGTGAGTCCCGCGCTGGCTCACGGGTGCCCAGATACACCTCGTCAGGCCCTACCGTGCCAGCCACGTGTCAGGGCGGGGCTGTACACGCCCCGGGGGCTCCTCCCGGAGGGGAGCCCCCTCCCACGCACCAGTGGAAGCACCATGCTTCGCGCTGGCTGACGACACTGCCGAGGAGCGGCTATGCCCGTACACATACGGAAGCGCTATGCTCCGCGCTGGTGATAAACAACTGAGGGTGGCCCCTGGTCGCATCAACCTCAAGGAGCCCAGAGCTCAATGTTTGGCCTCGTCGCAACGCCTCCCCTCGGGAGTGCCGTGCGAGGGGGCTGGGCACGGGGGCAATGCCTCGGTCACGCCCAGACGCACGCCACCTAGCGTGGCCCCTCGGGCCTGGTTCGTCGCACGTCCCTCCCCGAGCTGAGCCAAGGTACGAAGGCCGTTTGAACGTCAAGGGGGACTCCTGAGCATCGCGACACAGGAGCCTAACTGGTCACGTAGCCCCTCACCCCTTAGTTCCGAAAGGCTATCGGCGGTTGAGGTATGCGTGGGGCCGGCTCTGCAGACGTAGAATGGTAAATTCACCCATACATCTCACCTCCCTACTTGTTGTTCATGCGCCAAGGGGGACTCCTGAGCATCGCGACTCAGGAGCCTAACTTGTCAAGTAGCCCCTCACTCCTTGGTCCCGTCCTGGTTTCCGGTCGGGCTAACAAACACTGGCATATCGTGGGGCAGGCTCTGCCGGCGTAGAACGTAAGCAAGTAGGAAGGAAAAGCGCAAATCTCAAGGAATTCAAAAGCAAATATTACAGTCCATAACTGTTTTCACAACGCCAAACGCAAGTTTAAACGCCTCCCTGAGAAATGATGCATGTTGCAGGAGCTGAAAGCAGAACAGGAGCCACGAAGGAGTCACTTGTTGACGGCGGAGCTGCGCTGGGCGGGTTCGCCTCGTGAAGCCTCAGGACCGGCAGCTCCTCGCTTCGGCTTGGTGCTAAAGGCCCGGAACTTCGCCAGCAGAGCCTCCGCTCGATCCTTCACGGCCTCAGCAGCGGTAGCGGCAAGCTCGCCGCTCACGGGCTCCAGCAGGCCGTCGAGGTCGACGTTGGGATCGCGAAGGTAGACGTGGGTAAGTACGCGCGTCAGCGCTGCAGAAGACTGGACACGCGCCTGGGCCTCAGCCGTGGGGCCAAGGCCAAGGGTGACATCTTCAACGGCGTGGACCAGGAAGGGAAGCAGCTTGGCAGGGCCGTCCTCGGCGCCGGCCAGTGGGCTTTCCAGGCCGCTGTCGTAAAGCGACCTCAGCAAGGTGCGAGCCTTCGCCTCCATATCCGCGAAGGCCACGCGGTCCTCGGCGAGGACCAGCGCCTTGCTGTCCAGCTCGACCCTCTTCGCCTCAAACTTCTGCTCCAGCTCAGCCTGTGCATTCGGTTTTTTCGGTTTGATTCGGTTCGGTTTATACGGTTTTCAGTTTATACGGTTTCTATACTTCGGTTTATACGGTTTCATACGGAGATACGGTTCGGTTTCGGTTGTAACCATTTGCTTTCGGTTTGGTTTCGGTAATAACCAAATTAACCAAAGTTGACGCGAATTTTTGAATGAACAACAAATATTTTTGGTCACATGATACGATATGTGCATGTAGCCATGTACGTAAGATTTTCCCATCAAAAAAATGTACATAAAATTTTTCTTGTAAGAAATGCCTACGTGGATTAGATCATTATTAGATGGCAGTGGCAGACATGATTTGGTCCTAGGCATTACAGCAGATACGAGGATTAGGCAGGTTTTTTTATTACGTGAGGGAGCAAGAAAAAAGAAAGAGTTTGACCCAGGAGGGAGGACCCACTCCAGCGGCCGGCCGGCCTTTCTTTTAGGCAAGCGAGAATTGGCTGTATGGGCTGGGATAATTGAGGCCCAAGAAAGCAAAACGAAGCGCCAGCTGGTAGTGCTCAGGTCGTTGGTCTCTGCAATGTTTAGTACCACCTCGCGTATGGAGCTGAAGCGCGGTGGGCACAAGGCTATAAAAGGAGGGGTGGTTCTAGCTTAAACTGAATGTCTTCAGTCTTCACATTGTGGAGCTAATTTCGGTTTAATTCGGTTTAACTGAAAACCGTCGGTTTCTAACCGAAAAAACCGAAGGCTATATGGTTTTCAAAATTGAAAACTGAAACTGAAACCAGAACCTGAAAAAACCGAAATTCGGTTCGGTTTTATTTTTTTCGGTTTGGTTTTTGGTTTTCGGTTCGGTTTTGCACAGGCTGAGCTCCAGCGCACCCAACCATCTGCAGGTCGCCTCGGAGCCGGGGCAGACCAGCGGGGGACCAGCCCCGTCCTGTCCTTCTTCGGGATCGGGGGCAGGCTCTCGCCGCCCCGCTCATCGCCATCCTCGTCGTCGCTCGGCAAGAGGCGGAGAGCGCGGGACCTGCGCTGGGGGAGGGGCACTCTCGACTCCCCATCGGTCGCCTCGGAGTCAGGCCCCTCTCCCTGCTCCTCTTCTTCCTCCTCTCCGCTGGAGTCGCCGGAGGACACGTTCACAGTCGTCAGGGTCGCCGGGTCCTCGAGTACCTCCGCGGGCACAGGCCTGTCCTCGTTGAAAACGGGCATGGAGTCCACCACTTGCTCCCAATCATCTCGAAGGAACAAGGGTACAGGAGCACCCTCCAGCCTTGCCACGCCTCCCCGACCAAAGATTGAGGACCGCGCCAGATCTTCGTCGGCCAAGACTACGGGCTCGGGCGAGGCCTCCACAATGAAGCGATCATCGACGAAGCGGGGCCACCCGGTGCTCCAGGAACTCCCTCAGGAGCGACGCCCCGGTCAGCTTCGCCATCGCCGTGTTGCCCGGCCACAGTCCGCTGCTCATCTTCTCCAAAGACCGGCTTCAGCAAGGATCCACAAGTTCCGTGCGAGACCAATCGTCGGTGGCTGTGGGCTGCTCCGTGGGCAGAATCAGCCGAGGATGGATGCGCCCAGCGTCTACCATGACCCACTTGCTCCTGAAGCCCTCAATCCTCTTCCCGGGCTTCGAGATGGCGTTGGAGCTGCCATACGCGTCAAAGCTCGCGCACGTGGAGATGGGCCCGCGAGAGACCCGGAGGTAGAAGTAGTGGCGCAGCAGGGCCACTGAGGGCTGCACCCCGACATGACACTCACAATAGTAGGCGAAGATCGCCAGAAGAAGAACAGAGTTGTGGTGGAGGTGCAGAGCTTGCAGTTTGTAATGGTAGAGGACAGAAAAGAAGAACTCATAAAAGGGAGGCAACAGACCGGCAGCAATGGCGCTCACGAAGAGCGGATAGAAGGTGCTTCCTTGGCCCTCGGGAAGGGCGGAGCCGGCCCTGAGCACCGCTGCCCCGTCGAAGCCTTGCGCCACCGTCATCCGGCGCGCTCGGGCAAGGCCCTTCTCCGACACGTTCGGAGAGTCCAAGGCGGGTGAGTACCAAGCTCCGGCCGGGGTCTAGCGAGGCGCCATGTCTTGCTGGGGTACGCAGGCGAAGTAGATCTGGAGATTTCGGAAGCAGGAAGGAAAGGCGCTAGAAAGGGGATCTGGGCAATGACCGGAGAAGGCAAAGGAGGCAAAGCCTAGAGTGGTGCCGCTCTTTTGTCGATTCACGCAGTTGCTAAGGCGCCCACGTCCAATCAACCGCCATGCGGCGCCCGAGGCCGCAGGCTGTTAGGGCCCGCGGCGCTTCGCACTTGCCCCTTCGCTTCTCTACTAAGCCAAGTCCAGGCGTGCCTTGGGGCTGGGGGCTACTGTCGGTGTTCTGGGAACGGGGGTACCCAGACATGCCTGCATGCGGCCTGCGGTGTGGCTCAAGGGGTGCTCAAGGGGTGGCCTAGTACGGCCCATCTTCATCAGCACCAGCTCAACACCCTCGCGAGGGGCCAAGCCTCGCGGGGCGGACGACAGGAAGCTTCCTCAGGCACGGCCTCGTCAGGCTGGCTCGCGAGGAGGCGGAGAGATCAAGGCGGGGTACCTCACGAGGTGCCCAAGGCGCAAGCCATGACGACCAAGGGCGCCAAGGGCGCCAGCCCGCCAGCAGATGTCCTCATTTCCTGTTTGGTGCAAAGGAGGCAAGCGCAGCGAGAGCATCAAGCAAAGGCAGCCGCTTTGATTGCAACAAGACCAAGACCGTCAGAACGGCAGGGAGGAGGTCATCGTGGAGCCCAAGCCAAGCGCCACCACCAGAGCCTTTGACAAAGCGAGGACCAACTTTAGTCAGGATAAGTGTACTATATGTTCCCCTTCGAAATGGCCAATTGTTGGCGCCCTTCCCGCTCAATATTTGGGAAGAGGCCCAGGGCCTCTGCCTATAAGCAGAGCTAGCCACCAGAGTAGAGGGGGAGGGATATCTCATCTTAGCTTGATCGAACCCGATCGAGAGCCTAGCCACAAGGACACCTCACCCTCGCGAGGCTGTTCTTCCTTGTATTGTTCATCATCAGCCCAAGAGGCAATCCACCACACTACACACTGGAGTAAGGTGTTACACCACAATGGTGGCCCGAACCAGTATAAATCTTGTGTCCCTTGTGTTGCTCTTCGTGTAGTTTTAGATCCTTGCGAGGCGACGAGGTGCAGGTAGGTAGGGGGTGAGATCTTCGCGTGCACCCCAGAGTTCGAACCTAGAGGGTTTGTCGGAACCCGAAGTCCGACAGCCGATGATTCGTCGCGCTCTCCACTTCCGAGTTGGTGACGGGCATATTTTCTGAGCCTTCGGCCGAGGGACAGTCCGGCGTCACTCTCATATTGGCCCCCATCCCTTCGGCTGGGGCTGGATCCTGGCTGCTGGGAGTATAACTGCCTAGACCCCCGGATATGGTCTGGCGGACTCTTTTCCTGATACGGAATGAACATGAAAGTCATGTTGGGGAACGTAGTAATTACAAAAAATTTCCTACGCACACGCAAGATCATGGTGATGCATAGCAACGAGAAGGGAGAGTGTGTCCACGTACCCTCGTAGACCGAAAGCGGAAGCGCTAGAACAACGTGGTTGATGTAGTCGTATGTCTTCACGATCCGACCGATCCAAGTACCGAACGTACGGCACCTCCGAGTTCAGCACACGTTCAGCTCGATGACGTCCCACTAACTCCGATCCATTAGAGCTTCCAGGGAGAGTTCCATCAGCACAACAGCGTGATGACGGTGATGATGATGCTACCGACGCAGGGCTTCGCCTAAGCACCGCTACGATATGACCGAGGTGGATTATGGTGGAGGGGCGAACCGCACACGGCTAAAATATCAATGATCAATTAATGTGTCTATGGGGTTCCCCCTGGCCACGTATATAAAGGAGTGGGGGAGGGGGGAGGGCCGGGATTAGGATCCCCCCCCTTCCATGTAGTAGGAGTAGGAGAGAAGGAAAGGGAAAAGAGAAGAGAAGGAAGGAGGGGGCGCCGCCCCTCCCCCTAGTCCAATTCGGACTAAGCCTTGGGGGGCGTGCAGCCTCCCCTCTCTCTTTCCCCTAAAGCCCAATAAGGCCCATATACTCCCGGCCAATTCCGTAACTCTCCCAGACTCCAAAAATATTCAATCACTGAACCTTCCGATGTCCGAATATAATCGACCAATATAGCGATCTTTACGTCTCGACCATTTTGGGACTCCTCGTCATGTCCCCAATCTCATATGGGAATCCGAACTACCTTCGGTACATCAAAACACATAAACTCATATTGCCAATCGTCACCGAACGTTAAGCGTGCGGACCCTACGGGTTCGAGAACTATGTACAAATGACCGAGACTCGTCTCTGATCAATAACCAATAGAAGAACCTGGATGCTCATATTGGCTCCGACATATTCTACGAAGATTTTTATCTGTCAAACCGCATAACAACATACGTTGTTCCTTTTGTCGTTGGTATGTTACTTGCCCAATATTCGATCGTCGGTATCTCAATACCTAGCTCAATCTTGTTACCGGCAAGTCTCTTTACTCGTTCCGTAATGCATCATCACGCAACTAACTCATTATTCACATTGCTTGCAAGGCTTATAGTGATGTGCATTACCGAGAGGGCCCAGAGATACCTCTCCGACAATCGGAGTGACAAATCCTAATCTCGATCTATGTCAACTCAACAAGTACCATCGGAGACACCTGTAGAGCACCTTTATAATCACCCAGTTACGTTGTGACATTTGGTAGCACACAAAGTGTTCTCCGGTAATCGGGAGTTGCATAATCTCATAGTCGTAGGAATATGTATAAGTCATGAAGAAAGCAATAGCAGTAAACTAAACGATCAAGTTCTAAGCTAACGGAATGGGTAGAGTCAATCACATCATTCTCGTAATGATGTGATCATTCATTCAACGAGCTAGTCTAGTACAGGCATACTAGTGACACTTTGTTTGTCTATGTATTCACACATGTACTAAGTTTCCGGTTAATACAATTCCAGCATGAATAATAACTATTTATCATGATATAAGGAAATATAAATAAAAACTTTGTTATTGCCTCTAGGTCATATTTCCTTCAGTCTCCCACTTGCACTAGAGTCAGAAATTTAGTTCACATCGTCATGTGATTTAACACCAATAGTTCACATTGTCATGTGACCAACACCCAAAGGGTTTACTAGAGTCAATAATCTAGTTCACATCGCCATGTGATTAACACCCAAAGAGTACAAAGGTGTGATCATGTTTTGCTTGTGAGAGAAGTTTAGTCAACGGGTCTGCCAAATTCAGATCCGTATGTATTTTGCAAATTTCTATGTCAATAATGCTCTGCACGGAGCTACCCTAGCTAATTGCTCCCACTTTCAATATGTATCTAGATTGAGATTTAGAGTCATCTGGATCAGTGCCAAAACTTGCATCGACGTAACCTGTAGCGACCCGACCTCAGACGGTCAAGTCTCTGTGCTTAAGTGTCATCCCTGGATCGGTATGCTGACACACATAGTACTCAAGGATTTATAACAAAGGTAAATCACATGTATAAAATAACGTAAATACTATTACCTCAATCCAAATAGCGGAAGTAACAACAAGGTTGTGGATTCCCATCAACACCAACGGCAAAGTTGAGTGTAGAAATCGTAACCCTAACGTATCACTTACTCGTCGTAAGGTCCTGCAACATGAGACGTTGCAGCCACAAAGGGTCAGTACATTGAATGTACTGGCAAATTCACACCATAGGGTAATGATGAATAATAGCTATCACTACATGCATATTTGGCTGGTGGAAAAGCTCTATGGTTATAATGTTTTTGCGAATATCCAATTTTTCCCTACTGCAAAGGAATATATTTTATTTAACTACAAAGTTGGTTGAAAATATTGAGAAGGTTCCTCCAACTCAATCCCAATTAAAGTAGTTATCAGCTGTCGGTGTACAAAACTAGGGGCACATTTTTCTACCCCTTTACCTATGCACGGGCAGTCGGAGCCACGCCCACGGCCACACCAAGCAGAGCGGAGGAGGTGAGCCAAGGTAAGACCGAAGCCCAAGACGAAGAAAAGAAATGACAAGGACCAAGGCCACAAAGATCAGAGGCCAGAGTAGGTTTCCCGGCAAGGATCTCTTGTCGGGGCCCTAGCAGCCCCAAAGAAGACCCTTGCCGGGCAGCTCGCGCACGCCAGGTGAGCAAGCCACCCTCGAGCCCACCAACACTCAACACATGTGTTGGGACACGGCTTGGGAGGCACCTCTGTGGTAGCATGCAGATCTTTGTGAAGACAAAGAACAGTCAAGATCAAGTGAGGATGGGAAAGCAGCCTTCCTCGCCGAATGAACCCACAAGACCCCCGGCAAGATCCTTGCCGGGGATGCCTGCGCGCCACGGCAAGACCCTTGTCGAGTCACCCGGCAAGGCCCTTGCTGGGCCACCCGGCAAGGCCCTTGTTGGGCCACCCGACAAGGCCCTCGCCAAGCGCGCCAGCAGGTCCACCATCAGGCCCACACCAGCCAAGTCTCCACTGCCGTTCGCATGCAGCTGTCGACCCAACCAGCTGGGCAGGCAACTGCGTGACTACATGCAGCCTTCGTGGAGGCTCCGCCACCGCGCCACCTCAGCTACCTGCCTGCCTACATGGCACCGCATGCGTCGCTGGCCAGGGCGCGTTTCGAAGCCTGGAGGAGCAGCGACGGACGGGACGGTCCTCGCCCCCGTCCCCAATAAAGTGAGAGGACACCTAAGCGATGCATTAAATGCACCTTGTCCTATAATACGAGAGATAACCTCGTGCCACTGTAGACCTTTCCACCTCCTGTGTGCCACTGTGGCAACCCCTTTTACCTATAAAAGGAGGCCCGAGGCGACCAGGAGGAGGATTCGGCTTTTTGGAGCTCGTTACACCCTTTAGCTAGCTCAAGAACACATAATACATCCACCAAAGCAGGAGTAGGGTTTCACGCATCCTCATGGCCCGAACCTAGATAAACGAACTGCGTGCTTCTCTGTTAGACCCGCTCTTCTCTCAACCCCCGCGCCCCGCAACCGTAGAAGGGATTCTTGTGATCCCATAGGTGTCGTTTCCCACCGACATCCTTGGCGCGCCAGGTTGGGGGCGCGTTTGTGAGAATCTGGTCTGGTAGTTAGCCTAGCGATTCTTCATCGCCATGGCCCCTAAGAAGAAGACGGCCACAGCGATCGGCTCATTGGGGGCTGAGCAGCCCGTGCCGGTGCGGACAAGCAGTGGACCGGTCGCAGACAGGACTCAGGCCGCAGCCCGCCAAAGACCAAGACCACCCAGCCGGTCGGAGCTCGGGCGAGCGGCGCTGCTCGCACTGACGATCGATCGCTCGCGCCGCCGACCTAAGGACGGAGCTGGGCCCCCCGCAAGCGGCGCGGGGCCCTCCGGGGGTGTCGTTGCACCGACTCCGGGCGGCGCGGCGACCTCCAGGACGCATACACCAGTGACCACCATGCGTTCTTCCCATGGTGTGCGCGCCGAGTAGCGTCACCACGTTGGTGACCCTGGGCACCGCCGTGGGAAGAGCCCTGTGCGTCACCGGCAAGACGAAGGAGTTCAACACGCTCGCCGAAGCGCTGGTGAGGATGGCACGCAGCCGTTGGGCCGTGACGAAGCTCCTTCTAACATGGTTCGAAGTTGAAGCGTACCATGATCCACTCAGCTGTCACCGCCACCAACCCCAGCGGAGGCCTTGGCGCGCGCGCAACTGCTCCTCGACTTCCCTCCGGCAGCGGAGAAGCTCGATGAGTGGAGGGCCACTATCCGGAGCCTCGTCGCCGTCGCGAACAAAGACGATCCGCAACCGGCGGGACCCTCGGCTCGGTGCTCCACCGAACCACCACATGCTGGCGCTGGGAGGACCAGGGGAGCTGTGGCCATGGTGCACTCTCCTCCTCCTCGCCAGCTGCCGCGGGCGTCGGCCCGTCGCGACGACGCTGGTGATAACATCTCCATAGCATCGTCCGATCCATGGACCCTCCGCGGCCAGCGCCAGGTTCTTCGGGAGCGAGCCCACGAAGATGCTCGAACCACCGTCGAGCGCCGGCGCGAAACGCGCCGCCAGTCGGACAAGCGGGCAGGACATGCTACGGACCACCCGGCACCGGGGGAGCCCGGCGGCCTACCTTATGAGGTGGGCTGCCCGGTTTTACGCTTGAGCTGAGGCAGTTCAAGTGGCCGTCCCACCGCACGTTCAAGCCCGACGTCGGCGAGAAGTACACCGGCAAGACCCATCCGTCCGAGTTCCTCAGCATCTACACCATCGCGATGCAGGCCATTGGGGCTCGCGATGACAAGGTGCTTGCCAACTACTTTCTGCTGGCGCTCAAGCCCAATGTAATGTCTTGGTTGATGCACTTGCCGGTGGACTCCATCTCTTCCTGGTCAGATATGTGCCATGAGTTCGTTGGCGCCTTCATAGGAGGCCACCAAGCTCATGGCCAGGCCAGTGATTTGCATATCATTCCCCAAAAGGAGGGGGAGACCCTGCGCAAGTACATACAGAGATTCAGCTGGGTGCAGTACAACATCCCTGACGTTCATCCCGCCGCTATGATTAGCGCGTTCCATCAGAACGTGCGCAATCGCGAGATGTGCGAGGAGCTGGTGATGACCAAGGTTAAGGATGTGGCCGAGCTCTACGTTCTGGCCAACAGGTGCGCCCGAGCTAAAGAAGGAAGGAAGTATCCCGGCGAAGACGCCGGCGTCGAAACCGACTCCACTGATGAGGACGCCGCCGCCCCAACGAAGAAGGGTCGGCGTCGCAACAAGAAATGCAAAGGCAAGGTTGTGCTTGCCGTTGAGGGATCTGACGACACCGGTGCCAGCAAGAAGGTCAAGGCAGACACCCCCGGCAAGGAGATTGCCGGGTGCGCCGCCTGCTGGGCCTTGGCGGCCACCGACAAGCCAGGAAGCTCCGGCAAGCAATACTGCAAGATCCACCGCACCAAGGGCCACGATCTCCAGAACTGCCGACAAGTCGAGCTGCTTGCTGAAAAGCAAAAGGCTGAGTACGAAAGGCGGGACAAGGAGAAGGACCAAGATGGTGCTGAGGGGTCTGGCAAGAAGCGTGGCGGCCAAGGAGGCCGCCCCGGCAAGGACAATCAGCAAGAGATGCCCGCTCGGGGCCGCGACAAGAAACAAGAAGACGACGATCATGACGAGGACGATGAGTCCGGTGAGCAAGGGTTCCAGAAGGCTACGGAGGCCATGTGCGTCGATGGCGGCGCCTCGCTGCATACCTCTCGCCGCCAGCTCAAGCAGTGGGCGCGAGAGGTCATGGCAACGGAGCCGTCGTTCGACACCCAGAAGCCCCTAAAGTGGTCCAGCACGCCCCTCATCTTTGACGACGAGGACCACCCTGATCGCACTACCGCGGTCGGGTGTTTGCCGTTGTTGATTTCGCCAACAATACGCAACCTCAGGGTGAACAAGATGTTGGTTGATGGCGGGGCTGGCCTGAACCTGATCTCGCCTATCGTGATCAAAAGGTTGCAAATACCTAACGGAGACCTCGAGGAAACGGGCACGTTCCAAGGGGTCAATCCGGGGAGGAGCCAGCCGAAGGGAAAAGTCATGTTGCCGGTGACCTTTGGAGGAGAATTGAACTACAGAACGGTGAAGATCATCTTCGACATAGCCGAGATCCCTTTGCCCTACAACGGGATCCTCGGCCGCCCGGCACTGGCCAAGTTCATGGCGGCGTCACACTACGCCTACAACATGTTGTAGATGCCCGGGCCGTTGACCATCATCTCCGTCCCCTCCGACAAGAAGGACACACCGATCTGCGCCGAACAACTCTACCGGGAAGCAGTTGCAGCAGCTGCCATCAAGGCACCAGCTCCTACGGCTGAAGGCCCAGGAGGAAAGAAGGAACCTGGCAAGACCTCTCGCACCCACTCCGGCAAGCGCACCTCTTCGGGGTGTTGTGCTACTGTTGAGGACGTGCCAGAGAGCTCTGCCGACAAGAGCAAGAGATCCAGAGCCGAGCCACCATAGACCAAGAAGGTGCCCATCGCGGAGGACGGCACGGGATGGGCCTTCACTATAGGCTCCACCCTTGACAGCAAATAGGAAGGAGAGCTCGTCACCTTCCTGCGGCCGAATGTCGACGTCTTTGCATGGCAAGCGTCCGATATCCCCGGTGTTCCCAGGGAGGTGATTGAGCACCACCTAGCTGTCTGCCCCCACGCGCGGCCCGTCAAGCAGAAGGTCAGAAAGCAGGCTCTGGAGAGGCAGGAGTCCATCACGGGGGAGATCAGGAAGCTAGAAGCGGCAGGTTTGGTGAGAGGGGTGCTCCATCCGACGTGGTTGGCCAATCCGGTAGTGGTGCGCAAGGCAAATGGGAAGTGGAGGCTGTGTATTGATTACACAGACATCAATAAAGCTTGTCCTAAGGACCCCTTCCCATTGCCGCGCATCGACTAGATTGTTGACTCCACGGCCGAGTGTGATCTGTTATCATTCCTTGATGCCTACTCAGGATACCACCAAATCTTCATGACAAGGGTGGAGCCTATAGTATGTATTGCTTTTTACGGATGCCTTTCGGGTTGAAGAGTGCTGGCTCAACATTCACAAGAGCGGTCCAAATTGGTTTTGGACCTCAGTTCCATAGAAATATGGAAGCCTACATGGATGACATAGTGGTCAAAACCATGGACGGGCCGACTCTTGTGCAAGATCTAGACGAGACGTTTGCCAACCTGCGCAAGATTAACCTCAAGTTGAACCCTGAGAAGTGCGTCTTTGGCGTCCCGTCCGGCAAGCTTCTCGGGTTCTTCATGTCACAGCGCGGGATCGAGGCAAACCTAGACAAGATCAAGGCCATTGAGCATATAGAGGCGCCCAAGCGGATCAAGGATGTGCGTCGGCTCACTGGTTGTGTTGCCGCCATGAGTCGGTTCATCTCCAAGTCCGCCGAGCGCGCCCTTCCCTTTTTAAAGATATTGATGTCAGGACCCCGATTCCAAGTCACATCGATCTAGCCGGTAACACCTCATATCACTTTGCGGCCTCACGCACGGTATTCCCACGGGTGTCGCCTTACCATGGCCTGGGACCGTTTGCCAATTTTGGCTCACGTATATGATAGTGTCGCTAGCATCCATATGACAGAGAACCCGGGCCGACATGGCTAGTCGTGAACCCAAAACGGCACTAACCCATGGGGACAGGCATACATGAATCAACCGTGCATGTCGGTTAGCAGCGTGAATCCGGGCTGTAGCACTGGCTAACAGGACTCAGGAACCCGGCTGTAGCAGCTAGGCAGGACTCCGAGTCACCGTGTGACATTTCCCGAAGGGATGAACCACAGAACGAAGTGAAACACATGCCCGCCATCAAGCGTCTGGCGAGTAGTCTTTGGGCTAGCAGGACTCCGGTGAACCGGGCTGTAGCGGACTACTATGGCTCATGGAAGCACTAGACTACATTTCCCCATAAGAGAAGCTGCCAAGGATAAACAACTAGATTGTCGGATCCCACACATACCAAGCATTTCAATCATACACACAATATGCTCGATATGTGTAAATACAACATGGCATCACAACAAAACTCTATGACTCAAAGTATTTATTCAATAGGCTCCGAGGAGCGAGATATTACAAACATGGGTCTCATGACCCAACATTCAGAGCATACAAATCAAAGCACAAGCGGAAGCTTAACATGTCTGAGTACAGACATCTACGAATGAAAAAGGCTGAGAAGCCTGACTATCTAACAGATCCTGCCGAGGGCACAAGATCGTAGCTGAGGTATCAAGCTAAACGTCGAAGTCCATGCGGTACTACTAGCGAGACTGAAGTCTCTCTGCAAAACATAAAATAGGAAAACGTGAGTACAAATGTACCCATCAAGACTTACATCAGAACTAGCTACATATGCATCGGTATCAACAAAGGGGTGGTGGAGTTTAACTGCAGCAAGCCAGCTTTGACTCGGTGGCTATCCTGAACTACGACTGCAAGTAACTCTTTTCAGGTCGCGCACACGAGTCCACATATTCACCATATCAATACACCACTATGGATCCGCTCCGCCTTCCCTCACGAACGCCATCCATACCACTCACGCTTATCTTGCGATTTTAGAGTATCCACTTTCACTTGTCTATGAACTATATAGGCAACCCATAAGTCCTTTACGCGGACACGGCTATTCAATAGATCATATTAACCCTGCAGGGTGTACTTCTTCACACACGCCTCGCCACTTATCGCCATGTACACCTCGTGTATCTCGGCAACCTTCAAGCGGAAGCTTTGGCGAGGGAGTCGGCCACGACCGACTAATCACACAAGTCTCTCGCCCAGGTTTATCGCCTATTCGGGTTCCATCCGCAAGGAGATCCGGCGGGTGTCGCCACGGCCCCAAATGATGTGTGCAGGTTCCCAAGTCCACCATCCGGTGCCACTTGGTACACCGGGCCACTGTGCCTAGTCTGTCCCAAGCCCACCTGTACCGGGTGCCACTTGGTAGACTACTAACACTACCTACAAACACCAAAAACTAGTTGCAACTCCTGGACAGAGATCAAGTTGATTAATAAGCGAGAGGGCCGAGTTACGGAACCCAATGTGTGGTAGTAACTGTTCATGGATCACAAACACGTAACTCAGTTCACGAGGGACGGCTGCAATGAGACAACCCACCATGTACTCCTACATGGCCTCTCACCGTTACCTTTACCAAATCGTGTTCACACACTTAGCTCGCACACAGTAGGACATGTTCACACACCTCCAATTCATCCCTGATGAATCAGACCTGACACAACTCTAAGCAATAGCAGGCATGACAAACAAGCATGAATGAGTAGGCACATCAGGGCCCAAACAACTCCTACTCATGCTAGTGGGTTTCATCTATTTACTGTGGCAATGGCAGGTCATGCAGAGGAAAGGGGTTCAACTACCGCAGCATGTAACAGTTGAATCGTTGTTGTCCTAATGCAGTAAAAGACAGCAGGAGGGAGAGAGTAGGATTGCATCGGAATGAAAAAGGGGGTTTTGCTTGCCTGGCACTTCCGAAGATAATATAGCTCTTCATCAGTGTCATCGATCACGTCATCTGTAACAACGTCTACTCTGGGGGAACATGTACCGGCAACAGAGAGAAGGCACAATCAATGCAATGCACAATATAATGCATGATCATGACAGGGCAAGATGTTGTGATTTGAGCTAATGCAACTAAAACCAGATTAAATGAAGTTGGTTTGAACCAAAGAATCAAATTCAACTCCATATGTGATTATTTAAATGCCACTTATTTGATTTGACCTGATCAGCAGGCATAAGTTGTTCAAACATGCATGATAATGCCATAATCAGATTCTTTGGAATTTTCTGATCATTTTTCATATATAATTTGTTTGATTTGGAGTTACGGTTGATTTTCTATGGATTTTAGAAGTTTTGGACATTTTCTGGAATTTCCTGGATTATTTTAAATCCAGAAAATTGTTAACTGCGTCAGCATTGCGTCACTGTGATGTCAGCAGGTCAAAAGCAGCGGTCCAGGTCAAACCTGACCAGTTGGGCCCGCTGGTCAGTGACCCGGTGCCAGTTTCTCTCACAGACAGGTGGGGCCAGTCAACGGTGACGTCAGCGGGTCAACTAACGTATGGGGTCCACTGTGTTTAGGCTAAAACTTAACAGGAAATAAACTGTGGTTAATTTATGTCACGGGGCCCACTTGTAAGTGGGTCAGGGGGTTAAATTAGGGGCATCATTAGCAGCTAACGACATAGCCCCCTCAGCCCGCCGGCGTTTAGCCGCCGGTGACACAAACCACGGCGGAGACGCGTCGGGTTCGCGCTACAGGGCACCGTTTAGGGCGTGGTTGGGTTCTACGACGAGCTGGAAGTACGCCGCATCCAGTGGTGCAGGCGGTTGGGTGCGGGGAGGCCAGGAACGACGGCGACGACGACAACCGCGGTGGCCGGAGTTCGACCTCGGCGAAAACAGCGTTATAAAGCGCGGAGAGGTTAGCGGATGGGTGCGCTCGGCTCGGGAGCGTGGCGTCTTTGAGTGCGTTGATAGGCTCGGACGCGAGTGGCGGTGGCTAGAATAACGGAGGCGTCATGCGCGGCGGAGCCGAACTCTCGGCCATGGCGGAGATGCATCCTGGAGCTCGCGAACGCGAGGGGGAAGAGAGGGTTTCGGCACGGAGGCTCACAGCGGGTCTGGCAGGAACAACGACGAGATGCTCAGCGGGCTCGGGGAGGCTTCAGAGTCGGTAAATCGTCGGCGGCGATCCACGGCAGAAGGTTGAAGACGACGGCCTAGGCGAGGCTGCGGCGCATCTGGCGTCACATGGCTTGGTCGAGAGGAAGAGGGAGTCGCGGCGGAGCCTCTGGGCGATACGGAGAGGGGTAGGGTGGCCTGCGGCGGCGGTAACGGCGACCGGCGGCGACGGGCGTGTTCGGTCGTGCTCGGAGAGGTAGCTGGAGGAGAGGGAGAGAGCTCCAGAGTGAGGGGTGTTAGAGGGGGTCGAGGGCGGTCCAGAGCGAGGGGACCAGCACGGGGAGGCCAAGCAGGAGGTGGCGCTGCTCGGCTGCGGCATGCCTGGCACGCAGCTGCTCCTACTGGCAGCAGCTTGAAGAAGCTCGCTGGAGCTAGTGGGCCGGGCCTCTCTGGTGGGCTAGACCAGCAGGAGTTGGGCCAGGTGGACTCGACAGGTAAGCTCCAGGTAAGGTTGCTCTGCTTTTATTTTTCTGTTATGTTCTCTTTTGTTAAATATTGCCACCTGCTCAAAATTCAAAACAATTTAAAAACAAGGATAAAACCCTTTGAATAATTTTATGTTGCAAAATGGACATTTCCAAATGCACATAAAATGTTTCAAAGATATTTGAAATTATATTCTAGTTATATGAATATAACTCAAATTCAAATAGCTATTGATTTAAATTCGAGTCCCAAAATAAATCCTTAAAATGTTCCTAAATTCTGGTTTGATATATAGCTCTTGCCAAAATTCTCAAACATTGCAAAAGGACATCTTGGAAACAAAGAATGAGATTTCCAGGGTTCTTTGCCCTTCTTTTATTTAAGTTTATGAGGCTTCCACTTTCCTCAATTCCAAGTTTCAGAAATTTAGACATGATGCACGCAAGGTACAAACACTACGCAGCACCAGAAGCTAGGGATGTGACAGCTCACCCCTACTAAACAAGAATCTCGTCCCGAGATTCAGGTCGTGAGGTAAGAAGGCAAAGGGACACAAGCTAATACAATCTTCACGATCCAAATGTCTTTCTCGAGGATATTGATTCATTGCATCTCATTGACCTCGATGTCTTGCTTTGAGATCTACATCCAACATGACAACGAGAAGAAAGGGAGGATTTTAGAAGAATCGATCTTCTTGAGGTTCGAACAATTTAGGATAATCTTAATGATCACAAGGTCAACTGACGGAATGAGACATAGAAATATCTCTGGAACTGAGAGGCAAAACATGCATGAGGAGCGACAGAAGAAACAATTTGATGAGGGTTTCAAAGTAGCGAGGAAATTGCCATGAATCCATAACGGGGCACCTCAGGAAAGGTGACTCGAAGAACTATTCCCTTAGGTGGCAAGAAGAATTACTTTTGATACAAAGATCATTGAAATTCTTTATACCAGCCTAAGGCAATCACAAACGATCGTGTGAACGAATTCGAAAGAATGGCATACTCATACCAGAATGGATGATGTGGACTACCTTGTTGAAGACAACACAATGGATGATTTTGCTTATCATCGGAAATGGATGGGACCCATGGTAGTACCACTTTTGAAGATGATCCAAAACAGTAGTTACTGAGGTGCAAGCTGGAAACAAAATGCAAATGCTGGGAATGATCTAACCATCATATCTGCCTGAGATTCAGACCTGGTTAGTAACGGGATTCTTCAGACTCAACATGTCTGCAAAGAAAGTTTGCAACACAATTCAACGAGATGATGTTGCAAGATTCTCGGGAATTGAACTACGATAGCAAGCTCCAAAACATGAGCTGGTTCCACTACATACATGTGAACACGTTGTCCCGGACAAGCATGACCACATAGTAGTCTTATAACAAAACACTATTGAGTTCTGGAGGGGAATCATTACCGAGGGTAGCGAAGTCCTAGCATAAGTCATGATTCTTAAGAAGGAACCTCTTCACCTTGAACAAATCAATCAGTGGCTTGGTGTGCTAGGAACACATATGGAGTGGAGGTAATTAATCTACCAAACCATAGAATACTTCACACGTATGCATGACTGACTTGGGATGATTCCAAGGGAAACAAAACAAACCTTGCTCAAATTCATGGCGGCAGCTTACACCTAATGCACGTGAACTTGGAGGAAGTCACTTCTTTCATCCAAGCATAAGCTTCATGAACAGAACACGAAGGCATTGCTTACAAAGTTTCCAACACTAGGTTGATGTTCAACATGAATCATGGGGGAGACAAAATGCTGCTGATGGGCTCAACGGCAACTCATCGGAATTTCCATATCACTGGACTTCCACCATCATGTGAACATGGTGATAGCATTGGTCAGACCAAAAGATGTAATGGTGTATGCTCGAGGGATCAACCACGAGTAAGACAACATTACGAACATCGTTGGTTCTGATTTGACTTGACAATATCCCATACTCAAGTCAAAGTTTTGACAAGGCAATAGATCCAACAACTGATCACGAGGACCAATCAATGGAGATATCATCTTTCTTCAACACACACACGCATAGAAGTTATCCCTTAGGGATGAACTAAGTTAAGAAAAGCTTTATCTTCCAACTCTCCAAGTTGTTGTCTAGCTCAACCAACTAGCTCAGGGATATCCAACACAGATTCTTGGAGAATGGGTGGTTTAGAGGAAAACCAATATGATCATGAAATCAACATAGCGGTCAGGTGAAAACCTGGTAACACTTCTGAGAAGATTTTCGGAACATCACGAACCACCGATATGTCTCTAAGCTCGAGAACAATCTTGCTTTTCAAGGCAAGACGACATCATCAGAAGAGTGAGGGATTGACACAGTCCTAACTCATTGATCGAAGAGTGCACCGGAAATAAGGACTAGGTAGCACAGTCTATCTTAGAATGATGATTCAATAACCAACACACTAAGAATGAAATTTTTGTCCTTTAACTACCAAGCAACAAGGTTGCTAAGAGTATTGATTTCACACATCATGGTTCACTTGTCGGCATTCCGGTTACAATAACACGGAAACCGAGGAATGAACAATGATGGCAAGAAGTATTACTGCGTCAAGAATTCATAAGAGGTGGTGCAATTCTCATGACACTCTTGACATAAAGACGGTAACACTCCAAGGTACAATAGAGCAAAAGCTGGTTTGGCATTTTGATCCCCGAAACACAACTGCTTTGACCCAATCCTGGATATGGATGAGGTACTGGAGTTTGTTTCTCCTAGTCATTCCGGAAGAGAATGGCTTGACGGACCACATGAGTAATAGGCATCGATAACATGAATGCACAACTACTCCTGACTACCAACTGATAGACGGGGATCGGAATACAGCTACAATGGAAACAACTCAAGGGAACATATATCTTTCTGAATTGTGGATGCATAGATTAATGTGTCGAAACAAGTTCAACAGGTTTCTTCCATATAACTCATGCAGAAAGGTAGAACTGGCAGAATCACAATTATGAATGGAGAACTCCTCAAGAGTACTCTAATTGTGATCTTTTGGTCCAAAGAACTTCTGCCTTAATGGTTCATGGTATTTGGAAGAAGGAAATACCACGGACCTCGAGGACTAATGCAAGGGTTACTAATATCCTAAAGGAACTAGCAACACTATCAACATGAGGTAAATACGGTGAATCTCGGGTTCATAACCCAGGAGTGGAATACCTACTAACTAAATGGCATCACGGGATGCTTTCGAGAATAATGGCCAGATTCATCACACTGGGAACGCAAAACATGGTTCGATTACTAGGTGATACTATAGATACCTAGGGTCATAATAATAGCTCCAACATAAATATCGAGGCAGTGAAGTACCTAGTTAGTATGGTTGATCTGGCACAATGGAACTTCGGAACGGTAAGAAGGGTTTTGCAAATGCATTAGACTATTTAGAAACCTGGGATGACTCGAACAGCATAACGGCTGTAAGTGCTCAAAAGATTTGAGACATCCACAAGGATTTGCATAGTCACTTATCAACATCATAACAAGGTTCTGGTTCAATTGACAACACACAGAAGTAGTAGAAACTGAACTGGGGCTTAAATCCATCAATCCTATAAGTCTCTATCATAGTAACTCGTCATCATGATAGATAGATGAGAAGACCTAGTTCTTAATCCCCGTAGAAGAGAAGAGGCTGACCCAGATCAGAAGGCCATAAGGTAAAGGAGTAAAAAGAGCCTTACATTCCCATCCACATTCAATTCCCTTACATAACTAAAGAATTTCTAGACTCAACTTCGACCAGTTTGGCTTGGTAATCCTACAGGCACTCAGGCTCTGATACCAAAGCTGTCAGGACCCCGATTCCAAGTCACACCGATCTAGCCGGTAACACCTCATATCTCTTTGCGGCCTCACGAACGGTATTCCCATGGGTGTCGCCTTACCATGGCCCGGGACCGTTTGCGCCTTTTGGCTCACGTATATGATAGTGTCGCTAGCATCCATATGACAGAGAAACCAGGCCGACATGGCTAGTCGTGAACCCAAAGCGGCACTAACCCATGGGGACAGGCATACATGAATCAACTTCGAGCATGTCGGTCGCCAGCGCAGAATCCGGGCTGTAGCACTGGCTACAGGACTCCGGGAACCCGGCAAGAGAGCTAGGCAGGACTCGGAGTCACCGCGTGACATTTCCCCGAAGGGACTGACACATGAACGAAGTGAAACACATGCCGGCCAGTCAAGCGTCCTGAGCAGTAGTGCTGGGCTAGCAGGACTATGGTGAACCGGGCTGTAGCGGACTACTATGGCTCATGGAAGCACTAGACTACATTTCCCCATAAGAGAGGCTACCAAGGATAAACAACTTGATTGTCGGATCCCACACATACCAAGCATTTGAATCATACACACAATATGCTCGATATGTGTAAATACAACATGGCATCACAACAAAACTCTATGACTCAAAGTACTTATTCAATAGCCTCCGAGGAGCGAGATATTACAAACATGGGTCTCATGACCCAACATTCAGAGCATACTAATCAAAGCACAAGCGGAAGCTTAACATGTCTAAGTCTGAGACATCTACTGAATGAAAAAAGTGAGAAGCCTCGACTATCTACAGATCTCGCCAAGGCACAAGATCGTAGTTGAGGTATCAAGCTAAACGTCAAGTCCATGCGGTACTACTAGCGAGATCAAGTCTCTCGCAAAACATAAAATAGGCAAACGTGAGTACAAATGTACCCAGCAAGACTTACATCAGAACTAGCTACATATGCATCGGTATCAACAAAGGGGTGGTGGAGTTTAACTGCAGCAAGCCAGCTTTCACTCGGTGGCTATCCTGAACTACGACTGAAAGTAACTCTTTTGAGGTAGCGCAAACGAGTCCACATATTCACCATATCAATACACCACTATGGATCCGCTCCCGTCTTCCTACAAGAACGCCATCCATAGCACTCACGCTTATCTTGCGCATTTTAGAGTATCCACTTTCACTTGTCTATGAACTGTACAGGCAACCCAGAAGTCCTTTACAGTGGACACGGCTATTCGAATAGATCATATTAACCCTGCAGGGGTGTACTTCTTCACACACGCTCTCGCCACTTACCGCCATGTACACCTCGTGTATCTCGGCAACCTTCAAGCGGAAGCCTGGCGAGGGAGTCGGCCATGACCTGACTAATCACACAAGTCTCTCGTCCAGGTTTATCGCCTATTCGGGTCCATCCGCAAGGAGATCCAGCCGGGGTGTCGCTCACGGCCCCAAACGATGTGTGCAGGGTTCCCAATCCAACATCTGGGTGCCACTTGGTACACCGGGCCACTGTGCCTAGTTTGTCCCAAGCTCACCTGTACCGGGTGCCACTTGGTAGACTACTAACACTACCTACAAACACCAGAAACTAGTTGCAACTCCTGGACAGAGATCAATTTGATTAATAAGCCGAGAGGGGCCGAGTTACCGGAACCCAATGTGTGGTAGTAACTGTTCATGGATCACAAACACAGAACTCAGTTCCTGAGGACGGCTGCAATGAGACAACCCACCATGTACTCCTACAAGGCCTCTCACCGTTACCTTTACCAAATCATGTTCACACACTTAGCTCACACACAGTAGGACTTGTTCACACACCTCCTATTCATCCCTGATGAATCAGACCTCACACAACTCTAAGCAATAGCAGGCATGACAAACAAGCATGAATGAGTAGGCACATCAGGGCTCAAACAACTCCTACTCATGCTAGTGGGTTTCATCTATTTACTGTGCCAATGGCAGGTCATGCAGAGGAAAGGGGTTCAACTACCGCAGCATGTAACAGTTGAATCATTGTTGTCCTAATGAAGTAAAAGAGAGCAGGAGCGAGAGAGTAGGATTGTATCATAATGAACAAGGGGGTTTTGCTTGCCTGGCACTTCCGAAGTTAATATAGCTCTTCATCAGTGTCATCGATCACGTCGTCTGTAACAACGTCTACTCTGGGGGAACAGGTACCGGCAACAGAGAGAAGGCACAATCAATGCAATGCACAATATGATGCATGATCATGACAGGGCAAGATGTTGTGATTTGAGCTATTGCAACTAAAGCCAGATTAAATGAAGTTGGTTTGAACCAAAGATTCAAAGTCAACTCCATATGTGATTATTTAAATACCACTTATTTGATTTGACCTGATCAGCAGGCATAAGTTGTTCAAACATGCATGATAATGCCGTAATCAGATTCTTTGGAATTTTCTGATCATTTTTCATATATAATTTGTTTGATTTGGAGTTACGGTTGATTTTCTAAGAATTTTAGAAGTTTTGGACATTTTCTGGAATTTCCTGAATTATTTTAAATCCAGAAAATTGTTAACTGCGTCAGCATTGCGTCACTGTGACGTCAGCAGGTCAAAAGCAGCGGTCCAGGTCAAACCTGACCAGTTGGGCCCGCTGGTCAGTGACCCGGTGCCAGTTTCTCTCACACATGCATGTGGGGCGATCCAGCGGTGACGTCAGCGGGTCAACTGACGTATGGGGTCCACTGTGTTTAGGCTAAAACTTAACAGGAAATAAACTGTGGTTAATTTATGTCAAGGGGCCCACTTGTAAGCACGTCAGGGAGTTAAATTAGTGGCATCATTAGCAGCTAACGACATAGCCCCATCAGCCCGCCGGCGTTTAGCCGCCGGTGACACAAACCACGGCGGAGACGCGTCGGGTTCGCGCTACAGGGCATCGTTTACGGCGCGGTTGGGTTCTACGGCGAGCTGGAAGTGCGCCGCATCCAGTGGTGCAGGCGGTTGGGTGCGGGGAGGCCAGGAACGACGGCGACGACGACAACCGCGGTGGCCGGAGTTCGGACCTCGGCGAAAACGGCGTTATAGTGCGCGGGAGGGTTAGCGGATGGGTGCGCTCGGCTCCTGGGAGCGGGCTGAGTGCATTGATAGGTTCGGACGCGAGTGGCGGTGACTAGAACAAAGGCGGCGTCATGCGCGGCGGAGCCGAGCTCTCGGCCATGGCGTAAAAAAAAAGAGATGCATCCTGGAACTCGCGAACTCGAGGGGGAAGAGAGGGTTTCGGCACGGAGGCTCACAGCGGGTCTGGCAGCAACAACGACGAGAGGCTCAGCGGGCTCGGGGAGGCTTCAAAGTCGGCGAATCGTCGGCGGCGATCCATGGCCGAAGGTTGAAGACGACAGCCTAGGCGAGGCTGCGGCGCGTCTGGCGTCACATGGCTTGGTCGAGAGGAAGAGGGAGTCGCGGCGGAGCCTCTGGGAGATACGGAGAGGGGTAGGGCGGCCGGTGGCGGCGGTAACGGCGAGCGGCGGCGACGGGCGTGTTCGGTCATGCTCGGAGAGGGAGCTAGAGGAGAGGGAGAGAGCTCCAGAGTGAAGGGGGTTAGAGGGGGTCGAGGGCGGTCCAGAGCGAGGGGACCAGGACGGGGAGGCCAAGAAGGAGGTGGCGCTGCTCGGCTGCAGCATGCCTGGCGCGCAGCTGCTCCTACTGGCAGCAACTTGAAGAAGCTCGCTGGAGCTAGTGGGCCGGGCCTCTCTGGTGGGCTGGACCAGCAGGAGTTGGGCCAGGTTGACTGGACAGGTAAGCTCCAGGTAAGTTTGCTCTGTTTTATTTGTATGTTATGTTTTATTTTGTTAAATGTTCTGCCATTGTTCAAAATTCAAAACAATTTAAAAACAGTGACAAAACCATTTGAATAATTTTATGTTGCAAAATGGGCATTTCCAAATGCACATAAAATGTTTCAAAGATATTTGAAATTATATTCTAGTTATATGAATATAACTCAAATTCAAATAGCTATTGATTTAAATTCAGTGTCCCAAAAATAAATCCTTAAAAATGTTCCTAAATTCTGGTTTGATATATAGCTCTTGCCAAAATTCTCAAAAATTGCAAAAGGACATCTTGGAAACAAAGAATGAGATTTCCAGGGTTCTTTGCCCTTCTTTTATTTAAGTTTATGAGGCTTCCACTTTCCTCAATTCCAAGTTTCAGAAATTTAGACATGATGCACGCAAGTTACAAACACTAGGCAGCACCAGAAGCTAGGGATGTGACACTTGAAAAAGGTGGGCCCAATGGAGTGGACCCCAGAAGCCGAGGCCGCGCTGCAGGACCTAAAGAAATACCTTTCCTCCATGCCGATACTAGTTGCGCCTAAACCACAAGAGCCGTTGCTGTTGTATCTAGCGGTGACGAATGAAGTGGTCAGCACCGCACTAGTGGCGCAGAGGGAGGACGACGAGGAGGCAGCAATGGTGGCAGGACCAGCAGAGGGCGAGCCGAAGATTCCTCCGGCAGGGCCCGGTGCCGACGAGGCGCGGCCCCGGCAGAGTCTGGTGCCACCAAGGCCCCGCGGTAGTGTCTGGTGCCACCAAGATCTCGACAAGGCCGCGCGGTCGAGTCAAGTGGTGCCCAAGAAGAAGGTGATGCAGCACCCGGTTTACTTTGTCAGGTCCCTCTTGCGGGGGGCTAGGTCGAGGTATTCCGGTGTGCAGAAATTGCTATTCGGCCTCCTTATGGCCTCGAGGAAGCTGTGTCACTACTTCCAGGCCCACGAGATCACTGTCGTCACCCGCCTCCCGTTGCAATAGATACTGCACAACCCAGACGCAACCGGAAGGATTGTGGAATGGGCCTTGGAGCTGTCAAGCTTCGGCTTAAAGTTCGAGAGCACCTCGACAATTCAGAGCAGAGTCCTGGTGGAGTTCATCGCGGAATGGACCTCGAGCCTGATGAAGAAACCCAGGAGACGACTCTCCCGGGCAAGGAAGCAGACTATAATTGGGTCATGTACTTTGATGGAGCCTTCTCGCTGCAAGGCGCCGGTGCCGGTGTGCTTCTCGTCGCACCCACTGGAGAGCACCTCGAGTATGTGATCCAGATGCACTTCCCCAGGGATATGTCCACCAACAACACCGCCGAGTACGAGGGACTGCTTGCCAGTCTCAGGATCACAGCAGACCTCGGGGTTAAGAAGCTCATCGTCAGGGGTGACTCGCAGCTCGTTGTCAGGCTAGTCAACAAAGATTATCATAGCCCACTGATAGAAGCATACGTAGATGAGGTGAGGAAACTGGAGGAACGCTTTGACGGTATCCAGGCGGAGCACGTCCCCCGAGCGGAGAACGACTGTGCCCCCCAGGGCCACCCACAAGGGTAGTGCCGCGGACGCTGAGCCTGCCCAAGAGAAATTGACTCCAGCGGGGCGTCAGGCCCTGGCTGTAGAGACAGTCACTCCCATGACGGAAGAGATGCCTTTAGTCCTTGCCGTCGAGCCTCAGGCTCCGGCATGGGCGCAACATACCATCCAATTCCTCCAGACTAGGGAGCTTCCTGAGGAGCAGGAAGAAGCGGAGAAAGTAGCCCGTCGGTCCGCCCTGTACCAGTTCGTCGATGACGTCCTGTATCGGAGAAGGCCGAACGGTGTCAAACTCAAGTGCATCCCCCGGGAGGAAGGACTGGAGCTGTTGGCAGAGATACATGGAGGCATATGTGGCTCCCACATAGGGTCAAGGGCCCTTGCCGGAAGGCGTTCCGGCAAGGTTTCTTCTGGCCCACCGCCCTCCAGGATGCGACGGCACTAGTCACCAAGTGTGAAGCGTGCTAGTTCCATTCAAAGAAGCTTCATCAACCAGCTCAAGCCCTTCAAACAATCCCTCTCTCTTGGCCATTCTCGGTCTGGGGGTCGACATACTGGGCCCCTTCCCTCGCGCCATCGGGGGCTTTGAGTACTTGTACGTTGCAATCGACAAGTTCACAAAGTGGCTAGAGGTGGAAGCAGTGAGAAAGGTGACTACTCAGTCGGCTGTCAAGTTTTTCAAAGGACTGGTCCGCCATTTTGGTGTGCCAAACAGAGTCATCGCCGACAACGGCACGCAGTTCACAAGCCATGCCTTCATGCAATACATTCAAGACCTCGGCAACAAGGTTTGTTTTGCTTCCGTGGAACACCCACGGAGCAACGGCCAAGCGGAGAGGGAAAATGCTGAAGTGTTGCGAGGCCTAAGGACAAAGACTTTTGACAAGCTGCACAAGAGCGGAAGGCGCTGGATTTATGAACTGCCGGCGGTTCTTTATTCGATCAGGACGACGCCAAATCGAGCTACCAGCCAGACACCTTTTGCCCTGGTATACGGGGCAAAAGCAGTTCTCCCCACGGAACTCATATACGGGTCATCTCGAGTGCTCGCTTATGACGAGCTTGAGCAAGAGTCGTTGCGCCAAGATGATGCGACGCTCCTTGAGGAAGATCTTCTTCGGGCGGCTGTGAGAGCGGCACGCTACCAGCAAGCCTTGCGCAGCTACCATAGACGCAAGGTTCATCCCCGAAGCTTTGAGGAAGGCGACCTTGTTCTTCGGCGCGTTCAGTCGGCCAAGAATTCCAACAAGTTGACGCCAAAGTGGGAAGGCCCTTATCAGGTATTACGAGTCACCAGGCCTGGCGTAGTCCACCTGGAGACCGAGGATGCCGTACCAGTGAGCAACTCCTGGAACATCGAGCATCTTCGCAAGTTTTACCCATAAGGCGTGGCTTGCCGGGCCTCCCGGTAAGCCACCTTTTGTACGAGCTTTGCCACAAGGCATGTGACCCTTTGTACAAAGCCAAGCGCAGACCCTGAGTGAGAATAAATGAAGCGCTGGCGCCCTAAGTTATAGCATGCATGCTAGGTCGAGTCTCGTCCTTGGTTAGGGTTGATAGTGCTTAGCGGCGGCTAACCCCTAGCTTAGAGGTCGGGTGCGCGTCTTTCTGTTCTTGTATGTCTTCTTTGGTTCGCAGGACACATGAATATCCTCGCCGAGCTGCTTTGGAAGAAAAGGGACGGATCGGCGCCGAGGCCCCAGCAAGCCAGTATTGCCGAGGGCTACAGAAGCAAAGATACACCCGCGGCAAGCCAAAGGTTGTCGGGGGCTGCAGATTCAGATAAGTTCTTTACCCCTTATCATGTGTTTCGTTATGGACTGAGGTATGTGAAACCTCGGTTTATCCTTAGGCTACCGTGCTCCCCTCACTCCGGACCCCAGGACTTGTTTCCTGGGACCGAGTTTGGTCGTAGTCGCGGCAGCACGGAAATGAAACGAGGAGCCTAAGCTCACCTCATCCCTGCCTCCGCAAAGCGCGTGAGATAGGTCGAGCAAAGTGGGGGGGGGGCAAGGCCTGTTGCCGGGCGAGAAAATTTTTATCTTAAAGGTAACAAGGATTTACTCCTTGTCGTGGGTTTTACCTACGAACGAAAAGCCCGGCAAACATCCCTTTTTCATTAAAAAACATTTTGTACAGGTATAGTTCATACGAAATGAAAAACATGAGCAAGGGGATTACAAGTTCTAAAGTTAACAAAGGCCCGAAGGCTTACAAGACTAAAAAAAGATAAGATGCCCGTAATCCCTTTCTTGTCCCTCTCCTCAGGAGGCAGTTCAAGGAGGCGAAAAGGGCAAAAGGGGCGCCTAGGCGAGCTACGAGTGGCAGGAGACACCAAGAGAACATCTTGGTGGCCGTCCAAGGGCTGGATGGTGATGGCTGCGCCGGAGGCAGAGCTCGAAGACGAGGCAGCAGGACGTCAGTACGCGTCGAAGGCGTCGGTGCCCACGTACTCCGACTTGACGGCCTTGCCGCCCGCCATCTTCCTCTTCCGCATCCTCCCAACGCCAGCCGCCCAAGGAGGCGACCCCGAGAAGTTCAAGGAGCTGGCAACACGGATGATGGGGTCGCTGGTGCCGCTCGGAGCAGCGCCCGACGCCTAGTCGGACCCGTCATCCTACCGCCCGCTGGCCTCGTCATCGCTGCCGCTGTCCTCCTCGCCACTCTCGCTCGAGGGAGGATCTTCGTCATCAGAAGAGCTCTCCACGCAGCACCTTACGCGAGTCTCGAAGTGCCCAAAGATCTTGACAGAGAGGAGGCCACCCTCCATTAGTTTGAAATGGAGAATGAGCCCCTCCGTCAAGCTTTGGAGACGAGCGAACTTCTTCCACCCTCGATGGAGATACATGACGTGAGGGGCGGGGAACTCGACGTCGGCCCATGTGCCGCTGATCCCGCAGCCCCTCATGTGCAGCCACAACGACTGCGGCGGATCCAGCTCCATCTCCCGCGCAAATGGAGTCGGGAGGCAAAGGCGACGGCGCGGCGGCCGGCGCAGCCTGACGAAGAATTCACAGGGGTTGTCCCCAGCATGGCCCTCCATCGGAGGAGGAGCTGCTGGCGGGGGCGAGGCCGGCGCGCCACCCCGTCCTCCTCTTCCCCGAGTGCTACGGCCTCTGCCCCGACCTCGCCCACGGCCTCGCCCACTCCCCCTTCCCCTCGCGGCCGGCTCTGCCACCGCGGGCGCAGGAGGAGGAGGGACGCGTTGTCGAGCGGCGACCCTCGCCGCCACCGTCGAAGGACCGGGATTTCCTTTCTCCATGACGAATGGAAGGAAGAAGCAGAAGCAGAAGGAGGGAGAAGATGGAAGAATGCGAGGTGCAATCCCCCCTTCCCGCTCTTTATAAAGGAGCGGGGTTGGGGCTCGGCCGCCCTGCTCGGCCAATCAAGACACGGGAGGCGCAGGGAACTAGGACCGACCCGCTGCCCCAACCAGCGATGGCCCGGTTTCCCGTCTCCACCGTTTGCCACCCCAAGCGCATGGGAGACGCGTGGCCGATGTGCCGAACCGAGGGGACAAGTGAGGCGACCTCTCCCCACCCCGTGATCGTGGGGAGTGGACGCCTTGAAGACCGCGCCTCGGCCCCATTCAGTAAATGAGCCGCACCTCCATGCCTCCCTCCTTTTACAGGGAAGGCGCGAGCTGCCTATTTACTGTGATTTGACACATGCGTGCGGAAACCATCCCACGCATGCCGCCCACGTCATGCACGCCCCTCCACACCGCGCCGCGCACGCCGGTCATGGAAAGCGCAGCGCGCGAAAGATCTTACCGCGGTAAAAACCGCCCCGCCTGCCCGCGCACCGTTTTGGGCCTGACCCAACAACGTGTCACGCTTATGTGTGGCCCAGGCCCGGGGGCTCCTGTCGGTGTACAAAACTAGGGGCACAATTTTGTACCCCTTTACCTGTGCACGGGCAGTCGGAGCCACGCCCACGGCCACACCAAGCAGAGCAGAGGAGGTGAAACAAGGTAAGACCGAAGCCCAAGACGAAGCAAAGCAACGACAAGGACCAAGGCCACAAAGATCAGATGGGCGAAGCAGGTTTCCTCGGCAAGGATCCTTGCCGGGGCGGCCCCAGCAGCCCCGGCAAGACCCTTGCCAGGGCAGCTCGCCCACGCTAGCCGAGCGAGCCACCGTCGAGCCCACCAACACTCAACACATGTGTTGGGACAGGGCTCGGGAGGCACCTCTGTGGTGGCAATGCAGATCATTGTGAAGACAAAGAACAGTCAAGATCAAGTGAGGATGGGAAAGCAGCCATCCTCGTCGAAGGAACCCAGAAGACCCCCGGCAAGATCCTTGCCGGGGACGCCTGCGCGCCACGGCAAGACCCTTGCCGGGTCACCCGGCAAGGCCCTTGCCGGGCCACCCGACAAGTCTCTCACCGAGCGCACCAGCAGGGGCACCATCAGGCCCGCACCAGCCAAGTCTCCACCGCCGTTCGCATCCAGCTGCCGACCCAACCAGCTGGGCAGGTACCAACGTGGCTACATGCAGCCCCGCGCCACCTCAGCTGCCTGCCTGCCTACATGGCACCGCTTGCACCGCTGGCCAGGGCTTGTGTCGAAGCCTGGAGGAGCGGCGACCAACGGGACGGGCCTCGCCCCGTCCCCAATAAAGTGAGAGGACACCTAAGCGATGCATTAAATGCACCTTGTCCTGTAATACAAGGGATAACCTCGTGCCACTATAGACCTTTCCACCTCCTGTGTGCCACTGTGGCAACCCCTTTTACCTATAAAAGGAGGCCCGAGGCGACCAGGAGGAGGATTCGGCTTTTTGGAGCTCGTTACACCCCGTAGCTAGCTCAAGAACACATAATACATCCACCAAAGCAGGAGTAGGGTTTCACGCATGCCCGCGGCCCGAACCTGGATAAACGAACCGTGTGCTTCTCTGTTAGACCCGCTCTTCTCTCAACCCCCGCGCCCTGCAACCGCAGAAGGGGTTCTTGTGATCCCATAGGTGTCGTTTCCCACCGACGTCAGCCCATTAATATTAATTTAAAGTGATGAGATACTTAGGATACTCCAAGTACGAGATACTCAAGATTGTCCAAAACCGGGGACACGGCTAACCCTGATTAGATTGTACACTCTGCAGAGGTTTGCGCACTTTTCCCCATAAGACTCGATCGCCTCCGTTGGATTTCTCGCACTACATGGTGTTTGAGAAACGGATGACCGAGACACAGTCTTTCAGAAACATTAACTCCTTATTCCGGGCAGACATATGAAACATACAACCCTCTACCTACTGATCCACCTCTTCGAGAGCTTCATGTAACTTACTCAACTATGCTAGAGCCCATAATAGCTAGTGGCTGCACACGGAAGTTTCTAGCATGAAAATATCTCAGTTCCCTTTGAGCCTGGGTGGCGGTCCATAGGAAAATCCCAAGAAACCCCGTGATTTCCAAAAATACAGGAAACTTTGGGTTCTCCAGTTGCCTCAATCCACCCAGATGTGTATTTATATTGCCACCTTAAGTTGAACCATTAATTAACCATCTCACATCTGTCATGGATTTCACTCACCCAAACCACGTCTACGAGCATAGCATAGCAATATAAGCAATACGTAGAAGTAACTCCCAAGGGTTTGATATACAGGGCAATAGGTTCTGCCTCATCAACTACTTCCCAATACCCACATGTTATCAATCCTACTCATGCAATGTTTGAGGGTGAAACTAATGCATAAAAACTGGGTATGAAAGGGATATGATCAAAGTGTGAACTTTCCTATATTGTTGATGAAGATGATTCGCACTCAAAAACTCTTGATAGATCTACTCGTCACACTCGGATCAATCTATCGTAGGCAAGCAACAGTAACCATGAATAAGCAATCACTCAAAAGATCGTGAAGAACGAAGAAGAGGATTCGGAAAACATCAAAACCAAGCGAATAACTCTTGCAACATAAAACAATTTCTAACAGTACCAAAATTATGTGAATTTGGCCTTATCAGCAAGTTTAGGTCAAGAGCTTCGATTTGCAAAAAGAATCAACTAAATCAGAGTTATAAAACTCAAGTTATGATCAAAAGAAGGTTGAATTCAAATCTGGTCTAATTCAAATTCTGAACTTTCAAAAACATATTTGAGTTGGATTACTGGATAGAGGAGATCATAACAAAGAAGTGGGTGTTGGTTTCGTTGGATTTGGATAAACAGGTAAAAAGATGTGGTCGTTTGAAATAGAGGGACTAATCTATAAGAAAGATAATTACATCTAGGTCCCTGGCTGAAATTAGAACAGAAAAAGAAAAACCTATCTAACGAACGTTCGCTGCCGAAGGCCAACTAATGAATATGCTCACTAGAACTACCTAAACAGAAAACGTTCTCTGAATAACTAAACAAAAAAACGAAAACAGTTTTATAAAACAAAAACGGGGAAACCGGGACGGTTTTATACCATAGGCGGTTTTCGTCAAAAAACCCGGGGCGGTTTTTGACGGGGACGGCTCCGGCGATCCTCCGGCTCGGCGGAGGGGATAGGGAGGGGCGGCGCGTCGGGCGACGGGCAGAGGCGGGCGGCTTGGCTGTGCAGTGGCGATGGCACAGCGTGGAGCATTGGCGAGAAGCGGCGATGGCGGCGGTTGCGGCAGATCTCACCGGCGGCGGCGAGGCACGGGATGCGAGGGCGGCGACAGCTTCTGCGAGGGGAGAGAGAGGCGGGGCCAGGACAGAGCTATTTATAGAAGGGGAGGGGATCGAGACATGGAGGAGGGGGCAAGGGAGGCGGCGGCGGGAGTTGGAGGCGGTCACGGCGGCGGCGGCACTCTCGTGCTAGCTCGGGAGACCGAGCGGAGCTCGGGGATGAGCAACGCGGGCTGGCTGGGCCGCGGCCTGGCTGGAGCTGGGCCGGCCCAGTCGGTGAAAGATTTTTTTTAACACAGACAAAGAAAAGTAAAAAAACAAATGAAATAAAAATTTCACATAGGCATATAATATAGCAAAATATTCAGAAAAAGATTTCCTACAACCTGAATATTTTTCTAGAGTCAAATAAAATCCTTACAAATTCAAATAAAGAAAAGAGTGCTACTGCTCTAATAAAATCCAGTAAAATCATTTTAAAAATACCAAAATTAATTCAAATTTATTTCTCTCCAATTTTTGATGTAGGGAATCATGTTACTCTATTTTCCATATATTTTTATTTTGGAGAAAAATAATTTTAATAAAACCCAAATAACTCCAAATTAAAACATAATTTCCAAAAGGACTTCGAATTTGATCCTTTGAAACTCCCAACTCATATTTCATATGTTTTGAAGAAGTCATTTTGTCTTCTCTCGTGAAAATCATTGAGTTGCATAAAGTTTCTAAGTTGGAAAATATTTTCCAAATGAAATTCAAATATTTTCAAACACCCTTTTCATTAATTTAAATGGAAGAAGTCATGTCATCTTCTCTCTGGGGTTTTGTATTTGAAAAGCATTTGAATTCATGGAGATCATAAAAGCAAAATGAAAGTTTGGGAAAGTCCTTTTATTCCCTCTCATTTAACTTTCAAAAAGTTTCGAATTTCACTCAATCAATGAAACCTATCTATTTATTATAACATTCCAAAATTTAGAATTTTGGGATGTTACAAACCTACCACCCTTAAAATGAATCTCGTCCTCGAGATTCGGAGAGGCTAGAAAGAAAATAGGTTAGGGTTTGGGGGTCTTCTCAAAATCCATCGATCAACACGAGGGGATGGGGTGCTACCACCCTTAGAAGCATTGTTACGGTTCCACCAAAATTCATATACTCTATCCTTATTGTTGACAGTGTCGGTCTTTTCAGGTCGTAAGGATAATTCCTTCTCTGGGCTCTTCCGGTAGTGGCATAACCTTTTCCTTAATTCTCCTGTCCTTTCATCTTGGTAAGGTTATTCCGAGACTGGGTCTTCTTAGCTGACGGGTCTGGCGCCAATACTAAACAACTATCGATATCTCATGGTGGTCAACAATTTATGGTTTCTCCTGCTGGAAATGGGTCTGGGTTGATCCTCGCTGTATAACCTACGGTTGGCAACAGCTGCTTTGTACAAGGGGGAAAAATTGCTATACCATTCTAAGGTTTAAACAAGGTTTTGATCGTCGTCTCTCTACTATGGGTAAGTCACTCAGATTTATCATCCCATATAGCAAGGCGAATAATAAGATTAAGTCGGTATGGTGATCAATCCATCCCGCACCCAAATCATTACCTTGTATATGGTTTAGCGAATCTCGCATTCTAACACTCGGTCATCCTCATAAGCATTGCAGAATTTCTCTTGTCGACGAACCAAGTTCGGATAAATCCATGGATTCTGCAAGCCAAACAAAACATCTATCGTTCCTTCCCAACCCTCAGGTTTGGCGTAACTCCTATAAGATAGTCTATCGATAAAATCGTAACTTCTTACAGGGTTTTTCCTTCAGCAAGAATGTGCTTGCTTCTTGGCAGGTCCTGGGGCCTGTGGGTTATGGCCCATCTCGTCACTTGTAGTCCTTGAACTTATCATCGGGCAACTAATCATTATTCCAACTTCCAACTTCCTAGTATTCTTAAATCCATCCAATTGTATTGTCTTCCTTCCTTCTATTGGCACCAAACTAGGACATGATTACTCAGACTCGTCATGGAATTTCCATTGATCCATATTTCCAACATCATACCTCCTTTATATCCAATAGTAATTCATCTCTTCATCCTCGTGGGATATCCCACATACCGAGATAAAAACTTATACTTATGAAGTCCATATTCCACTTCATGGAACATCGTTATCCTTTCCAGGGTCAAGTGTCCTTACCGGGGAATATTGGCCATCTCTGCATGGCACTTCTTCAACTGGGGAACGTGAAACACATCATGAACTCCTGACACTCCTTCGGATGACTCCAATTTTTTGGCCACTTCTCCCATACGCTCCAAAACTCGGTATGGTCCTGCAAATCTCGGGGCTAACTTTCCCTTAACTCCAAATCGTTTAACTCCTCGCAGAGGGGACACACGAAGACATGCTCTGTCTCCAATTTCATAGACTACCTCCTTGCGTTTTTGAGTCTGCATAACTCTTCTACCTGGACGGAGCTACCTTCAGTCTATCTTGAATCAACTTAACATTCTGTTCTGACTCCTTGATCACATTTGGTGCAAACAACTGACGGTCTCCAACTTGATCCCACATCAACGGTGTCTGGCTCCTTCTCCCATACAAAGCTTCAAAAGGGGCCATCTTCAAACTGTCTTGGTAACTGTTGTTGTATGAGAACTCCGCGTAAGGTAGATTATCATCCCTACTAGATCCATAATCTAGCGCACACGTTCTCAACATGTCCTCCAAAATATGATTGACTCTCTCGGTCTATCCATCTGTCTGCGGATGAAAGGCTGTACTGAACTCTAGCCTAGTACCCAAAGTCTGGTGCAGCTGATTCCAAAACATTGAGGTAAACTATGTTCCTCTATCTGATACGATGGTCCTCGGAACTCCATGGATACATACAGTCCTGGTCATATATATATCTAGGCCAACTTCGCACTTGTATAGGTGATTTTCACTGGGATAAAGTTAGCCACTTTGGTCAAGAGAATCAACTACTACCCAGATAGAATCATATCCTGATCGGGTTCTGGGGAATCCGGTAATGGAATCCATGCCAAGCTTGTCCCACTTCCATTTGGGTATCGGCATAGGCTGTAGTAATCTTGCTGGCTTCTGATGCTCTGCTTTTACTCTCTCTGGCATACATCACCTACGACTACATACTCCACAATATCCTTCTTCATACCAGTCCACCAGAAACGCTCCTTCAAATCCAAATACATCTTGGTGTTTCTAGGGCAAATCGAGTATGGTGAGTCTTATTGGGCACATATACATGGTCCTCGAACCATAAGGTGTCGTGCTCATCCTCTCTTTTATCTCATCAATCACTTTGTCATCCTTCTAAGCTTCACGGATCTTTCCCAACAATGTAGATTGAACTTCCATTGCTGCAACAAAACCTTTAAGAACAATCTCGAAGCGAAGTTCCTGAGATCCTCGGCTAACTCCTTTGGTAATCCCCCACTTGTGAGGGTATTCATCTTGGTGTTCTTTATGGTTGTGTCCTATTTCTCCACAAAGCTTGCATGCACCAGGTTTCTCCATGTCATTTCCATAAGGCTTCAACTTCTGGGACACAAGCCGAGACTTTAGCAGAGTCAACTTAAATTTTTCCCAAGCGGTTACTCCTTGCCATCGATTGAAGGTTTGGTACATCCTTCACCAAGTAGCAGCACCTCCTTCAAAACACTGAAGAGCATGCTGGATCATATCCTTTCCAGCTATAGGGTCATTCTCCATATGATCCTCCATGTTTTGAATCCATCGGTCTGTCTCCAATTGACTCATCGGTCCAGACAATACAAGCTCATCTCTATTCCTCCTTTATGGGGTCCATGGGTTTTGGGGTGGGATAGGAGAGATAGAGAGGGCTGCACACAATACAAACAATGGTTTTGGAAAGACAGATTTTTATTTTGTGGCTGTCGTAAAAAACATCAAACAAATGACAGCTCACAAACGTCGCATCTAACGTGGGTATAACAGGGGTTTGGTCTTCTAATGGTCAATAAATCTTCAAAGTCGCCAAACTCTTCAAGTCTTGTTCATGTCTCCGATGGCTTCTTCCCATCGTGCTTGTCCTTCTCAAGTTATTTTGCCAGATCATCTCTGTTGACGTGAAGTCTCTTGTGACATCTTTTAATATTCTGGAGTTGCATTCCGAACTTCTGGGTCTGGCATGAACCATGGTCATACTGTCCTTCAATTCCTGACGAATCTCCTGTATCTCGAGGTTTTGCTCCTCCAGCTTCGCTACTTTCAGCTTCTGGGTCCTGAGTTCTTCACAAAATGTTTCCTTGTCAAATACGACTTCTTGAAGGTCCATCTTCAAATTCTTGATGTAATACTCCAGATCCTGGTGATACACCATCTAAGATTAAAATTTCTTCCTTTGCCGATAGATGCTCCATCAGCCTTCTTCCATCCAATCCTTCCATGCATCTGCATGCTTAACTCAGGACGGTGACAATAGCATAAACGGGCGATAACATCATGGATAGCCATGTTTCTTCCCTTGTCATTGCCATGAGCTATCATTCCAGAGTTGATATCTCTTGCCTTAGGGTTTTCTTGACAAATCTTTGAGTTTTTAACTCTCCATGTTCCGGTCTTTCTCCAATACACCTTGATCTCGGGTATTGACAGCTTCCATAGTCTGCCAAGTTCCATAAGGGTAGCTTTACTAGGTTATACAAAATCTGGAAATTCTACAGAGCATTCAATTCTCCTAGTCTTCAGAGTCTTCAACCGTTGTAGTTTCCATCATTATAATGCTCGGAAAAATCCTCTTCATTCCAAAGTGTTCATAGTTGTCCGATATCTTGTACTTCTTGTAGTGGTCTCATCAGTCGAATCTTCGTGTTGTCAAAAGGGGAAAAGGGGTAAAGTCTCACTAAAAGGGAATATTTGAATAAACTCAGAAGAGAAGAGAGGTAAAAGATCTTTTTGAAAATGAAGTTGTAGAGAAATCTTTCCTATGGGCTTGCCAGTTTCTAGGGCCATGTCCTACAGTCAAGATGTGCTCTGATACCATCTTGTAGCGACCCGACCTCAAATGGTCAAGTCTCTGTGCTTAAGTGTCATCCCTGGATCGGTATGCTGACACACAAAGTACTCGAGGATTTATAACAGAGGTAAATCACACGTATAAAATAACGTAAATACTATTACCTCAATCCAAATAACGGAAGTAACAACAACGTTGTGGATTCCCATCAACACCAACGGCAAAGTTGACTGTAGAAGTCATAACCCTAACGTATCACTTACTAGTCGTAAGATCGCGCAACTTGAGACGTTGCAGCCACAAAGGGTCAGTACATTGAATGTACTGGCAAATTCACACCATAGGGTAATGATGAATAATAGCTATCACTACATGCATATTTGGCTGGTGGAAAAGCTCTATGGTTATAATGTTTTTGCGAAAATCCAATTTTTCCCTACTGCATACAAAGTTGGTTGAAAATATTGAGAAGATTCCTCCAACTCAATCCCAAATAAAGTAGCTATCAACCCATCAATATTAATTTAGAGTGATGAGATACTTAGGATACTCCAAGTACTAGATACTCAAGATTGTCCATAACCGGGGACACGGCTAACCATGATTAGATTATACACTCTGCAGAGGTTTGCGCACTTTTCCGCACAAGACTCGATCGCCTCCGTTGGATTTCTCGCACTACTTGGTGTTTGAGAAACGGATGACCGAGACAGTCTTTCAGAAACATTAACTCCTTACTCCGGGCAAACCATACCAAACCGACAACCCTCTACCTGCTGATCCACCTCTTCAAGAGCTTCATGTAACTTACTTAACTATGTTAGAGCTCATAATAGCTTGTGGCTGCACACGGAAGTTTCTAGCATGAAAATATCTCAGTTCCCTTTGAGCCTGTGTGGCGGTCCATAGGAAAATCACAAGGAATCCCTGGATTTCCAAAAATACAGGCAACACTGGGTTCTCCAGGTGCCTCGATCCACCCAGATGTGTATTTAAGTTGCCACCTTAAGTTGAACCATTAATTAACCATCTCACATCTGTCATGGATTTCACTCATCCAAACCACATCTACGAGCATAGCATAGCAATATAAGCAGTACATAGAAGTAACTCCCAAGGGTTTGATATACACGACAATAGGTTCTACCTCAACAACTACTTCCCAATACCCACATGTTATCAATCCTACTCATGCAATGTTTGAGGGTGAAACTAATGCATAAAAACTGGGAATGAAAGGGATATGATGAAAGTGTGAACTTGCCTGTACTGTTGATGAAGATGATTCGCACTCAAAAACTCTTGATAGATCTACTCGTCACACTCCGGGCAATCTATCGTAGGCAAGCAATAGTAACCACACATAAGCAATCACTCAAAAGATCGAGAAGAATGAAGAAGACGATTCGGAAAACATCAAAACCAAGCAAATAACTCTTGCAACATAAAACAATTTCTAACAGTACCAAAATTATGTGAATTTGGCCTTATCAGAAAGTTTAGGTCTAGAGCTTCGATATGCAAAAGGAATCAACTAAATCGGAGTTATAAAATTCAAGTTATGATCAAAAGAAGTTTGAATTCAAATCTGGTCTAATTCAAATTTTAAACTTTCAAAAACATGTTTGAGTTGGATTACTGGATAGAGGAGATCATAACAAAGAAGTGGGCGTTGGTTTCGTTGGATTTGGATAAACGGGTAAAAAGATGTGGTCTTTTGAAACAGAGGGACTAATTTGTAAGAAAGATAATTACATCTAGGTCCCTGGCCGAAATTAAAACAGAAAAAGAAAAACCTATCTAACGAACGTTCGCTGCCGAAGGCCAACTAATGAATATGCTCACTAGAACTACCTAAACAGAAAACATTCTCTGAATAACTAAACAAAAAACGAAAACGGTTTTATAAAACAAAAACGGGGAAACCGGCATGGTTTTATACCGTAGGCGGTTTTCGTCAAAAAACCCGGGGCGGTTTTCGACGGGGTCGGATCCGGCGATCCTCCGGCTCGGCGGAGGGGATGGGAAGGGGCGGCGCGTCGGGCAGCGATCAGAGGCGGGCAGCTTGACTGTGCAGCGTCGATGGCGCAGCGTGGAGCAGAGGCGAGAAGCGGCGATGGTGGCGGTTGCGGCGGATCTCACCGGCGGCGGCGAGGTGTGAGATGCGAGGGTGGAGACGGCTTCTGCGTGGGGAGAGAGAGGCGGGGCCGGGGCGGAGCTATTTATAGAAGGGGAGGGGATCGAGACATGGAGGAGGGGGCAAGGGAGGCGGCGGCGGGAGATGGAGGCGGTCACGGCGGCGGCGGCGCTCTCGTGCTGGCTCGGGAGACCGAGCGGAGCTCGGGGATGAGCAACGCGGGCTGGCTGGGCTGCGGGCTGGCTGGAGCTGGGCCGGCCCAGTCGGCGGAAGATTTGTTTTTTTAAACACAAAGAAAGAAAAGTAAAAAAAAACAAATGAAATAAAAATTTCACATGGGCATATAATATATCAAAATTTTCAGAAAAAGATTTCCTACAACCTGAACATTTTTCTAGAGTCAAATAAAATCCTCACAAATTCAAATAAAGCAAAGAGTGCTACTGCTCTAATAAAATGCACTAAAATCATTGTAAAAATACCAAAATTAATTCAAATTTGTTTCTCTCAGATTTTCTGATGTAGGGAATCATGTTACCCTATTTTCCATATATTTTTATTTTGGAGAAAAATAATTTGAATAAAACCCAAATAACTCCAAATTAAAAAAAATCCAAAAGGACTTTGAATTTGATCCTTTGAAACTCCCAACTCATATTTCATATGTTTTGAAGAAGCCATTTTATCTTTTCTCATGAAAATCATTGAGTTGCATAAAGTTTCTAAGTTGGAAAATATTTTCCAAATGAAATTCAAATATTTTCAAACACCCTTTTCATTTATTTAAATGGAATAAGTCATGTCATCTTCTCTCTAGGGTTTTGTATTTGAAAAGAATTTGAATTCATGGAGATCATAAAAGCAAAATGAAATTTTGGGAAAGTCCTTTTATTCCCTCTCATTTAACTTTCAAAAAGTTTCGAATTTCACTCAATCAATCAAACAATCAATCATACATATCTATTTATTATAACATTCCAAAATTTAGAATTTTGGGATGTTACATAACCCTTTATGATGAACTTTTTGTCACCTCCATAATCGAGAAACATATGCTTATTCCACTAAGGATAATTTTGACCAATGTCCAGTGATCTACTCCTAGATCACTATTGTACTCCCTTGCCAAACTCAGGGTAGGGTATACAATAGGTCTGGTACACAGCATGGCATACTTCATAGAACCTATGGCTGAGGCATAGGGAACGACTTTCATTCTCTCTCTATCTTCTGTCGTGGTCGGGTTTTTTTTTAGTCTTACTCAACTTCACACCTTGCAACATAGGCAAGAACTCTTTCTTTGACTGTTCCATTTTGAACTTCTTCAAAAACTTGTCAAGGTATCTACTCATTGAAAAAACTCATCAAGCATTCTTGATCTATCTCTATCGATCTTGATGCTCAATGTGTAAGCAGCTTCACCGAGGTCTTCCGTTGAAAAACTCCTTTCAAACACTCCTTTATGATTTTCCAGAAAATCCTATATCATTTCCGATCAACCATATGTCATTCACATATACTTATCAGAAAGGCTGTTGTGCTCCCACTCACTTTCTTGTAAATACAGGCTCCACCGCAAGTCTGTATAAAACTATATCCTTTGATCAACTTATCAAAGTGTATATTCCAACTCCGAGATGCTTGCACCAGTCCATAGATGGATCGCTCGAGCTTGCATATTTTGTTAGCACCTTTAGGATTGATAAAACCTTCTGGTTGCATCATATACAACTCTTCTTTAATAAATCCATTAAGGAATGCAGTTTTGTTTATCCATTTAACAGATTTCAAAAATGCGGCATTGCTAACATGATTCGGATAGACTTAAGCATCGCTACGAGTGAGTAAATCTCATTCAAGTCAACACCTTGAACTTTGTCAAAAACCTTTTTTGAGAAGTCTAGCTTTGTAAAGAGTAACACTACTATCAGCGTACGTCTTCCTCTTGAAGATCCATTTAATTTCTATGGCTCGCCGATCATCGGGCAAGTCAATCAAAGTCCACACTTTGTTCTCATACATAGATCCCATCTCAGATTTCATGGCCTCAAGCCATTTTGTGGAATCTGGCCTCATCATCGCTTCCTCATAGTTCGTAGGTTTGTCATGGTCATGTAACATGACCTCTAGAACAGGATTACCGTACCACTCTGGTGCTGATCTTACACTGGTTTACCTACGAGGTTCGGTAGTAACTTGATCTGAAGTTACATGATCATCATCATTAGCTTCGTCACTAATTGGTGTAGGCATCGCTGGAACTGATTTCTGTGATGAACTACTTTCCAATTCGGGAGAAGGTACAATTACCTCATCAAGTTCTACTTTCCTCCCACTCACTTCTTTCGAGAGAAACTCCTTCTCTAGAAAGGATCCATTCTTAGCAACGAATGTCTTGCATTCGGATCTATGATAGAAGGTCTACCCAACTGTCTCCTTTCGGTATCCTATGAAGACACATTTCTCCGATTTGGGTTTGAGCTTATCAGGATGAAGCTTTTTCACATAAGCATCATAACCCCAAACTTTAAGAAATGACAACTTTGGTTTCTTGCCAAACCAAAATTCATATGGTGTCGTCTCAATGGATTTAGATGGTGCCCTATTTAACGTGAATGCAGTTGTCTCTAATGCATAACCCCAAAATGATAGTGGTAAATCGGTAAGGGACATCATAAATTTCACTATATCCAATAAAGTACGGTTACGATGTTCGGACACACCATTACGCTGTGGTGTTCCAGGTGGCGTGAGTTGCGAAACTATTCCGCATTGTTTCAAATGAAGACCAAACTCGTAACTCAAATATTCTCCTCCACGATCAGGTCGTACAAACTTTATTTTCTTGTTACGATGATTTTCCACTTCACTCTAAAATTATATGAACTTTTCAAATGTTCCAGACTTATGTTTCATTAAGTAGATATACCCATATCTGCTCAAATCATCTTTGAAGGTCAGAAAATAACGATACCCGCCGCGAGCCTCAACACTCATCGGATCGCAAATATCAGTATGTATTATTTCCAATAATTCAGTTGCTCGCTCCATTGTTCCAGAGAACGGAGTCTTAGTCATCTTGCCCATAAGGCATGGTTCGCAAGCATCAAGTGATTCATAATCAAGTGATTCCAAAATCCCGTCAGCATGGAGTTTCTTCATGCGCTTTACACCAATATGACCTAAACGGTAGTGCCACAAATAAGTTGCACTATCATTATTAACTTTGCATCTTTTGGCTTCAATATTATGAATATGTGTATCACTACGATCGAGATCCAACAAACCATTTTCTTGGGTGTACGACTATAGAAGGTTTTATTCATGTAAACAGAACAACAATTATTCTCTAATTTAAATGAATAACTGTATTGCAACAAACATGATCAAATCATATTCATGCTCAACACAAACACCAAATAACACCTATTTAGTTTCATCCTAGCTTCTTGGACTATTTGGATCTCAAGAAATAATCTGATCTTTCAAGCAATTCAACCCAGTATTCAGAGGTGGAAAGTCATTTTCTTGGAGGAGCTAAACTTGCTCAGATTTAGAATTAAGAAGAGCTATGCTAGGGCCTTCTGTTCTTGGCTTGACAACGTTGTTCTGTAATTTATGTAGTTAGTTTTTTTAGTTTTTTTCTTTTGGCTTATCTCAAGCCTTTGTACTGTTGGACCTTTGTTTATTTTATAATATAAAAAATTTGCAGTGGGGTTTTGCCCTACTCTGTACAGTCAAAAAAAGTTTCAACACTAATCCTGAAAGTATAGGGAGTGTGCGATGATGATCATATCAATCTTGAAAATACTTCCAACACACATTGTCACCTCACCCTTAACTTGTTTATGCTCATTCTGCAGCTCCGGTTTCGAGTTACTACTCTTAGCAACTGAACCAGTATCAAATGCCGAGGGGTTGCTATAAACACTAGTAAAGTACACATCAATAACATGTATATCCAATATACCTTTGTTCAGTTTGCCATCCTTCTTATCCGCCAAATACTTGGGGCAGTTCCGCTTCCAGTGACCAGTCCCTCTAAATACTGGGTTGAATACAGCAACTTGCTTGTCGTTCTTCTTGAAGTTCCCCTTCTTCCCTTTGCCCTTTTCTTGAAACTAGTGGTCTTTTCAACCATCAACACTTGATGTTTTTCTTGATTTCTACCTTCGTTGATTTCAGCATCACGAAGAGCTTGGGAATTTTTTCCGTTATCCCTTGCATATTATAGTTCATCACGAAGTTCTACTAACTTGGTGATAGTGACTAGAGAACTCTGTCAATCACTATCTTATCTGGAAGATTAACTCCCACTTGATTCAAGTGATTGTAGTACTCAGACATTCTGAGCACATGCTCACTAGCGGAGCAATTCTCCTCCATATTGTAGGCAAAGTGCTTTTCAAAGGTCTCATACCTTTCGACATGGGCATGAGTCTGAAATACTAATTTCAACTCTTGGAACATGTTATATGCTCCGTGGCGTTCCAAACATTTTTGAAGTCCCGGTTCTAAGCCGTAAAGCATGGTGCATTGAACTATCAAGTAGTCATCATGCCTAGATTTTGTCAAAAACGTTCATAACGTCTGCATCTACTCCTGCAATAGTTCTGTCTCCCAGTGGTGCATCAAGGACATAATACTTCTGTGTAGCAATGAGGATAATCCTCAGATCACGGAGCTAGTCCGCATCTTTGCTACTAACATCTTTCAACTCATTTTTCTCTAGGAACATATCAAAAATAAACGGGGAGCTACATCGCGAGCTATTGATCTACAACATTATTTGCAAAATACTATCAGGACTAATTTCATGATAAATTAAAGTTCAATTAATCATATTACTTAAGAACTCCCACTTAGATAGACATCCCTCTAATCATCTAAGTGATCACGTGATCAAACCAACTAAACCATGTCCGATCATCACATGAGATGGAGTAGTTTTCAATGGTGAACATCACTATGTTGATCATATCTACTATATGATTCACGCTCGACCTTTCGGTCTCCAGTGTTCCGAGGACATATCTGCATATGCTAGGCTCGTCAAGTTTAACCCGAGTATTCTGCATGTGCAAAACTGGCTTGCACCCGTTGCATGTGAACGTAGAGCTTATCACACCCGATCATCATGTGGTGTCTCGGCACGAAGAACTGTCGCAACGGTGCATGCTCAGGGAGAACACTTATACCTTGAAATTTAGTGAGAGATCATCTTATAATGCTACTGTCAATCAAAGCAGAATAAGATGCATAAAGGGTAAACATCACCTGCAATCAATATATGTGACATGATATGGCCATCATCATCTTGTGCCTTTGATCTCCATCTCCAAAGCATTGTCATGATCTCCATCATCACCGGCATGACACCATAATCTCCATCATCTTGATCTATATCAATGTGTCGTCACATGGTCGTCTCGCCAACTATTGCTCTTGCAACTATTGCTATCGCATAGCGATAAAGTAAAGCAATTATTTGGTGCTTCCATCTTATGCAATAAAGAGACAACCATAAGGCTTCTGCCAGTTGTCGATAACTTCAACATAACATGATCATATCATACAACAACTTATATCTCATCACGCCTTGACCATATCACATCACAACATGCCCAGCAAAAACAAGTTAGACGTCCTCTACTTTGTTGTTGCAAGTTTTACGTGGCTGCTACGGGCTTAGCAAGAACCGTTCTTACCTGCGCATCAAAACAACAACGATAGTTCGTCAAGTTAGTGTTGTTTCAACCTTCTCAAGGACCGGGCATAGCCACACTCCGTTCAACTAAAGTTGGAGAAACAGACACCCACCAGCCACCTGTGTGCAAAGCACGTTGGTAGAACCAGTCTCGCGTAAGCGTACGCGTAATGTTGGCCCGGGCCGCTTCATCCAACAATACGGCCGAACCAAAGAATGACATGTTGGTAAGCAGTATGACTTGTATCGCCCACAACTCACTTGTGTTCTACTCGTGCATATAACATCTACGCATAAACCTGTCTCGGATGCCACTATTGGGGAACGTAGTAATTTCAAAAAAATTCCTACGCACACGCAAGATCATGGTGATGCATAGCAACGAGAAGGTAGAGTGTGTCCACGTACCCTCGTAGACCGAAAGCGGAAGCGTTAGAACAACGTGGTTGATGTAGTCATACATCTTCATGATCCAACCGATCCAAGTACCGAACGTACGACACCTCCAAGTTCAGCACACGTTCAGCTCAATGAAGTCCCATGAACTCTGATCCAGCAGAGCTTCGAGGGAGAGTTCCGTCAGCACATTCTTGGTTCGGGACCAGTACAGAACAAGGCGTTCCCAGTCATCGTCCAGTAAATGTGTCTCAGGAGAACGTAATGGAATTTGATGAGTTTCTTTGCCGGTAAATGTATGTTTTCTTCAGGTAATTCCGATACTGCCACCAAGCATTCTTGAAGATAGCAGAGGTATTAGCACAGGTTACCTCATCCTGAGTTTCCAAATCGGTCCTTCTCTATAGACAAAAATGGGAAAATTTGATGTATTATAACCATCATGGAGGTAGGATGTATGGGACAAAGCAAAGTAATTGCCATGAAAAATATTACTTACACATAACTCCTGGACAAACACCTGCAGCTGGTATTTTCCTTCATCTTCAGTATAATATTTCCAAGATGGGAAGATACGCACATACGATTTAACAACATCAAATGCGATAGATGCTAAACTACGACTAGCTGGTTGTGCTTCCTCCACGAGCATAGGCGCATTTAACTGGTGGAGTTGGGGTTAAATCGTGGTAGTATCTGGCCCTTTGGGCACCGGAGCTGCCTTACTAACTGCTCTTGTTTGGGAGCTCTGTGGTGGAGATGGTCTTGTGTCAATGTGTCCGGGTTACTATCTGCTGGGGTTGGGGTTAGATTGGGTGAAGCTGGTTCTCTGTCCATCGCGGTAGGGGTACAATCTGCGAGAGTTTGGGTTATGTGTGGTAGGGCTGGTTCTCGTGCATGTACAACCGGGGTGCTATCTCCACCAAGAGGTAGCACTGTTTTATTTGAAGACCGTGTTTCTAGTCCGCTAGATGCTGGCATCACCCGCTCCAATTCAAATGGCTGATAAACAGGAAACATAGTTGAATGTATAGACATTGTTTGAGAGACAGATGCAATAGATAGTGTGGAAAAAAGAGGGCATGAAATAGTTGACATGTATATTGTTTAACTAAAACGGATAGCATGACATAATTTCACATATATGATGTCTATCTAAACTGGATAGCATAGCATAACATAATTCAAAGATATGATGAATAACTACACAGAATCGCATGACATAATTCACCTACATGTTATCTAAGTAATCAGGATCGCATCATTTAATTCACATATGTGATTTATATGCTAAACAGAGGGCATTAGATATGATGTCTGAACTAAGAACATGGTGTTGAATATTGTGTATATGATGTCTAATCTATGCAATGCAAGACACCATATGCATGATATGAGCAGTATAACTATGCCAAGTTAGAGCATACACCTCGGTGGGGGAATAGGATTGGTCATCTGTCGCTGAATCCATCTCTGAGGAGCTATCGGGACCCAACAAGAGATCTGGTTCGACAGGTAGCAATGTCTGCGCTGAAGGCCTTGTTTTCACTCTAGATTTTTCAATCTCCCACCCAAATGGCTGATTACAAACATTGTCGACAAATGGAAATGTAATGAAAAAAGTATGGGCAATATATCATTCAAATATATGATGCCTGGTTAAAGAGGATGGCATTGCACATTTCACGTATATTATGGCTGGCTAAAAGACATGAGACTGCACAATTCCCATATATGATATAGAAACTAAACAGGTGGCATTACAAAACATGTCTAAACTAAGAAGATGACATATATGATGTCAAAAGTAGGCACTGCAAGGCAACATATGCATGATATGACTAACATCATCATGCCAAGGTAGAGCAAACACCTTGGGGGGTAAATAGGAGTGGTCAGCGGCGTCTGAATCCACCTTAGAACAGATATCTTCCTCTGGATTACAATTTGAAGAGGGGTGGGGAGGGTTTGCCATTGAACCCACCATGGAGCGATGTCTGCATGACATTGTATTGCCGCGCAAAACTCTTCTCTTTTCCTCTACATGTTCAGCATGACTGTGTACAATATCTGACATGCATACAAAAAAATATGGTGAGATTATGTAAGGAGAACATGCAGAAATTTAGAGTGATGGTAACAACCAGTGGATGGATCCAAAAATAATGATAGCAGGCTGATGATTGCTTTAATTTAATAAAAAGACAGATGATGATTGTTTTACTATTTGTTTCCCACCCAAGATGAACAACATAGACATACCCTAGGTGAACCAGATATTAGACAGAGATAATATTCATTGCTTCCTTGATATGTGCCCCACAACTAATTTAGAACTCAAGTTTGAACACTAATTTGGACCTGAATTGGAGTCCAAGGGGTGAACAGGATGATAAAGTAGTAGGTAATTTTAAGCAATGCATAACATAAGCAGAAACAAAAGAGTGCGACCTCTCTTGTGGACCCGTGTACTCCTCAGGTTCATCTGCTGAGTCGATGATGGTGATCTTGCTATGTGGTGCCAATGGCAGGGAAGGAGATCTGAGGCGGCGAAAGACGGTCAGGAGTCGTGATGTCAGGTTTGGTGGATGTTTCTGTCAATGGAGCAGCTCAGTTGAGGTGGACGACGTCGCAGCAGGAGTAGGACAAACCACACAAAGTTCCCTTCGACACCTACCTGTAACTGAAGTAATTCTGTAGGGGCTCATTTGGCTTGCATGATTCTAAAAACAAAGGGACAGGAAAAACACCGGAATAGGATAGGAATGCACATGGTAAACAAAGCATTTATAAACACAGGATTTCTGTCAACTTGAGTGTTTGATTTACAGGAATTGGAAGAGCATAGGAATGCAAAGAAACATGGCCAAAATAAACCGTATGAAAGCGTGTATAGTTAGAATGTTATTCTGCCACTAATGCACTTGGTCTTGTTTTCATGCATAGGATTTTGTAAAGTAGGTCCAGGTGGATGTTTTGCTTCATTCCTTTCAACAAAATGCATGAATAATTGAATAGTAGAGTGACATTGGAAAATTCCCTATTGCTATGTTTTTCCGTTGAACCAAAATAGCCCTAATGGATCGACATGAATGTATAGTAATAAGTGATGCAACAAGTGTACAACCTCTTTGCCGTAGCCGCGTCGACCTCAGCATCATTGGGTTGGTCGCTGTAGCAGTTGAGGCAGAGGTGGCTGTCGGAGGTGTGGAGGAAGATCTGAGGAATCTGTAGACGACGTCCAGGGCACTGCTCTATTGTGATGGATCGTTCTGTCGTTGGAGCAGCCCCGATGAGCTATAAGACATCAAGGCTGGAGCAGCACAAGACAGACATTGGCAATCTCAAGTGGGATTCTAATAGCATCTCCAATAGATGATGTAAAATAGATGTAAAATTTACATCACCAAAAACCACCTGACTACAAAAGATGAGGTAAAAACTGTTGACTCTGAACTTAACTGTCGAAACTGAAATTTACTGTGGAATCTGAATGTTACTGTCGAAACTGAATGCAATGGTAGCAGAGAGGCACTTGACATGTAGTTTAGGGAGGGCCTACAGTTCATCTTCAACCTGCACCCCCCTGAGCCGCCAGCCACCACCGGCTGAACCGTCAGCCCCAGCGCCGCCTCGCCGCCCCGAAACAACTCCCCACCGCCGGTCCGCCGCCGCCCTGGCCAGCCCTATAGGCCCCCCGCCCCTACCTTGGACACTAAGATAGATAGTGGGGTACCTCTCCGGCGAGCCCCGTGCCGGTGGTTCTTCCTTAACTCCAGCGAGCCCCCACCCCCTGAAAATCGACTGACCCAAAAGTCGATTGATCGATCAAGTGAAGCAATCGAGCAGAGCAGAAGACGAAGCGAGGGGAGAGCAGCAGCGCGAGCGAGCGAGCGAGAGCCGGAGCAGCAGTAGCTGGGCGAGCGAGTGATCGAGCGAGAGACGGAGCAGCAGCAGCAGCAGCGCAAGCGAGCGAGCGAGAGCCGGAGCAGCAGCAGCTGGTAGAGCGAGCGAGAGCCGGAGCAGCAGCAGCAGATCCGGCTGGTATGGACGCCGCCGCCGAAGGGGGCTCACACTGGAGGAGAGCCGCCGTGGAGACGTCGCCCGCGGCACTGGCTTCAAGGTAGCCGCTCCATGGGGGTGCGGGATGGAGCACCGTCGGCACCCGGGAGGTCGAGCAAAGGAGAAGGTGTGATGCGATGAGTGTACAACCTCTTTGGTGGCAACGAGTAGGCCTCAACTTCGTCCGAGGAGTCGGCGAGGGTGTTGCAGTTCCGGTGGAGCAGGTTAAGGTGGCGCTGTGGGGATGGAGCAGCCGCGATAGACGAGGCGATCGTCGGAGCAGCTCCTTGGAGGTGGAGGACGGGGCGGCTGAACCGGCGGGACGACGAGATGGACGACGGATCCTCATCCGGGGAGGTGGGCAAGGGACGTCGAGCTGTTGCGATGGACGATGTCGTCGGGGAAGAGGCTCCGGCTAGGCAGCGGTGAGGTGGCAAACGGAGGAGGGTGGGGTTTCGCAGCTGGAGCGGAGAGGTTATGGCGGCCTGGGATTTCGAATGGCAAAAAGGAGGTGATGGGAGGGGGTGAACCATGACTTAGGGACGCGCTTGTCCAAAATGTAGGTTGTGTTACAAAAGTACCCCGCACCGATTTGAACTAGCGGCCCTTTCGGCTCAGGGTTATAAGGGGGATTTCGCGTGTCGGGATTTGGCAGCTGGAGGGAGTTTTCGCGCGCGTTGTAATTTCGGGATAGCAAGGCGTGGGTTGTGAAGGCGCCAGTTTTGGGAGCACGATATCTGAATTTTCGGGATATAACAAGGCGCGGGTTGAATTTTAGGGACAAGGCTAACGTGTAATATTGTACTTGTACGTACCAAATCAATTCGGACTTCCCTCAACAAAAAAGAAAACGAAAAAAATAAAACTATTCACACCACACAAAGAGTTTTGCCCCGTTTTACTATAAAAATGCTATTTAAAGCTACTCATACCAACAATTTAGTGCAATTAAATGCTATTCGATAGTATGAATCCATGTTATGTCCAACTAAATTTTTTCGCTTGCTGTATAATGCATGTAACTTACTCATACCAACATTTTAGTGCATTCCAAATGTCTATACTACTGCTGCAATTCGAACTGAATTTGAATTCGTTTCTCTATTTCAATAACAAATCTACAATCATGATTGTTGCCAACTTCAACCATCATTAGTGTATTACCTTAATAACACACCACATGACTACTATAGAGATATATATGAACTATGTGTACTACATGAACTCGAATTCTATTTTCTGAATACACTTGATGTTGAATCCAAATAATAGTACGTTTGATGTACTAACTATATATTCATAATCTAAACCATGTTCCATACGTGTACACCGTGTTTATCACACATAGTATAGTGCCCCGCCCCCTACATTATGACAAGTATCTAGACCTGAGCTGCAAAAGCCACACATTAGCCCAAATTATGATCAATGTTCTATATGTTATACGTAGTACTAGCAAGATGCCCATTCATTCCACAAAACATCAACATGATCAAGGGGAGGCCTAATTTGCAAATATGGAGAGGGGTGTGGGTATCCTTTTTCAAAATTGCCATAGTTTCCTTCCTATCCGTCGGAGATAAATCGGACAACCTATATTGTAGGATGGCACCATCGTCAACAACTCCATTTTTTTTATAAGAGTAGAGATAAAATATATTATATGTAGTATAACATGTTCATAACCACACCATGTGTATCACCATTATGTATATTCACACATGCGTCGGTTTAAAACACTATGATAAATTCTTCAAATATCCGAATTCGCTTTTTATAATGAAGTATGATCTCTATTCGTCTTTTACACCCACACAATCCTCTTATCTTTGTAGCTAGCTAGCGCTAACTTTCTCTCGTGCATGCAGACGCCCGCATCCCTCTAACCCTCCCTCAGCATTCTCTAGCTCCATCGTGCAAATTCGTCTTTTCTCTTTAGGTCGTTCACCCACGGTGTGTGTAGGCCCCCCAGCTCCTTTTTTACGGCACACATCGATCGATATGCCTCTCTAGCCAGGTGTGCCTAGCACAAAACACAAGCTTCCCCTCTTCTCTTATAACCGTCCATGCCTCACTCCCACCACTCTTTTCATCGATCTCGTACTCGCACACTTCTCCCCCTCAATATAGTATGACTCTCGCACCACCTCCTAGATGCATCCCTCTCTCTCTATCCTTCTCCCCATGCCTCATTTGCTTCTAACACACACATGCATGTGTACCAATCGATCTCCCAACATATACCTAGGTCGACTTTAACTATTCCCCCCCATCGATCGACGTACCTCACAAGTTATGTCTCTCCTTTCTCTGACAAAGGACGATTGGTCTTCCTATGTAGTTATGTCTGCTTACCACATCCATATCGCCCCCCCATCATTCGTGCATGCCTCCCGACCCATCTCTCACACGCACGCGCACGCATGTGCAGCCATCCCTCTCTTATTGATATTGCAGGCGTGCCCTCCGGTTGTCTAGCAAGCCTATCCCACCATTTGTTAGAAGCAACTCCACTACCACCCCCTCCAACACTCTAGCTCTGTCTCTCTCCCAACCTTATTCCTCTCCTACACATATGCATGGATGACAATCGATCTCCCTTAATACATGAGGTAGATCGATCTCCCTTAATACATGAGGTAGGCCTCTCTCCTCCTCCACACATATACCAGCCATTGTACCTCTATAGTTAATTAGGCCTCCCCCCCCCAACCACACACCGATAGTCGGCGTTGTAGGTAGGTATCCATGCCATGAGACAAACCGCACATGTCCCTCTCACGCTCCAAGAGGGCTAGCCACTCTATATCTTTGACGTGGGCACACACAAATTCGATGGCACTCTTTATCAATCGCGCGCGCGCACACACACACATATCATCCCTCTCTTTGATTCTATGGACAACTCAAGCTGATGATACCTCCACTCTCTTCTTGTGGATCGCCCCCTCTATATATATATATATATGTGATATATCCAGGACTCTATTTCACACACATTGCATATGTTACATTTTTATTGACCCCACCCTCCCCTCCCCCCCCCCCCCGCCCAAAAAACTCTCACAAACCACACAGTATATCTCTCTACGTTTGTATCTCTCTCACACAACCCCACGTAGGTGGTGTACGTATACAAGAGAATAGGTGCACCGTGCATGTACTCACGCTTCGTGCCCAGCCACACTCGCGCGGGTATAGGGTGGACCTCATTTCTGTACGAAATGGCAGCCCACGTGCTAATTTGAACGCGTGTAGCAGTTGTTTACCTACGGAGGTCGTGTACCAGGCGTGCACGAAACAAAGTTCGACTTGATGCGTTAGCGCATTATATTTAAATAAAGTTATATTGCTCAATGGCACGTACACAGAATATAAAACGATTTTTATGGAGAAAAAGGCAGTCCGCTCCACTATATACAACGGAGCCTGCCTGCCTGGTTTGTCTCTCTTCAGAGTATCTCACACAAGGCTGCGGTGGCCTCTCTCTCTCTCTCTCTCTCTCTCTCACCGTTGGTCACTGATCCGGCCGCATCCCGTCCGCCGGCGGAGAGGGAGGACGTGCATTGTTTCTCCGTTCGACGGTGCCGAGGCAGCACGTCCCGATCTGCGGCACACGCTGTTCTCTCTGACCAAGCTCCGGCGTGGTAGGGCCTACGCCACCTGCTCGCTGCCGCAGTATGGGCAGATTCCGCCCGCCGCCGCTCACCTAGTTACATCCCGACGACCTCCAGGTATCCCCTCCGGCCTTGCTCCACTGCCCGTCTTCCCACGTCGCTGCATGTGGATCTTCCATAGTTCTTTGCCCAAAACGTAGCTCGTCCGGCGTACTTTCCATATTGCAATCTCATCCTCACACCGTTTTAGACAAACACAACTGTGTTGTTATCTTCCCTTAGAACAAGGAATATGCTTCTTTTTTGTCGTCGCATGTGTCATCAACTGTTATTGGCCAGTAATTGTTTCCTTTCTACCTCTTTTTTGCAAACAGGGCTATCCATTTCACCTCGTTGCTACTGCGACCTTTTGGTGAACTGCACAAATCACTTTTTTCTTAAGAGTGTTTTGTGCAGTTCTGCCAAAATGTCACACGGGCAACGGCTCTACATTTCATTGTGACTGCACAAAGGGAGATTAGTTTTGCTCTATCGTCCTCATCCAACTCCGAGCCTAATCTTCTCCAACTAGTTAGTCTTAAGAGAGACTGCAAAGGTGACCGGCTTCTATTTGTGTGTTTATTGTTTCATCAGCAGTCCTCTATTATCGTAATCACACTTAATATCTTTGGAACAGGGACGCTCAGCTCTATTTTAGTGGAACTGCACAAAATGATCTGAATGTTGCATGCTCCAGACAGCTACTTTTCTCCCAACATGCCTTGTTGATTTAGACAGAGCTGGGGGGACGTTGCTGCCAATGAAAGCATGGATCAATTATAATTTAACACCTTCTCACAACTTTGTCTTTAGTTGTGATGTAAATATTAGCTCAGATTAGCAAGCAAGTTAGTTTTTTATTGTTTCCAAAAGGGCATCGATGGCAAGACACACGAAACAAAAGCTGAAACCTCACACCATTGTACAATTTCATGTCGCTGGAAAATTATTTGCATAGTACGTCAATCATGTAAACAAACGCTGGAAGCTTGATAGCATTGCCAGAAGCCTCTTCGGCATCCGGGTCTATGTGCCATGCACAAAATTATACTCCTTCGTTCCTAAATATTTGCCTTTTCACAAATTTCAAATGGGCATATTTTAGAGTGTAGATTCACTCATTTTGCTTCGTATGTGTACTCCCTCCGTTCCTAAATATTTGTCTTTCTAGAGATTTCAACAAGTGACTACATACGGAGCAAAATGAGTGAATCTACACTCTAAAATATGTCCATTTGAATCTCTAAAAAGACAAATATTTGAGTAGTCACTCGTTGAAATCTCTAGAAAGACAAATACTCCGGAGTATATTTAAGAACCGAGGGGGTAGTGCACAGCCGCATGGGAGACTCAGACCGTTGTCGTTGTGCCGCATTAATAGTGAGTAATGAGCAGTAAAATCATAAGCCCCACCTTTCCCACTGTAAGTTGCTCGGAAGAAGCAACCATCAATACGATCTTCATTGAATCCGCTCATACTACTCCATCCGCCACTGTTTAGAGAGCGTGCTTCAGAAAAAGAGAAAATCTCTAGGACCAAGGCGACTAGCGGTCGGCCTGAAAAATAGCATTGGTAGTTATAGCACGGTGTCTATTACTAGAGGAAATAATGCGTACACACATGCATGCAGTGCTTCCACCCCGGGTAGACACATGCATGCACGTACTCCACTCTGTAGTACTACATCGAGAGAAAATTGCGGTTACCACGCCCTAATTAATTGAGCATTAAACCAAACGCATCTAAAGTCTCTCTGGTGGTGGAAATGCATTGAGAGAAATGCATCATATTGAAGCGCGCCCTATAAACTGTGACGGAGGGAGGAGTAGTATGAAGGTGCAAAACCAAGTACGCCTATGGCCAGTCGGTGAACGCACCTCGTCTGGGCATATCACTGACATGTGGGACCGGAGTGTGAGCAAACCGATCTCAATTGACGGAAAAATGGCCAACCCGCCGTTCCTTGAGAGAGACGAGGAGCGAGAACACACAGACGGGCTCGCACGGAGGCCAAGATATTTTCGAGCATGGTTGATCGATATCATCATTACATGTTGGGTTGCCGTTTTCCGCCCTTCTCCAGAATAAATGTATACTTTATCAAAGATTAAGAAAAATAAGAGTACAGAGGCTCCACCATGCGGTCCTAGTAGTAGTACTACTCGTACTACTAAACCTTGCGCTTGGCTCTTCGCCTCTTCATGAAGTCGAACAATGATGGTACTCCGCATGTTCGGTACTACAGTGTATGCCTCTGGCAATCTGACACCGAATGAACTAATGCATGTCCACCGCCTGGGCGAGGTACGTTGCATTAATCAAAAGGCGTAAGCGAGCTTCACCTTGTCCTGCAAGCTTCTCCTTGTTCGGCGAGTTGACACGACACACCAACAAGTAGTGCTAGTCCATACTCCCTCCTTTTAGGTTAATATGGCTTAATCTTTTTTGCGGGTAAATGAGAGAGCTTTATTCATATATAAGCATTCTTAGGATGATCAGCCAAGACACTAGTCACTAGGAAGCGAGGTACCCTGCAAGAAAAGAAGTAGGAAGCGAGGTGTTTCATCAAGCCACCTCTCAGCCACATTCAAAGTGCAGCAAGCACGGTTCGCACAAAGATGCACCGCAAGGTTTGCTGACCTGTTTACATGCTGAATAACAAAAAAGAGAGGAAATATTACCGAGCGCTCCTATTTGTAACAGGATATGAGCCAGAATTAAGAGAGAATTGTGGCTTGTGTTCCATGCAATCAACTTCCATTATCACATGCGAGAACCCTCGAAGAGAACCAAATGTGTTGAAGATTGCTTTATCACATTTAAAAAAAAATAAGAGTGCAGACGCTCCTCCATCCGGTTCCTAGTACTAGCATAGTACCTCTATAGACTATAGTAGTAGTACTAGTAAGCTTTGCGCTTGGCTGTTCGCCTCTTCGAGAAGTGCAACAATAATAGTACTAGTATAGTGTATGCTTCTGGCAATCTGACACTGAATTAACTGTTGCACGTCCTCTACTTGTGCGAAGGACATCTTGCATTAGTCAAAAGTTTCTCCTGTTCCTACGAGCCATCGTGCGCAAGCTTCTCCCGTCCTGCAAGATTCTCCTCGTTTGGCAAGTTGATGGGACACAGCAAAGTAATGCTAGTCCATACTGCCTCCTCTCGAGTTAATATGGCTTAATTTCAAACGAGATAAATACACTGTCTGTCACTGTATATTTGTAAAAATACGGTCAGTGGACTTCATAATATGCTCATTGCGCTCAATATATACATTTTACGGTGTTTATACGGTCACTAGCTCACCCTGGCTGAGTATGTGTGTGCATGCACGTGTAGGTTGAGCACTTGAGCATGACCGTGTGTGTTCCGTCGTGTGCTCGGACATGCATGCATTAGGGCGTTGCGCACGTTTTTGCGTCCATGTGTACGTGTGACTGTTGCATACACATAGGGGGGGTACGTGTAGGGGCCACTAAAGGAGCAGTCAAATCACACAGTAAGTTAGTCGGAAGAAGCAACCATCATTTCACTCTTCAATGACACGTACGCAATATAAAATGGTTGATATGGAGAGAAAAAGAAAACCACTATATATACACTAGCAGGAGCCTAAGCTACAAGCCTGTTTTCTTGGGTTGCTCTCTTCACAAGCATCGAACGATGGTGGCCACACCGCTGGTCACATATTCAGCCTGATCCCGCAGCTGGGGGAAGGGAACAATGTTCTGCGTAGACGCGGTCGACATCGGCGAGGGAGAAAATCCACAGTCGGTGTGTCCCAATCGGGGGTCGCCGCGGTATGGGCCGATGCCGCGTCCCAACCGCCCTTCTAGCTACAGCCCGACGTCCCAGGTAGTCCATCTTCCTTTTGGAGCCAGCTTGCTCCACTGCCGTAGCTCCCCACGTAGCTCCATCTCCATGTCGATCTTTCTCTACTTCTACCGGCTTCTACTTGTGATGAGTTTATGTCTCATGAACTAGTGCCAGTACTATTATTCTAATCACGCTTCTTCAATATCTTTGCCATCAGGGATGCTCAGCTCGATTCTAGTGGAACTGCACAAAAGCATCGTATGATCTGAGGGTGCCAGCTGTCTTTCCTTCGACAGGTTCTACCTGGCCAGGAAATTATATCCTGTTTAGGGTTTAGGGTTTGAGTCGTAGTGACCCCATCAGTGGTATTTCTTTCGTACACGCTCTCACAACTTTTGTCTTTATTTATGAAGTAAATATTGGCTATGATCTGTGAATCATTGAGAAGCATCGGCATGCGGGTTAGTTTTCCTTTATATTTGATGGAATGTTCTAACGGGGCAACCTTGGAGTAGGAATGAAAATGGAGTGGAAAGTTTCCATTTTTTCGGAGAAAAAATGGAAACAGAGAGAAACCAATGTTTCGTTTCGTTGGATCGCGCCATCGAGCAAAACCAACGTTTAAATCACATCTGTCGCGTTCGTGTCTCACCCTCCTCCACGGCTCGACCCCACACGATCGCTCGGCATGCCACTCACCGCAAACCGAGTATACGATAACTTCCCCGCCTGCTTGTCGATGGATCGCGCCATGGAGTACTAGTACTACTGGAAGAGATTGACGAGTTGGGGAGGACAGCTAGCTGTAGCACGGACTCCCAAGAAATTTTTACATGCATGTTGTGGTCGTCTATTGCGACCTTTGAATGTGGAGCAGTCGCGTGCACCAGGAAGTGGCGCGGGCGACGCTCTCTCGGCCGGCACGCCGCTTCAATGCCGGTGCCAGTGAGAGGTCGCGTCCGCTCTGGCCGGGCATGAATGCAGCACTGACCGTTTCGGGCGGGAAGCACGCGCGGGTGATGAAGAGGGTTCGGGTTGGTCAGGAGCGGCCGTGGCAGCGGCCCGGGCGCCCGCAAACAAGAGATGATGTACGTTAATATTGCCGCGTATATAATTAACAACGTAAATAATGTGCCAGTTGGATAAATGTGATTGGAGATGGAGATGGAAATGGAATTTTACGTAAACACGGATATGCATGTCTATTTCTATGTGTGTGTGTGCGACGACTCTCACGACCTGGAAGCGGGGGCGTGTTTTTGATCAAGTTTTCTTTCTTGGTACGTTAAAAAATTGTCCGCCAGTTTTCTTTTCTTTTTTTCTAGGAACGCGTGTATTCTATTTAAAACCACTGCTATGGAGAGATTGTTTTACTCCATTATAGCCTCTTGTTTGATAGAGTTTATGACGTCTCGCTCTCTCACCCTCTCCATATCAAAACAAGATGACAGTGTCCACACTATCTCTCTCCTCACCGGTGGTCACAGATCCGGCCGAATCCTGTCCGCTGCGGGAGGTGAGGAGGTGCAGCGTTGACGTTGTCGTCGTCAGCGATGGAGGAAGCCGATGCGCACCGTCCTCTCAGAGCCGGCGCTGGCATGGACAGAGGTCCTCCGCGCCCTTGTTCACTGCCGTCGTGTGGGGAGATCCCGCCCGCCCGCCTAAGCGACATCTCGCCCACCTGAGGTATAACTTCTTGTACTGGTCCAACTCCCTGTGTCATGCATGCATGGTTTTCTTCTATCGACTACTCCCCCGCTCCCCATGTATAGTAGCTAGGGTTCGTCGACTGGTCCAGCATCACCTACTATTATAGAGGAAATGCCACTCAAAAAGTTGTCCAGGTTTATGCCTCGATGGAGGTATACATTTTGTTTCGACAAAAAGTACATGGTGGTTGTGCGGTCATTGTCCATATGCTCCTATTGCTACTGCTAATTTAATACTATCACTGGTTAAATGAAGAAATGCTTTTTTTCTCGGGTATCCTGGTTTTGTTCCCATCAAGATAATCATGATGCTTCTGTTTGTTGGTGTACTTTTCATAATTCTTATTGACAATTGAGATGTCGTTGTTAATCTTCTAAAACAAAGTAACAACACTATATCCCTTTTTAATATTTTTGGAAACAGCGATGCGTATCTCCATACCCGGGCATGTCTTCCTCAATTTTAGTGGAACTGCACAGAATTGGATGGCCATTGTTGTTCTGCCTCACTGTCCTCTGCCACGTGGTTCTTCCTTCCTCGAGCTTGACTACTGAGAAGAAACAGACCACGGTGAGGATTTGTCGAACTTCATAGGTGCCTCACCCAAACTTGATGCCAAATGGATGATGCATCACCATGATGACCTATCGATGCTCATCGTTGCGCCTCATGGTTGCGTCAGCTGGTGAAGCTGATCGATTTTCAATGAAAAACAAGTTGTCTTCCATCGGTGCTCTTTGCTTGTTACCCACAAAGATGGTATCCTTCATCAGTTCACCTTGGTTGCATTGGAGACGCAGTCGTCTTTCACGTTGATGCAATTTTATCACACAATTGGCTATGAACCAAATGTTTCCTCAAAGAAGGATCGACGGTGGTACTAAGAGCATAAGATTTGTATTGATTTCTAAGCCTTCTCACCACTTTGTCTCTAGCTCCCCTGTAATTTTATTTGTCCAGCTATTAACTTTGATTAAAAAATGGTGGGGACCAAAAACCCGGATGGACGTAGTAGCCCTCCATTTTTATTTACTCCGCATATTAGATTTGACTGAAGTCAAACTTTGTAAAGTTTGACCAAGAAGGCCGAACACAACAAACCATAATTATTAGAGAGGGCAAAATGTACATACTCTCAAACCTTTCCGATAATTGAAATTAAAATTCTTTATTTGTACACACTCTCACACGTTTCTGATAATTTGGCGCATGTGTGGTTGTTCACTTAAGGGAGGGTAGTGTACCGCACGTGAAGGACAGGAAGTGCGACCAGGACGCGTGGATCGTTACTTCATCGTAAGTACTCCCTCCATTCCTAAATATTTGTATTTTAAGTGGTTTGCAATGGACTACCACATAGGGATGTATATAGACATTTTTTACAGTGCAGATTCACTCATTTTGCTCTGTATGTAGTCATTTGTTGAAATCTCTAGAAAGACAAATATTTAGGAACAGAGGGAGTAGTAGTTTTCTTCACTGGTACGTTAAATAAAGAGTTTCGTTTCGTACTTACACAATTTAAAACTATTTTTATGGAGAGAATAAGAAAACCACTCCACTATATATTAGTCGTATACACGAGTACTATGTGGATGCAGCTTCATTGACTTTAGTGCACCTGCCTTTGGGTTTATGACAGGTGGGCCCAAAATGTGCTTGGCCCACCTATCATACAGCCAAAAGCAGGTGTAGTTAAGGCACTGGAGCGCAGTCCGTACTACAGTATATATATATAAGCTGGAGCCTCAGCGCTTGTTCGCTAGGGTTTGCACTCTCCACACTCTCGCCGCACTACATATATATATACATGCTGGAGGCTCAGCGTTCCTTTGCTAGGGTTTGCTATATTCACTGTCTCTCACCCTCTTCACCAGATCTAAACAAGATTACGTTAGGGCTCTGCTCTCTCACCCCCCTCACAGACAGCTCGCGAAGGAGGCGTCTGGATCCCGTCGCACCGGGAAGGGGAGGAGGTGCAGCGTTCACTCTATCGCCTTTGGCGAGGGCGGCAATCCACTGCCGGCTGCGCTTTTCTCTTTCACCCGGCGCCTGTGCGGGAGGGCCACCGACCCCTTCTTCCTTGCTGCCGTACGTAGTGTGAGCAGATCCGACCTCCCGCCGCATGCCTTGCCACATCCTGACGACCCTAAGGTATAAGTTTCTTTGAAACCGTCATTGGTCTAGCTGCATGCTGATCTTTTTTGATTCTATAGTCAAATCTAGGTCTTGGTTCAAAGACGAAAGAAGGGTGCGGTAGGGTGGAGCATGAATCTAGGACGTGGTTCAATGAGGAAAGGAGGGAGGGAAAGTAGTATAGACTAGCTATCCAGCAGCTTTGTTGGTCGAAAAGGGAAAAAGGGGGTAACCCAGTACACACATCTGTAAGGAACCCAACTCTTTGTTGAAAAGGGAAAGAAACTAGGGGGTCGGGTAGTTTGTGCAGGACTAGATTTGCTGCCCTCACATCGAAAAAAGTTTCAAAGAGAACAAATATGGGACCAACACAGATATGTTGCTTGGCTACATACTCTGCATCACCCATTTATACGTGTGGACGCACATAGTGCTGGCATGTCCCATGTCCCATCCACATGATCGTGCAGTGTGTTTTGAATAAATGTTGAACTGAAGCTATTGTATTGCTGTCTTTTCACATTAAGTAGTGAACAAAAATGGGACCAACCCAGACATTATGCTTGTTGCTTTGTTACAACAAACTCTGCATCAGCCCCTTTATAAGTAGATGGAAGCCCATGTTGTTGTTGCGCCCACTCTCCCCTGGAACTATTTATGCTTTTTGTTAATCTAATGCCGCTGGTAAAATTAAGCAATGCCACTCTCAGAATTAACTACTGAATCTTATTTCAAAACTGCAACACTTGTTAGGGATTGGCGAGATTACCATTTTTATGGCCGCATGTTTCATCCTCCTTTATTGGCCAGTAATTGATTCCTTTTTTGCCTCTGTTAAAACAGAGATATCTATTCAACTTGTTGCTATTGTGACATTTTGCTTCGCTTAATTTGGATTTCCATATATGTGTTGAGATCTCTTTCAGGTCTTCCTCACGAGTTGTTTCAAATCTTGGTCCTGAAAGGTCAGTACCGACTTTCAGTACCGACTTTCCTCAGAATTAACTACTGAATCTTAGTTCAAAACTGCAACACTTGTTAGGGATCGGCGGGAGTACCATTTCTGTTAGGGATCGGTCGGAGTACATGTTTAAGAAATGTATTGTTCAGATAATGTCTCTGTTATTATATATCAGTTACAGTGTTTTACAAATGGTAGGATCCTGCTTTGTAGTTCTTTCTACATGTTTAACCAAGGTATTGTTCTGATAATGTCTCAGTTAAAATGAATTAGTCGCATTGTTTTAGGAATGATACTTTTCTGCTTTGTCGTTCTTTATACGTGTTGAAACAAGGCATTGTTAAGATAATGTCTAAGTTACTATGAATGAATCACACTGATTGAAAATTGCTACTCTCCTGCTTTGTTTCCCATTAAGAAGGTAGATCAGTAGATGTTTTTCTTCTGGGAGTACAAGTCATCAACCGTTATTTCTCAGTAATTTTTTCCCTTATACCTTTTGTTGCTTACAGGGATATCAAAATTAAAGCTTGGTATTATTCCGACTTTGATTTTATTTGAACTGCACAAAATGAGCCAATGTGTCTAAGGCAAACTGCTGCATTAGTGGGTCCAGTTGGTCTTACCACTTTGCAGATAGAAGCAGTCACTATTTGCGCTACATTACACAAGGAATGATCGAGAAGCTTTACAGAGTATTAGTCGATGCTGGTGACATGACTAGTCTGCAGAGATGGCTGCTTTAATTGTGGTTCGAAGGAACACTGGGCAAACAAGTGCCCAAACAAGTACCAAGAAGCCAGGACAGGACTCCAAGTATGTCAATGTCACTCTAAGCAACAATGATGGGGCATTTGGGTATGGTAATCTGTTTACCGTACTTTCAGTTTGTTAGCCCACCGATTGGTGGGTTGACACTGGGGCCAATATTCATGTGTGTGCTGATGTGTCTTTGTTTTCTGGCAGCATATAAATACGAAATCCACAGGGATGCCCAGCTTGATTTTAGTGGAACTGCACAAAATATTCAGATGGTTCGTGTCCTCCATAATAATACTTCATCATGCACAATACATCAATGGTTCTCTAATCATTCGTCGTCACCATGAGCCACCGGACTATCAGATGACAAACTGATGACAAACCCTGCCCGTTCCACAATCATAGGTGTCGGTGTCAAAACCGGCGGATCTCGGGTAGGGGGTCCCGAGCTGTGCATCTAGGCGGATGGTAACAGGAGACAAGGGACACGATGTTTTTACCCAGGTTCGGGCCCTCTCGATGGAGGTAATACCCTACTCCTGCTTGATTAATATTGATGATATGGGTAGTACAAGAGTAGATCAACCACGAGATCAAGGAGGCTAAACCCTAGAAGCTAGCCTATGGTATGATTGTTGTTCGTCCTACGGACTAAAACCCTCAGGTTTATATAGACACCGTATAGGTTAGGGTTACACATAGTCGGTTACAATGGTAGGAGATCTACATATCCGTATCGCCAAGCTTGCCTTCCACGCCAAGGAAAGTCCCATCCGGACACGGGATGAAGTCTTAAATCTTGTATCTTCATAGTTTTGGAGTCCGGCCGTGACGATAGTCCGCTATCCGGACACCCCTAGTCCGGACTCCTCAAGAGCCCTCGAACCAGGCCTCAATGACGACGAGTCCGCGCGTTGATTGTCTTCGCATTGCGAGGCGGGTTCCTCCTCCGAATACTTCATAGAAGGTTTTGAACACAAGGATAGTGTCCGCTCGCAAAACAAGTTCCACATACCACCGTAGAGAGAATAATTTTTGCACAGATCTCTTTGACGTATTCAGGGCGTGACATCACACCACAGCCAGGCCTTTATGTGAATCATTTTTACCGCTCCACCTTACCGCTTAGCGAGGCGGTTTCCTTGGCACGCCTTATTAAAGCATAGATCGTGCCCCTTATTCCGGGATTCTCATCAATACGGACGTGGGTAACCCAACCGTGCCCGCTAGCACGCCTCCTCTATCGGCGAGTCCTATTCGACCACGGGTGGGCTCTTGGTATTCAACCTCTTTATAATGAGACCAAGGCCCTCTTCTTTTTACACCCTCCATCGAGTTCGCCTCGCGCTTCGAGTTCTAACACCCAAAGCTTCAGATTTAGGCGCTTCGGACCTTCAACAATGTCCAGCTTCGACCAGCATGGCCGATGGATGTCTTCCTCCGTCACAGAGGAAGATGTGCTAAAGCTGCGAGACGCCCGGTATCTAACCGGCGAGATCTCGCTTAGGCTGCCTGCTCCATGGCAGGTCATTCCCACTCCTGAGCCCGGCGAGAACGTGGTGTTCGTGTCTCACTTCCTTCGGGGTTTAGGCTTCCCGACGGATCCCTTTGTGCGGGGGCTCATGTTTTATTATGGGCTGGATTTCCATGACTTGAATCCGGAGTCCATTCTCCATATCTCGTCATTCATTGTCATATGTGAGGCCTTCCTCCATATTACCCCTCACTTTGGATTGTGGCTCAAGACCTTCAAGGTGGAGCCAAAGATGATCGAGGGGCAACAAGAAGAGTGCGGAGGGGCGGTTATAAGCAAATGTGTTGATGCTCCGTGGCCCGAGGCCTCTTTTCAAGAGGAGCTTGGTTTGTGGCAACGGGAGTGGTTCTATATCACCGCTCCCAGGGGCACCAAATGGATGGCGCCCCGCCTTCCGCCAGTCCACCACAGCGGTGGCGCCATGGGTCAACAAGGGGCTCGACTGGGGCCGTCCAAGGACGTTCCCTTGCTGCAGGGTCGTATTCGAGACCTCCAGGAAAGAGAGATCAATCTGGTCGCAGTGGCGCAGGTTATGTTGATCCGGCGTCTTCTGCCCTGCAAACGTCGCCTCCTCCGTCTGTGGGAATTTAATTCGGAGGGACCACGAGCTCTCCAAAATTTTATGGGCACGACGCCCGTGGAGATGTATAAACTGTTCTTCGGATCACAAGAGAAGTGTCTGAACCTGACTGAGGACGCAGGACTAAGCTGCAATCGCCCGGATACTCAAGTAAGTAGTCCTGTAACCGGACAAGCTGTTCATTCATTTATCATATATATATGCCCCTTAAAGGAGCCGTTTTCTTTTGAACAGAAGTGGATAGCCAAGGCAAAGTTAATAAGGTATCCGGCTCCCCTCCCAGAGACCACGCCGGATCCCATGCTGGCCACGATGTTGAAGGCAGCGCCTTTTAAAGAAGGTGAGGGGAGCGGGGAAGCAACTGCCTCCACGAAGGAGGCCTTTGAGGAGGGAGGGATCAAAAATCCCACCCTCTAAGGAGAGAAGAGGACCGCTTCGGAAGATCTGGAGGTCAAGGCCTCCAAGAGGGGAAAGAAATCTTCGTCAGAGAGTCCGGCGCTGGGAAGTACCCCAGCCGCACTATTTCCCCAAGGGGATCAGCCCTCCAGCGAGCCGTAAGTAAAAAAGGAGGGGTCTTGTAAATAAGGAACATCCCTGCATTTATTTATGAAGATAACCGAAATTGTACCTTGTAGTTCGGACCTTAGCCCTTCTCAGCAGAGCTCGTCTTTGCGGGATCTTCTTCCGGAGATGATGGAGAGCGAAACGCCTCCACCTGTCGCACCCTCAAGCGAGGCGGACGACCCTGAGGTGTCGTCGCGGAGGGCACCCCCAAGTCCGGCGGGGCCGGAAGGTTCAGCGCCAAGTGGTGTGCGGTCGGAGGAGCTGAAGGATTTGCTCGGGCGAGCGGCTATCTCAGAAGATCACCATGCTCTAATGGGTGCGGTGATTGAAAGAATTGCATCCGCAGAGAGCGGATTGCATGAAGCCGTCAGAAGCTTACTGACGGGGTTCGAGGTACGCAAAAATGATGTACCTTCTGACAGTTATGCATATAGAATGCGCCCTGTATAGATAGTAGCCCCTGAGACCCGGTATGTTGTAAAAATTGATAGCGTGCCGAGGATCAAAATCTCAGTTATAACATATCGCCGCTCCTAAACAGGTGGCGGGGCGTCCGATGGCCAGCCGGACTGATGAATATGCCGAACTAAAGCGGCAACTTGACGAGGCGGATGCGGACATCGCGCTGGTCAATAAATGTTTTGACGAGTCACAAGGTATGCGACTTCTACGCGGACACTTGGTAAGGGAGCTTGACGCCCATGTCTTACTATTTGTATGCTTAATGCATGCCACTGCTGTGGAGGAGCTTCGGGCGGAACTCGCCCGAGCGAAAGAGCAAGCCATAAATAGTAATGCGGCCGCTTTAAGGGCAGCCGAAGAGCTAGAAGCCGAACGGGCTGCACACTGCCGAAGCAAAGAGGAAATGGCCGAAATGGCCAGAAACTTGAAGGATACTACCGACCGCTGCGGGGTTCTTGAAAAGGAACGCCAAGCGGAGCAAGAGGGCCTGAAAAAGGCCGCCGCCGAATCCAAGAGTGCCCATTCGGCCTTGAGAGCTGCCAAGGAGGAGCTGAGTCAGGCCAGGGCAATTGCGGCTGGGAAACCATTTCTGCTGCGGAGGAAGAATACGGATCCAAAGTATGCTCAATTGGACAAGTTGTGGAGTTCGGAGGATGCTTATCTGGACTTAGTGGCGAGCGCTGCGGACGCGATTGAGCACTTCCGAGGCCAGAAGGGGCACAGAAGGGAAGAGCTATATTGGTCGCAATTCCATAGTCCGGAACATCTTCTTCCATTGACCGATCGGTTGGCCGAATGGGCCGAGCTGAATCGACTATTCGGACTTGCCATGAAGCATGTCATGAGCCATTTGTGGCCGAGCGGACCCCAGCCGAAGAGTTATTTTGGTTTAGTGCAGCAGTTCCTTGGTGCGGTACCGCGTATCGACGCAATGAAGCGGTCGGCGTGTATTGAGGGAGCGCGGATGGCTCTGGCCCGTTTCAAGACATACTGGGCAGATATGAAGGCCACCGACGTTGCATCCCAAGATTCGGACAGAAGCCGAGTACCTGCCGAGCACTACTTTGAGGAAGTCTTGCAGGGCGCTCGTTTGATAGAGACGCAGTGCTCGAAGGATATTATGTTTAAATGACATGTATGTTTTGTGAAAACAATGTTTCAATATGATATAATAGCTTTTTATACTTGTGCGTTCAAGTAGTAAACTACTCCCTGTGCGGTCGTTTATGTATATGTATATATAACCTGAAAGATGGCAGTCCTTGGCTTCAGCCCCCACGCACATAGTGCGGGGGTGTTTGCAAAGAAAGCGCTTTTCCACACTTAATCCAACGTCTTGGTCCTGTTAAGGAGGTGGTAGCATAGCAAACTAGGCAACCGGACTATAATGCTTTATCACTTTCACTTAGCCATAGGAGTTCGAGGGTGGGGCTACTATATAGCCCCTGGGGGCACCGCACTCTCCCGAATTCGGGGTGCATATGTGCCTGACCGAAAACCGGTCCTTCGTTAATGCGGAGGAATCCTAAACATTCCGATGAGTCATCGAGTGGTTGACCAGTCTCTCGCTATATCATGACAGTCAGTTTTCGGCTTTCTCTACTGAGGTGCTCGCCCGGCCGAACCGGGGCACAATCGCAGTAGTTCTCCTGGTGTCGCGTTAGCCGATAAAACGGAACGTAAGGCAGCAAAACACAGGAGCCGGGCAAACCCAACATTTGACCAAAGACATGATTCGGAGCTGATGCATATAAGGCCTAACTCGAGACGCCGAATACTCCCTAAGGTATTCGGTCTTTATAATAACGGCGGAATAATGCCCTAAGCCCCCGTGTCCGTGCACGCATAAAAATTTCGGTGCGGCCAATGCCAAACGCTAGCCTCCTCCTCGGTTATAGTAAGAAACCGGGGGATGTATATCAACAAGAGACAGTAAAAAAGGTTTACGCAGGGTCTTAATCTTAAAAGAATCCTTGCAACGGATCCCTACTGCACGTCTGCGCATGTGTCTCTGTTGTGCCGTATCCTGGACGGGTGCACGTTGTTCATCCGTAAAAGAGAGTAAAAGAAAAAGGATTGTGCGAAAGATGTACTTTATATTAAATAAACAGAGTACGATTCGAAGAAGTGAATAAAATTGAGCTTTAGTGTCTCTTGTGATACATGTGTGCAGCCCCTTGTATGGGGGTATGCCCTCTAGTAGGCGCCAGACTCGTCTAGCCGTGTCTGGGGTTTGAATGACCAATTCAGGTTCTTTGACTAGCGGAGCCGGATAGGTGTGGGGCTGTCAAGGCAGTCTCACGTTCTTCCGTGCTCGAGTAACACTTAATACTTCCTTTTAGTGAGATGATGCCGCGTGGACCGGGCATTTTAAGTGTTAGAGATGCATAATGCGGTATTGCGTTAAAGCGGGCGAAAGCTTCGCGTCCCAATAGTGCTTGATGGCTACTTTTAAATGGGGCGACATGGAAGACTAACTTTTCACGACGGAAGTTGTCGGATGAACCGAACACAACTTCTAACAGTAGGGAGCCCATACAATGGGCATATGGGCCTGGCACTACCCCTTTAAAGGAGGTGTTGCTATGGCGAATTTTGGTTGGGTCTATCCCCAACCTGCGGATTGTGTCCTGATCTATCAGGTTTATGTCACTGCCGCCATCCATGAGGACTTGTGTAAATTGGAATCCGTCGATTATAGGATCCAATATCAAGGCAGTCCATCCTGCGCTCCGGATACTTTCGGAATAGTCCTGATGGTCGAAGGTGATTGGTTTTGACAACCAGTGTGCGGCGCGCATTTTAGTGGTCGCCGCTCTGTTTTTCCCTTTGATCACGTGAAGTGAGTTTACGGTTTAACCTCTTGCGGGAAATTCTTCTTTTTTCCGGGGCTCTGCTTGTGGTGCTCGTCGTCATCTTCACTTGGTGTGTCGAGCCCCTTGTGTTCGGCGTTGAGTCTGCCGGACTGTTTGAAGACCCAACAATCTCTGTGGGTATGGTTTGCAGGCTTCCCGGGAGTACTGTGGATTTGACATATCTTGTCCAGGATTTTGTTTAAGTTGGATAGCTCATCGCTATTGTCCTTAAGGGGCAGTTTTTTATTGTTCTGCCATGAGCTTTTGAATCCGGCGTTGACTGCCGTGCTCTTTGGACCGTTCCTTTTAATCCGGCGCTGGCCCTTGTTGCGCCGTGGTTTCCCATTTCCATCCCTAACTTCGGATGTACTTGGGTCGCTGGTACTGCATCTTGCTAGCCAGCTATCCTCTCCTGCGCAAAAGCGGGTCATGAGGCTTGTTAATGCGGCCATTGTTCTTGGCTTTTCTTGGCCGAGGTGTCTGGCGAGCCATTCGTCTCGGACGTTGTGTTTGAAGGCTGCTAAGGCTTCGGCGTCCGGACAGTCGACTATTTGGTTCTTTTTAGTAAGGAACCTGTTCCAGAATTTCCGGGCTGACTCTCCGGACTGTTGAGTTATGTGACTTAGATCGTCTGCATCCGGAGGGCAGACATAGGTCCCTTGAAAATTTGCCCAAAACGCATCCTCGAGCTCTTCCCAGCTTCCAATGGCATTTTCGGGGAGGCTTTTAAGCCAATGCCGAGCTGGCCCTTTGAGTTTGAGGGGTAAGTATTTTATGGCATGGAGATCGTCTCCTCTAGCCATGTGTATGTGGAGGATGTAATCCTTAATCCGACTCTGTGGTCTGTTGTTCCGTCGATGCCTCTATGTTTACGGGTTTGAATCCACTGAAATTATGATCCAAGACCTCATCGGTGAAACATAGGGGATGTGCGGCGCCCAGATTTGGGTGTGCCGTGATGTTCGGATATTTGGCGTCTTGCATTGCTTTGAAGAGCTTGCTTTCTTGGCCGATAGACGGACCTAACTGGGCCATCCTTTTGATGTGAGTCCTTATGTGGATCGCATATCGGCTTGTGTGCGGCGCCATTTGCCACTCTCTTTTTGCCGTGGCGTCGTCCATCCGACCGGGTGGCCTTCTTACTTTTTGATTGTGGTGGCTCTAAGGCCTCCTCGTCAAATTCGGGCAGTAGCTTTCTTTTTGGGTAGCTCTTTGTTCGGCGATTGTCGCCGTATTTGTCTGCGGTGTTGAATACTTTGCTCCATCTGATCCTGAGTGCATCTTCCGCTGTTTTGAGCTTTCTCTCCTGCTTTTTCAGGCTACGCGCAGTGGCGACGAGCCTTTTCTGGAGGTTATTTTGCTCCAACAGTTTGTCCGGCGTGAGATCGTCCGAACTGTTGTCTTCGCCGGGGACGGGTTATTTATCCAAGTTGTCTTGTTCGGACGATTGCTCGATAGCTTGTTCGTCGTCCACCGGTTCGCCCAGCTCTATGGCAGGATCTTTGTTGAGGCGGGACTTGGTTCGGCGTTTACGTTGTCGTTTTGACTGCTTTTCGAGGGATTTATCCTTCGTGGTGTCCCGTTGTTCCTCGTCTTCATTTCCTTGAGGTGTATCCACCATGCATACATCATGGGATGAGGTGGTTGCCCAGCATCCTATAAGCGCTGGTTCATGGTTGTCTCCTACATCGTCGTCCATATCGTCGATGTCTTCGGAGTCGAAATCGAGCACGTCGTGTAAGCTTTCGACAATGGCTACGAAGTGGGTGGTGGGTGGGCGTTGAATTTCTTCATCGTCCGCATCCAACCTTCCTGACCGTAGTCCGGCCATGGCTCTCTGGATAAAGAGAGAGACTTTAGTGAATTCAGGATGTCGCCAAAGGGCGAGTGCTGAAAGATGTCCGCGGCAGTGAACTCCATGACCGGCGCCCGATCGGATTCGATTGGCAGGGGCGCGGAGGGTTCGGAGTCCGGAGAGGAGTCCGGCACCCTGGAGTCGAGGTCTTCGTGAAGGACAGGGATGGAGTTCGGCTCAATCGCCATAGAGATTGTAGCCCCCGAGGCGGTGTCCAACCACTCGTCCTCGATCGGGGAATCCGCCCGGATTAAGGGTCGAGCGGATCTTTGGTGTGGCCTCTGTGGCATGTTCGCTGCAGAGCTAGATCATTGTCGACCCCGATCCCAAGTCACATCGACCTAGCTGGTAACACCTCATATCACTTTGTGGCCTCACGCACGGTATTCCCACGGTGTCGCCTTACCATGGCCCGGACCGCTTGCGTCTTTTGGCTCACGATATGATAGTGTCGCTAGCATCCACATGACAAAGAACCGGGCCGACATGGCTAGTCGTGAACCCAAAGCGGCACTAACCTATGGGGACAGGCATACATGAAACACTTCGAGCATGTCGGTCATCAACGTATGAACTTGGGCTGTAGCACTGGCTAACAGACTCCGGTACCCGGGCTGTAGCAGCTAGGCAGGACTCAAGTATCACCGCGTGACATTTCCCGAAGGACGTATATAGGAACGAAATGAATCACATGCCGCCAGTCAAGTGTCCAAGCAGTAGGCTGGGCTAGCAGGACTCCGTGGACCGGGCTGTAGCGGACTACTATCGCCGTATAAGCACGAAACTACATTTCCCCATATGAGAGGCTGCCAAGGATAAACAACTAGTTTGTCGGATCCCACACATACCAAGCATTTCAAACATACACACATTATGCTCAATATGCGTAGATACAACATGGCATCACAACATAACTCTACGACTCAATATTATTCATTAGGCTCAAGAGCGAGATATTACAAACAGGGTCTCATGACCCAACACTCGAGCATACAAGTCAAAGCACAAGCGAAGCTAATCATGTCTCGAGTACGCATAACTATAAATGAAGAAGGCTGAGAAGCGACTATCTACCAGATCCTACCAGGGCACAAGATCGTAGCTGAGGTAACAAGCTAAACGTCGAAGTCCAAGCGGAACTACTAGCGAGACTGACGTCTCTCTGCAAAACATAAAATAAGCAAACGTGAGTACAATTGTACTCAGCAAGACTTACATCGAACTAACTACATATGCATCATTATCAAAAGGGGTGGTGGAGTTTGACCGCAGCAAGCCAGCTTTGACTCGGTGGCTATCCTGAACTACGATCGCAAGTAACTCTTTTGAGGTGGCGCACGAGTCCACAAATCCACCATATCAATACACCACTATGGATCCGCTCCGTCTACCACGAGAAACGCCATCCATAGCACTCACGCTATCTTGCGTATTTTAGAGTATCCACTTTCACTTGTCTATGAACTATGCAAGGGTCCAAGTTCCCATATCCGAGGAATCCGGCTATTCAATAGATAATGATAACCCCTGCAGGGTGTACTTCTTCACACACTCTCGCCACTTATCGCCCAGACACGTCATGTACCTCGGCAACCTTCAAGCGGAAACCGGCGAGGGAGTCGGCCACGACCGACTAACCACACAAGTCTCTCGTCCAGGTTTATCGCCTATTCGGGTTCCATCCGCAAGGAGATCCGCCGGGTGTCGCCACGGCCCCAAACGATGTGAGCAGGGTTCCCAAGCCCACCAACCGGTGCCACTTGGTACACCGTACACTGTGCCTAGTCTGTCCCAAGCCCACCTGCACGGGTGCCACTTGGTAGACTACTAACACTACCTACAAACACCGAAACTAGTTGCAACTCCCGGACAGAGATCGAGTTGATTAATAAGTCGAGAGGGTCGAGTTACGAACCCAATGTGTGGTAGTAACTGTTCATGGATCACAAACACGTAACTCAGTTCTCGAGGACGGCTGCAATGAGACAACCCACCATGTACTCCTACATGGCCTCTCACCGCTACCTTTACCAAATCGTGTTCACACACTTAGCTCACACATAGTAGGACATGTTCACCACTTTCCAATTCATTCCCGATGAATCAGACCCGACTCAACTCTAAGCAGTAGCAGGCATGACAAACAAGCATAAATGAGTAGGCACAACATGGGCTCAAACAACTCCTACTCATACTAGTGGGTTTCATCTAATTACTGTGGAATGACAGGTCATGCAAAGGATCAAGGGGTTCAGCTACCGCAGCAAGTAACAGTTGAATCGTTGTTGTCCTAATGCAATAAAATAGAGCAGGAGCGAGAGAGTGGGATTGTATCGGGATGAACAAGGGGGTTTTGCTTGCCTGGCACTTCTGAAGATAATAGTTCTTCATCGGTGTCATCGAATAACCATCGTCGGTACATCGTCTACCGGGAGGGGACAATTACCGGCAATAAGAGAGAACACAATCAATGCAATGCACATATATGATGCATGATCATGTTAAGGTACTGAATTTACCTAATGCAATAATAATCCAAGTTAGTTGGAGTGGAATTCAAACAAGGTTGAATTCCAACTCAAAATGCTATTTCATAATTTACCCTAATCATGATTCATCCTATTCAGTGATGTTAACTTGTTCAAACATGCATGATCATGGCATAAACAGATTCTTCATATTTTTCTGATCAATTTTCATATATAAATTATTTCCATCCGAGTTACGGTTGAATTTGTATGATTTTTAGAAGTTTAGGATATTTTCCGAATTTACTGAATTAAATTAAATCTATAAAAGGATTATCATACACCGACGTCGGCTGACGTCGGTGTGGCGTCAACGGGCGCTGTCCAGGTCAAACCGACGCTGGGACCCACTGGTCAGCGTCTAACTAATTAACCTAACCTAATTAACACTAACTCGACTTAGTTAGCAGGCGGGCCCGCATGTCGATGAGGAGAGGGAGGTCAAACCAGGGGTCAACCCACGCCGGTCGGGCGGTCGTGGCGCCCGGCGTTAGCCGCCGGCGAACCGAGCCGGGCGCGAGTGCAAATGGCCATTCCGCCACCAAAGGGCCGGGAGAGTACCTCACGGAGAGCCGGGATGCGCTGGGGTTCTTGGTGGGGATAGCCGGGTCGGGCGGCGGAATCGACGCCGGCGACGAACTATGCGGCGGCCGGAACTCGGGTAAGGCGGCCGTGGTGTTGCGGCTCGTAGGGGAGTGAACGGAGGTGCTAGGCAGCACCTAGAGGGCAGCGGGAGCGCGTCGGAGCTGCCAGGCGAGGCAGAGGCGCTCGGGGGCACGGAGCTCGCCGGCCATGGCGGACGGCGGCTGGGACCAAGGGCGGTGGCTACAGGGCGCGTGAGACAGAGGGGGATGAGGGGAGAAGAAGAGGAGCTCACCGCGGGGTCGGAGAGGGAATCAGTGAGCTCGGGGAGGTCCTGGCGGCGCCGAATCGACCGGAGGCGGCTCGGGTGCCCGAGGTTGAAGACGAGGGCGAGGTCGGCGTTCGAGGGCGTTTGGGGTCGCGTGGGTCAGCGGAGAGGTCCGGGGCGACGAGGCGGAGCTCTTGGGCACGCCGGCGAGGCAAGGGAAGGGCGGTGGCCGTGACTACGGCGAGCGGTGGCGACGGCAGCTCTCGGGCACGGGGCGCAGAGCGAGAGAGAGGAGGGGAGAGGGGTGCGGGAAGAGTGAGGGGGGTCCAGGGGGTCGCGTGGCGCACGGGGAACTCGTCCAGCGCGTCGGGGACGCAGGCAGGCAGCTGGAGTCGTGGCGAGCGGCGAGGCTGCTGCCGGGCACGACGCCTGGCCCTCCTCTGGCAGAGGAGGTAGGCGACAGGAGGAGGCGGTGGTGGGCTGGGCTGGCCGGTGGGCCAGCTAAGCCGACTGTGGCTTGGGCCAAGTGGCGCTGAGCCAGGCCGCAGGAGCTGGGCTGCGGTGGGGAGGTAAGCCCAGGTAAGGGCTTTTACCTATTTTGTTTCCTTTTCTATTTTTCTGACATTTGTTTTGATTTATTTAAAATACCAAACTAATTTATTTAATTATGCCAATTTTTGCAGGAGCTTACTATATTATTCCAGAGCTCCCCAACAAAAGGGCACAATTTTGGACAATATTTTATATATATAATAATATATATCCAAGGCAAATATTTAATGTATTAATTCCAAATGCCCAAAATAAATACTTATGAGATCCTAAAAATATTGGTTAGATTGTTAACTCTGTCCAATATTTCCAGAGGGCCACATGAGCATTTTCTTGGACCTTTTGGAGCGATTTTATTTAGGTCATTTCCAAAAGTGATTTCGAGGGTTTCACAAATCCCCATTTCAATTTTCATGGAAATTAACATGATGACATGAATGCCTTAATGCAACTAATGTCAAGCAATTCTAGGATGTGACAACTCACCCCACTAAACAAGAATCTCGCCGAGATTCAAGACGGAGGTAAGAGGAAAAGGAGGTCACAAACTATTACAATTCCCATGATCCAATTGCCTTCCTCAAGATGTTGGTTCACTCCATCTTCTTGATCTTGACGCCTTGAGATCTTCACCCGACTCGACAACGTAAAGAAGGGGAAACTCTACATGACTCGATCTTAATGAAGATCAGTAAACATGATCAACTCACGGATCGAGACGGTGTCACATCTCGAGTTGAGACACAAAATGCATCGAGGGGGATGGAAGAACAACAACGAAGTTTGATTAGTGGCAACAATTCCACGCTTTAGGAAGATGGTGGATAGTATCATGGTGACGAGGAGATATTCACCATGATCCCGTAACGGGACACCTCGAGAAAGGTGGCGCAAGGAACTATTCCCTTAAGTGGCAAAAAGAATTACTTTTGAATTAGAGATCATTGAAACTCTCCATACCAGCCTAAGGCAATCACAAACGATCGCTTGGTGGAGTGCAAGGAATGGTACACCTGGACTAGAATGGATGATGTGGACCACCTTGTTGAAGACAACGCAATGGATGACTTGCTTATCATCGAAGGTGGGGGGGGGGAACCCAGGGTAAGTCCACTTTGAAGATAACCCTGGACAAGAATTGCTAAGAAGACCGTCTATAGCGAGATAACACAAGGACGGTGCAAGCTGGAAACGAAATGCAACTGTTGGAATACTCCAACCATCATATCTGCCTGAGATTCAGATCCGATTGGGAATAGGATACTTCAGACTCAGCATGTCTGAACAGGAAAGTTGCAACACAAATCGACGAGAAGACGTTGTGAGATTCTCGGGATATAAACTACGATAGCAAGCTCCAAAACGTGAGCTGGTTTTGCTACAAACATGTGAACATGTTGTCCCAGACAAGCATGATCACATGGTAGTCTTATAATAGAACACTACCGAGTTCAGGTGGGGAGCCATCATCGAGGGAATCGAAGTCTTTACACAAGTCCATGGATTAGCTCCCAAGCGTAGACTTCTTTTCCTTGAACAAGTCAATCAGTGGCTTGGGGTGCTAGGAATACATATAGGATGAAGGTTGCAAGTCTCCAGGCTACAGAATACTTCGCACATATGCATGACTGAATTGGGATGATTCCGGAGGAGGCAAAACAAGCTTTTCTCAAATTCATGGCGGCAACTTACACCAGATGCACATGAATTAGAGAAAGTCACTACTTTCATCCAAACATATGCTTCATGAACGAAACACGAAGAAATGCTTACACAAGTTTCCAATACTAGGTTGATGTTCAACATGACTCATGGGGGAGACAAAATGCTACCGATGGGCTCAACAAAGAACTCATCGGAATTTCCATATCTTTGGACTTCCACCATCATGTGAACACGTGATAGTATTGGTCGACCAAAGGAGGTAATGGTGTATGCTCAAGGATCAACCACGAGTAAGACAACATTACTTAATATCGTTGGTTCCGATTTGACTTGACAATGGCCCATACTCAAGTCAAGGAATTGGTAGGACAATAGATCCAAGAATCGATCACAAGGACCAATCGATGAAGATATCATCCTTCTTCAACACACACTACACAAGAATATCCCTTTGGATCGAACTAAGTTGGACAAGCTTTTATCTTCCAACTCTCCAAGTTGTTGTCTAGCTTAACCAACTAGCTCAGGAATATCCAACACAGATTCTTGGAGAAAGGGTGGTCCATAGGGAACCAACCTGATCACGAGCTCAACATAACAGTCAGGAAACAACCCGGCAACACTTCCAAGAAGATATTTGGAAAGTCACGAACCACCGGTATGTTACTAAGCTCGAGAACAATCTTGCTTTTCAGGGCAAGACGATATGATCAAATGAGTGAGGACTTGACACAATCCTAACTCATCAATCAAGTGTGCACCGAAATAAGGACTAGGTAGCACGATCAATCTTAGGATGATGGTTTGATAACCAACACGCTAAGAATGAGAATATTGTCCATTCACTACCAAGCAATGAGTTGCTCGGAGTATTGATTTCACACATCACAACTCACTTGTCGGCATTCCGGTTACAGTAACTCGGGACCGAGGAATGAATGATGATGGTGAGAAGTATCACTACGTCAAAAATTCATGAGAGTTAGTGCAATCCTCATGACACTCTTGACATAAAGATGGTAACACTCCAAGGTAGAACTGAATCAAAAGCTGGGTTGGCATTTTGATCTGCGGGATACAACTGCTTTGACCCAATCCTGGATATGGATGAGGTACTGGAGTTTGTTTCTCCTAGTCATTCCGGAATAGAATGGCTTGACGGACCTCTAGGATAAAATGCATCGATGAACACAAATGCACACATACCCTTGGCTATCAATTGATAGATGAAGGTCAGAAGGCATCTAAGAGAACAACTCAAAGGAACATATAATTTTCTCGAGTTGTGGATGCACAGATTAGTATGTCGAGCAAGTTCAACATATCTTCCGGATAACCCATGCGAGAAAGGTAGAATTGGCAGAGTCACAATTATGAATAGAGAACTCCTCAGGAGCACTCTTACTGTGATGTATTGGTTCAACGAGGAACTTCTGCCATAAGCGGTTCGTAGTATTTGGAAGAAGGAAATACCACGGACCTCGAGGACTAACGCAAAGGTTACTAATATCCTAAAGGCACTAGCAAATACTAACAACATGAGGTAGGATGAATCTCGGGTTCAGCAACCCAGGAGTAGAATACCTACTACTAAATGGCATCACGGGATGCTTTCGAAAATGATGGCCAGAATCATCACACTGGGGATACAAAAGCATTGCTAAATTGCTAGGTGACTTCCTAAACACCTAGGGTCATAATAGTAGTTCCAACATATATGTCGAGGTAACAGAATACCTCAACCCTCCGATTGGTGTGCTTATTCTGACCGAAAAGGGCATCAGGAACGGAAGAAAGGATTTGCAAATGCATCAGACTATTTAGAGACACAGGATGACTCGGACAAGATAACGGCTGTAAATGCTCAAAATGATTTGAGACATCCTGCAGAAATGGTGGCATAACCACTCAACAACATCATAGCAAGATTCGGGATCAACAGTTATCATACAGAGTAGTAAGAACTGAACGGGGATTAAAATCAACAATCTTACAAGTCTATGGATTAGTAACACGTCATCCTCGATAGATAGATGAGAAGCCTAGTTCTTAAACCCCAGAGAAGAGAAGAGGATGACTCGGATCGAAGGCCATGAGGTATAAGGAGTAAAAAGAGCCTTACGTTCCTTCCACAATCAATTCCCTTATATAACTAAAGCATTTCTAGACACAACTTCACCAGTTTGGCTTGGTAATCCCACAGAAAAGCTCGATACCAACGCTGTCGGGACCCCGATCCCAAGTCACATCGACCTAGCTGGTAACACCTCATATCACTTTGTGGCCTCACGCACGGTATTCCCACGGTGTCGCCTTACCATGGCCCGGACCGTTTGCGTCTTTTGGCTCACGATATGATAGTGTCGCTAGCATCCACATGACAAAGAACCCGGCCGACATGGCTAGTCGTGAACCCAAAGCGGCACTAACCTATGGGGACAGGCATACATGAAACACTTCGAGCATGTCGGTCATCAACGTATGAACTTGGGCTGTAGCACTGGCTAACAGGACTCGGTACCGGGCTGTAGCAGAGCTAGGCAGGACTCAAGTATCACCGCGTGACATTTTCGAAGGATGACATAGGAACGAAATGAATCACATGCCGCCCGATCAAGTGTCCAAGCAGTAGTCTGGGCTAGCAGGACTCGGTGGACCGGCTGTAGCGGACTACTATCGCCGAAGCACGAAACTACATTTCCCCATATGAGAGGCTGCCAAGGATAAACAACTAGTTTGTCGGATCCCACACATACCAAGCATTTCAAACATACACACATTATGCTCAATATGCGAGATACAACATGGCATCACAACATAACTCTACGACTCAATATTATTCATTAGGCTCCAAGAGCGAGATATTACAAACATGGGTCTCATGACCCAACACTCAGAGCATACAAGTCAAAGCACAAGCGAAGCTAATCATGTCCGAGTACGCATAACTATAAATGAAGAAGGTGAGAAGCCCGACTATCTACCAGATCCTACCAGGCACAAGATCGTAGCTGAGGTAACAAGCTAAACGTCAAGTCCAAGCGAACTACTAGCGAGACCGACGTCTCTCGCAAAACATAAAATAAGCAAACGTGAGTACAATTGTACTCAGCAAGACTTACATCGAACTAACTACATATGCATCATTATCAAAAGGGGTGGTGGAGTTTGACCGCAGCAAGCCAGCTTTGACTCGGTGGCTATCCTGAACTACATTCGCAAGTAACTCTTTTGAGGTGGCGCACACGAGTCCACAATTCACCATATCAATACACCACTATGGATCCGCTCCGTCTACCTACGAGAAACGCCATCCATAGCACTCACGCTTATCTTGCGATTTTAGAGTATCCACTTTCACTTGTCTATGAACTATGCAAGGGTCCAAGTTCCCATATCCGAGGAATCCGGCTATTCAATAGATAATGATAACCCTGCAGGTGTACTTCTTCACACACGCTCTCGCCACTTATCGCCTCAGACACGCCATGTACCTCGGCAACCTTCAAGCGGAAACCCGGCGAGGAGTCGGCCACGACCGACTAACCACACAAGTCTCTCGTCCGTGTTTATCGCCTATTCGGGTTCCATCCGCAAGGAGATCCGCCGGGTGTCGCCACGGCCCCAAACGATGTGAGCAGGGTTCCCAAGCCCACCAACCGGTGCCACTTGGTACACCGTACATCAGTGCCTAGTCCGTCCCAAGCCCACCTGCACGGTGCCACTTGGTAGACTACTAACACTACCTACAAACACCGAAACTAGTTGCAACTCCCGGACAGAGATCAAGTTGATTAATAAGTCGAGAGGGTCGAGTTACCGAACCCAATGTGTGGTAGTAACTGTTCATGGATCACAAACACGAACTCAGTTCTCGAGGACGGCTGCAATGAGACAACCCACCATGTACTCCTACATGGCCTCTCACCGCTACCTTTACCAAATCGTGTTCACACACTTAGCTCACACATAGTAGGACATGTTCACCACTTTCCAATTCATTCCCGATGAATCGACCCGACTCAACTCTAAGCAGTAGCAGGCATGACAAACAAGCATAAATGAGTAGGCACAACATGGGCTCAAACAACTCCTACTCATACTAGTGGGTTTCATCTAATTCTTGTGGAATGACAGTCATGCAAAGGATCAAGGGGTTCAGCTACCGCAGCAAGTAACAATTGAATCGTTGTTGTCCTAATGCAATAAAATAGAGCAGGAGCGAGAGTGGGATTGTATCGGGATGAACAAGGGGTTTTGCTTGCACGGCACTTCAAGATAATAGTTCTTCATCGGTGTCATCGAATAACCATCGTCGGTACATCGCTCTAGGGAGGGGACAATTACCGGCAATAAGAGAGAACACAATCAATGCAATGCACATATATGATGCATGATCATGTTAAGGTACTGAATTTACCTAATGCAATAATAATCCAAGTTAGTTGGAGTGGAATTCAAACAAGGTTGAATTCCAACTCAAAATGCTATTTCATAATTTACCCTAATCATGATTCATCCTATTCAGTGATGTTAACTTGTTCAAACATGCATGATCATGGCATAAACAGATTCTTCATATTTTTCTGATCAATTTTCATATATAAATTATTTCCATCCGAGTTACGGTTGAATTTGTATGATTTTTAGAAGTTTAGGATATTTTCTGGAATTTACTGAATTAAATTAAATCTATAAAAGGGGATTACTGCGTCAGCCTGACGTCAGTGTGACGTCAGCGGTCAACGGGGCGCTGTCCAGGTCAAACCTGACGCTGGGACCCACTGGTCAGCGTCTAACTAATTAACCTAACCTAATTAACACTAACCTGACTTAGTTAGCCGGGCGGGGCCCGCATGTCAGTGAGGAGAGGGGAGGTCAAACCAGGCAGGGGTCAACCCACGCCGGTCAGCGGTCGTGGCGCCCGGCGTTTAGCCAGGCGAACCCGACGCTGGCGCGAGTGTAATGGCTATTCCGCCACCAAAAGGGCCGGGAGAGTACCTCTGGAGAGCTGGGGATCGCTGGGGTTCTTGGTGGGGATAGCAGGGGTCGGGCGGCGGAATCGACGCCTTGGCGACGAACTATGCGGCGGCGGAACTCGGGTAAGGCGGCCGTGGTGTTGCGGCTCGTGGGGAGTGAACGGAGGTGCTAGGCAGCACCTAGAGGGCAGCGGAGCTTGCCGGAGCTGCCAGGCGAGGCAGAGGCGCTCGGGGACGGAGCTCGCCCGGCCATGGCGGGGCGGCCGGGTGCCATGGGTGGGTGGCTACAGGCGCGTGGAGACAGAGGGGGATGGGGGAAAAGAAGAGGAGCTCACCGCCGGGGTCGGAGAGGGAATCAGTGAGCTCGGGAGGTCTGGCGGCGCCCGAATCGGCCCGGAGGCGGCTCGGGTGCCCGAGGTTGAAGACGAGGGCGAGGTCGGCGCTCGAGGGCGTTTGGGGTCGCGTGGGTCAGCGGAGAGGTCCGGGGCGACGAGGCGGAGCTCTTGGGCACGCCGGCGAGGCAAGGGAAGGGCGGTGGCCGTGACTACGGCGAGCGGTGGCGACGGCAGCTCTCGGGCACGGGGCGCAGAGCGAGAGAGAGGAGGGGAGAGGGGTGCGGGAAGAGTGAGGGGGGTCAGGGGTCGCGTGGGCGACGGGGAACTCGCCCCAAGCGTCGGGGACGCAGGCAGGCAGCTGGAGTCGTGGCGAGCGGCGAGCGCGCGCGCGACGGCACGCGCCCATCCTCCTGGCAGAGGAGGTAGGCGACAGGGAGGAGGCGGTGGTGGGCTGGGCTGGCCAGCTGGGCCAGCCAAGCCGCACTGTGCTGGGCCAAGTGGCGCCAGGCCAGGCCGCAGGAGCTGGGCTGCGGTGGGGAGGTAAGCCCAGGTAAGGGCTTTTACCTATTTTGTTTCCTTTTCTATTTTTCTGACATTTGTTTTGATTTATTTAAAATACCAAACTAATTTATTTAATTATGCCAATTTTTGCAGGAGCTTACTATATTATTCCAGAGCTCCCCAACAAAAGGGCACAATTTTGGACAATATTTTATATATATAATAATATATATCCAAGGCAAATATTTAATGTATTAATTCCAAATGCCCAAAATAAATACTTATGAGATCCTAAAAATATTGGTTAGATTGTTAACTCTGTCCAATATTTCCAGAGGGCCACATGAGCATTTTCTTGGACCTTTTTGGAGCGATTTTTATTTAGGTCATTTCCAAAAGTGATTCTGAGGGTTTCACAAATCCCCATTTCAATTTTCATGGAAATTAACATGATGACATGAATGCCTTAATGCAACTAATGTCAAGCAATTCTAGGGATGTGACAATCATGCCCATCGAGACAGTGCGGCACGCTTGGCTGCGGCCCGAATCCGTCGAAGATCAAGTCTCCGCGGATATCGGTCGTATAGTTCAAACTTCCAAATCTGACCTGATGGCCAGGGGCGTAGCTTTCGATCTGCTCCAGATGGCCAATCGAATTGGCCCGCAGTGCAAAGCCGCCGAACACGAAGATCTGTCCGGGGAGAAAAGTCTCACCCTAGACCGCGTCGTTGTTGATGATCGAAGGAGCCATCGGGCCTATCGGTGACGACACAAAGGAACTCTCAATGAAAGCACCAATGTCGGTGTCAAAACCGGCGGATCTCGGGTAGGGGGTCCCAATCGTGCGTCTAGGCGGATGGTAACAGGAGACAAGGGACACGATGTTTTTACCTAGGTTCGGCCCTCTCGATGGAGGTAATATCCTACCCCGCTTGATTAATATTGATGATATGGGTAGTACAAGAGTAGATCTACCATGAGATCAAGGAGGCTAAACCCTAGAAGCTAGCCTATGGTATGATTGTTGTTCGTCCCCACGGACTAAAACCCTCCGGTTTATATAGACACCGGATAGGTTAGGGTTACACGTAGTCGGTTACAATGGTAGGAGATCTACATATCAGACGCCAAGCTTGCCTTCCACGCCAAGGAAAGTCCCATCTGGACACGGGACGAAGTATTCAATCTTGTATCTTCATAGTCTTGGAGTCCGGCCGTGACGATAGTCCGGCTATCCGGACACCCCCTAGTCCGGGACTCCCTCAATAGGCATTACCTATTTTGAATGGGAAAAGCTTGTCAAAGTTGACATTAGTTTAATATATTGGAATTGGAAAACCTTGTCAATTTTTGCCGATTGATGTAAGCCAGAAGACATGCATTTGATATTTTTTAGTGGGAAGCCCATTGTTGTGAGCAACGTCGATTGTTTTTTCCTATTCATGTCTTCAGTTCAGAAGTAAATATTTACTCTGCTGAGATGCATAGTCACATGAATGTTGACTTATGTAAGATATTTTAAGAGTTTGTTCTGAATATTGTCTATGTAATGCCAGGCCTTGTGTTTGATTGCAAAGTTGAGCTTGGAATGTTGTGGCATGCGGCATCACGAGCTGTTCACCGTGCCTCCTGAGAATAATGCTTCGTATTGTTTTGCATGTCGAACTAATGCCAGTGATTTGCTTGTTAGGAAGATCATCCTCTTCTGTTGTTTCCGTGCTTAAAAAGTTCATCGTCTTATGTTTCATTCATAGCCTATACGACAAGTCGGGTAGGTTAGATGTGAAACCATATGATCTTCCGACCAAATCGTCATCATAGGCCGTGATTGGATCGTCGTTTTCCAACCAAAACCGCTTGTAAAACTGACGCTTGTAAATAAAAGCAGATGGTCTCGGGCGAAGCACTTGGTTGTTCGATTTCGACTAGTAAAATATACACCGGTCTCTCAAATTACACGCGTAACCCGCCGGTTTTGCTTACAGACCTCGGGCCCTCGGTTTCATTATGCCTGTATTTTACGTGTTGTTTCCGATGACGAGTAAATTACACTTGTATCTTAATACAGTTGTGAAATAAACCAAAGCTCCCAAGGGCGGCCTTACCGTTTCATGCTGTCTCAGTCTCTCGAAGGTGCTCATAGGTGTCCGATGATGTTGGCTTCCTGAATGAGCAGCGGGCGCTGTATCAGACCATCCGTAGGGCCCGTGATGCCCTCTTCGTCGTCCTTCGAGTTTTTGTGCTCGTCATGGCGCCGAGCATTGTTAACATGGTCAATGAACATGAGGATTCAGGAATGACTTTATTTTGACTGGTTGACAGTAGGGACCGACTAGGTCCATAGTCGTACGTAAGCAAGTGCCTCCTTATTATGTACAATTATATTTTTTTTGCTTCCTCCTAGTTTCTTGACATCACGGTCCCACACCATTGTCAACCTATGTAGTCAATAAACGAGAGAATTGCACAAGGTGCGGCCGACAGCTGGGACCAAGCAGCTCGAGCAGTATTTGTGTTTTTGAGGCGTGAGCACTGCAGAGTTTTTCTTGGCGATGTTTTCATTGTTGTTCAGAGGAGAGCAGGGTATTAACTGGGCGGGTTGTGGCCCGTCTAGCCCAGGATAGATATCCAACCCAGATATTAATGTTTTTTAAAGATGAAAATGGCTAGCCCAGCTATACGTTTTTTCGAGGAATACCTAGGCAAGGTCAACTTGTTATTCTCCGCCCCGCTGGGCTGCAAATCTTTCCTAGGAGGGATGCATTAGGCTTAACAGGAAAATGGGCTTTAAAAAATAATAAATGGGATGTAATTATAAAAACTGGGCAGTAACTATAAAAAATGCACCAAGCACGGAATTAGTTTATAAAATATTATTTATGGATTTTGAAAATCTTAATTTTTAATTGTTGTGCGCGCAATGTTTCGTTAGATTTTTATGTAATACAAACTTATATTTAATCTGACTAGAAATTTCGGGATAAAAATATTTCGGATCCCATCAAAATGTGGGAAATTTTTATTGAATTCTGTCTTGAACGGTTGGTTGAAATTATTAATCGTTGTCCTAGCTAGAAAATTGGTTGTATTTTTAACAAACTGTAAATGGGCTGTAGTAAATTCCATTAGAATTCAAAACTGGGTTGTACATTCTTAAAAATCACAAATGGGCTATAAGTTCTCTCCCACACACTTGTAGGCCTACTAAGTTGACGCGTCCCCTTAAAAAAGAAGTTGACGCGTATGCAAGGCTTTGTCAACTTATTATAGTCAACACACGGTTCTAGCAGCAGTGGCCGTTGGATGTCCATCCAACGGATGCCGTGCTTCTTCTTCAATCTCGGATATTCTAGCTTCACCCGCCCAAAAAATGATTCCTCCCCCTGACATCTGGGGCGCACCGTTTCGGAAGCTGACCTATGGCCCTACTAAGTTGACGCGTACCAAGGACTTTGTCAACTTAGTCAATATGAACGATTCTAGCTGCAGTGACCGTATGATGTCCATCAAACGGCCGTAATGCTTCTTCAACCTCTGGTCTTCTTGCTCCAGCTGCCCAAAGGAGCGCCGGTCGTGCCGCGTGCTCCTGCCTCCCGTGGCTGGTTGTGATGCTGCGGAGACCTCACCGCCCCCTACTACTCCCACCGCTGGCCAGGCCATCCCTCTACTCACCCACACCCCCTGTTATTCCGTGGCAACGGCAGCCTCACACCGCAGCCGAACCAGTGAACCCTCGTACTCCTCTCTCCGCTGGCTTCCCGCGCGTCTTCCCGCTCGCGCCGTCCCTTCCTAGGCCCTCGCGATCCACCGCCTGGTGCTCTCGGTGCGGCGTGGTCAACGTGGTCAAGGAACGGCTTCCATCGGACATGGACTGTACGTGGAGAGGCTGACAACTGGGTCCACGACGGCAGCAAGGAAGTGCCTCCTTATTACGCGAAAAATAATGATTCCTGCACCTGACAGCAGGGACCCACCGGAAGGGCCACCGTATTTCGCAAAAAAAACGTTTGCCCCCTGACTGTTGGGACCCAACGGACGGGCCATCGTATTGCGTGAAAAAACGTTCCCCCCGCTGTCAGCTCGGACCCACCGGAAGTGCCTCCTTATTACGCACAAAAAAATGAATACTCCCCCTGCTGGTTGGGAACCACCTTGGTGGGAGGCTGACTTGTGGGCCTACTAAGTTGACGGGGACGGAGTGCTTTGTCAACTTAGTCAATATGAACAATTCTAGCTCCAGTGACCGTACGATGTCCATCCAACAGCCGTAGTGCTTCTTCAACCTCTGGTCTTGTTGCTCCAACTGCCCAAAGCAGCGCCAGTCGTGCCGCATGCTCCTGCCTCCCATGGCCGGCTGTGCTACCGCGGAGGCCTCACCGCCCCCTACTATTCCCACATTGGCAAGGCCTGCGGCGGCAATGACTTCACACCGCAGCCGAACCGGTGAACCTCGTACTCCTCTCCGCCGGGCTTCCACTACCACGTCTTCCCCAGCTCGCGTCGTCCCTTCCTAGGCCTCGCCGTCGTCCATCGCCTACGGTGCTCAAAGACGGCGTGGTCAACATGGTCAAGGAGCGACTTCCATCGGAAGAGTCTTGTCGTGGAGAGGTCGACAATTTGGGTCGATGACCGCAGCAAGGAAGTGCCTCCTTATTACGCGCAAAATAATTATTCCTCCACCTAACAGCGGGGACCCACCGGACGGGCCACCGTATTCGCGAAAAAAACGTTTCCCCCAGACTGCTGGGACCCACCAGCTACATCTTCGCACGCAAGGAAGTGCGTCCAGGCAAAAAACAAAAAAAACGATTCGCCCCCCTGACTGCTGGGACCAACCAGCTACATCTTCGAACGCAAGGAAGTGCGTCTAGGCAAAAAACAAAAAAAACGATTCGCCCCCCTGACTACTGGGACCCACCAGCTACATCTTCGCAAGCAAGGAAGTGTCGGACAGTCGGGACCCACCTGGTCGAAGCATACATAGCGTTGTCATTCTGGTCGCATGGCGATATGCGTACATACCGGTCGGTGTAGAGGCGCGCGCGTGTAAGTAGAGCGGCGCGACGTAGCATGTACACGTACGTACAGCTGCCAGGGTGCAAGAAAGTAAATACAGCCACGTACGTACATACGGGCGGGGTCTCGAACGCCTACTCGCGCATACATACGGCAAGGGCTCGTGTACATGGCTGGGTCGGAACGGAGAAACAGCGTCGTCGTCGTGTTCATGGGGAGGCAGCAGAATGCGTCGTGTTCATTGGGAGGAAACGGAACGCGTGGGAGCCAACCGGCTTGGACAGAACAGCCGATGGAAACAAGGTCTGGCATACCGCAGAACGGAGGAAACGGCCTTGTGTTCGATCGGCCATGTTCGAAACGGGATCCTGTTCATCGGGAGGGGTCTGGCGTACCGCAAAAACGGACCTCCTACGATCGAAATGGGGGTCCTGTTGATAGGGAGAGGTGTGGCGTACCGCAAAACGGAGGAAACGGACATGTGTTGGAGCGCTACGGTCGAAACGGGGGTCCTGTTCATTGGGAGGTGTGTGGCGTACCGCAAAACGAGACACCACTGGATACTGCTCATCTACACCGTCGACCCCCTCCAGCCTCCATGGGCTACTGTTCATCCACCGTCGACCTCCTCCAGCCTCCACCAGCGACTGTTCATCCACGGGCTCCTGTTCATCCAGCCTCCACCGCACGCTACTCCACCGGCTACTGTTCAACCAGCCCTCCCCACGGGCTCCTGTTGAACCACCCCTCCACAGGCTACTGTTCATCCTGCCCTCCACCTTCTACTGTTCATCCTGCCCTCCACAAGGTGGTCCTGTTCATCCTGCGCCAACCGGATCGAACGATCGGGGTACTGTTCATCCAGAGGCAACACCACGGGGTCCTGTTCATCCACCCCCACCGAACTATTCATCCAACCCCCCAATGCTGCTCACTGCTCATCCAGAGGCAGCATTGATCGACTTGATTAGCAGCAATAGCGAAGGAATCGCTCGATCGGGTTCAGTTAACAGCCATCAATCGATCGCTTGGGTTCGATAGCGTGTAGCTCGCAGTGCAATCGCCGGGTTCGATTAGAGCCCAATGCCTCGCTCAGTTTAGTTAGAGCCCAATGCCTCGCACACACGCAGACGTCGTCTGAGAGAACGCAGCATCGCTCGCCCCGACTACCGCCGTAATCGGGACTCCCGATATTTTCCGCTACCGCTTCTACCACGGTTTTTCTCGTCATGGACGGCCCAAAGAATGTCATGCAGCTGTGTCTCCGCCCGCCCAGGACGAAAAGCCCATTTTCTGTCATGATTTTTTGTCATAGAAGTAGGGCCCCACCACATCTATGATGATACCGTGTTTTGTCACAATTATTGTCATAGAAGTGTCATAAGTATGACAGAAAAGATTTTTGTTCGGCCCAAAATGTCACGGATGTGTCTTTTTTGTAGTGATATTGGCTCCTACATATTCTACGAAGATCTTTATCGGTCAAACCACATAACAACATACGTTGTTCCTTTTGTCATTGGTATGTTACTTGCCCGAGATTCGATCGTCGGTATCTCAATACCTAGCTCAATCTCGTTACCGGCAAGTCTCTTTACTCGTTCTGTAATGCATCATCCCGCAACTAACTCATTAGTCACATTGCTTGCAAGGCTTATAGTGATGTGCATTACCGAGAGGGCCCAGATATACCTCTCCGACAATCGGAGTGACAAATCCTAATCTCGATCTATGTCAACTCAACAAGTACCATCGGAAACACCTGTAGAGCACCTTTATAATCACCCACTTACGTTGTGACGTTTGGTAGCACACAAAGTGTCCCTCCGGCAATCGGGAGTTGCATAATCTCATAGTCATAGGAACATGTATAAGTCATGAAGAAAGCATTAGCAGTAAACTAAATGATCAAGTGCTAAGCTAACGGAATGGGTCAAGTCAATCACATCATTCTACTAATGATGTGATTCCGTTTATCAAATGACAACTCATGTCTATGGCTAGGAAACTTAACCATATTTGATTCAACGAGCTAGTCTAGTAGAGGCATACTAGTGACACTTTTGTTTGTCTATGTATTCACACATGTACTAAGTTTCCGGTTAATACAATTCTAGCATGAATAATAAATATTTATCATGATATAAGGAAATATAAATAACAACTTTATTATTGCCTCTAGGGCATATTTCCTTCAAGTCATAGTTGGATGCGACTATTAAAAAACATATTTGCAAACCCATACCTCTTTGACGAGGGCCTGACCATGTCTTCGCCTACCTTTCTCTTCGAAAGCTTGCCCGGTGCGGGGGCCGCTCTGTTTGGAGTCGCTCCTGGAGTAGCACGATATGTCGAACGCCTCCCCTTCGAAGCACGAGACAGTGCGGTGGGTGAGGCGGAACGGAGGAATCCTTTTGGGGAAGATGTCTCCTGACTACCTACATGTGAAGCGGGGAGAAGACCAGGGTAATCAGCGATGATGGCCACTTCGGTGCCATCGTAGCTCGCCTGGTAAAACACGCCATTCTCCAGCGCCACAAATATATCCGGATCCTCTTCGAATCTAGGGTCAAGGTCCCGATTGTGGCCCTCGGGCTGCATGGGCGGGCTGTAGAGCCCTCGTAAGTCTTTCGCCAAGTCTTTGTTATAGATAGACGGGTTAATAAAGCTCAGGGAGGGGAATGAGTGGAGCAAAAAGTTGGGGGATCACCCAGCTAGGAGGATTGTACATGGAATATCCTTCTCTGTGCGTGATGCGCAGGAACTCCTCTTCCTCACCTTTGAACAGTTTGGCCAATATTTTGGCTAGGGCGGAAGGGGTGTCCGGACCTTTCCTGCCGCATCGGGAGGTGTCATCTTCCCCATTATAATTCAAAATGGGAAGACATCTGTATTGGAGTGGCTGAACTCCCCGTACTATGGAGGTCGCCATCACTTTGACTATTGTATACCCGGACTGGGCAAGCGTCCTGATCTTGCTCAGGAGTTGGCGAACTTCCGCACTATCTTCCTCCTCGGGGCTCCGGGGGCGCCAGCTATGGTGCTTATTCAGAGGAACACTCGCAAACTCGGGGAGGCCTCTCCGGACCGGATCTGGAAGTACGACGTCATCAATGTAAAACCATTCAGAGGTCCACTCTTCAGACGCCTTCTTCGGCGTGCCGGAAAGGTATCCGGTCTCAGCAATGCGCCATATTTCGGCTCCCACCACTTCAAATATTGATCCTTCGTGGTTGCGCGGGACAAGGCAGAACAACTTTCTCCATAGTTCAAAATGGGCCTCAATACCCAGAAATAGTTCGCATAAAGCAACATAACCCGCGATGTGCAGAATGGAGGCCGGGGTAAAATTGTGCAGCTGGAGGCCATAATACTCCAGAAGCCCTCGGAGGATTGCGTGAATGGGAAATCCCACGCCCCTCGGCAAACAGGGGACGAAGCACACTCGTTCTCCCGCAGACAGATTGGGGAAATCCTCCGCCTGGGTTTTGCCGTGGAAGGAGGCCAATCCTGCTCGAATAGGGACCAGATCTGTAGCGACCAGACCTCAAGCGATCGATCTACGTGCTCGATGTCATCCCTGGATCGAGAATGCCGACACCACACAGTACTCGAAGGATTTATAACAGAGTAGCAATCACACACTTATTACAATCGAATGTCTCAAAAGAGAACTTAACAAAATAAATATGGCTTAAGGCCATCTAATACGATAACAGCGGAAGACTTGGGAGAATAAGCGAGTCCATCAACTCCAACGGCATCACTGAGTATAGAACCACGACCTAAGCACCTTACTCGTCGTCTGAAAAGTCCGCAACATGAAACGTTGCAGCCCGAAAATGGGTCAGCACATGGAATATGCTGGCATTGTAACACGTAGAGAACAATGGAATGATAAGCCTATACTACATGCATATATGGCTGGTGGAAAGCTCTCTGATTCTGATTTTGCATAAAGCCAACTTTTCCCTCGCAAAGGAATAAATTTATTTAACTATCATGGTGGTTGTGAAACATTGAGAATGGTTGACAGCATCCTCAATCCCAATTAAAAGTACTCATTAACAAACCCAACAATATTAATTAGAAGTAACATGATGAGATTCACATGATATCCAGGTACTAGATACTCAAGATGTCCATAACCGGGGACACGGCTAACCATGATTAGTGTATACACTCTGCAGAGGTTTGCGCACTTTTCCCCACAAGACTCGATCGCCTCCGTTGGTTTCTCGCACTACATGGTGTTTGAGAAACGGATGACCGAGACATAGTCTTTCAGAAGCACTAGCACCTTACATGTGGGTAGACTGTACCAACCTACATCCCCTACATCAGCTAGCCTACCCGTAAGAGTTCGCACAACTTAATCAACTATGCCAGAGCCCATAATGGCTTGTGGCTGCACACGGAAGTTTCTAGTTTGAATAATCTCATGATCCCTTTGAGCCTGGGTAGCGGTCCGAAGAAATACAGGCAAGTCCTGATAGAAACTAGGTGCCTCAATCCACCCAGATTTGTGTTTAAGTTGCCACCTTAAATAAACCATTAAATAACAATCTCACATCTGTCATGGATACACTCACCCAATCCACGTCTACTAGCATAGAATAGCATAATAAGCAAACGTAGAAGTAACTCCCAAGGGTTTGATAATAAAACAGGTAATAGGTACTACCTCATCTACTTCCCATCCCACAATTTAATTAGATCCTAATCATGCAAGTGTTTGAGAATAGATCTAATGCATAAAAACAGGGTATGAGAAGAGTATGATCAAAGTGTTACTTGCCTTGCTGATGATCCGCGAAACCTAGAGACTCCAAGTAACAAGCGGCGCACTCCGGGTAATCTATCGCAGACAAACAAAAAAGCATACAATAAGTACTCATCTAATGCACAGATAAAACTCGAATAGATCTAACCAGATTGTTCAACTTAAGAACTCCGGTTTGCAAAAAGAATCAAATCAAACGAAGCAACGAAAGTCCAGCGGCGGAAAAAACAGCTTCATATTACTAATCTGGATCTAAGTCAAATTTTACAGATGCAAAACTTGTTTAAGTAGATTATTCGGAAGAGGGTTTGAGGCGAAACTCCAGCGCTTGAATCGCTGATTCCGATAAACGAGCTTAAAAGTTATACTAAAACGAAAATCGGATCTGGAATCGCGATCGGAAAAATCGCGGATTAAATCCGAGAAAAAGAAAAAAATGACGAACAGATTCGAACGGAAAAAGAAAAATAAAAAAAACCGAAAAAAAACTGAAGAAAACCGATCGGTTTTTTTCTAAATAAAACCGGCACGGAAATCGAGGCGGCGGTGAACCTCGGAAAACGCTGCGCGTGGCCTTGGCTACTTCACAATATTTGGGGTTTCTTTCAGGCGGGCTCGGGTGGCTGAGGTCAGGCGGCCGCTATTTATTAGCGCCCGAAGCGGAGTCCCGCTGGCAGTGCCCGAAGGCGGTTCGTTTTTTAATAAAACATTACGTGCAGAAAAAAAACCAAAAGAAGTACTAAACGGACTCCAAAAATCCCGAAATAAATTTTCCCCGGTTTCTAAAATCAAGCCGGATTTAATGAACATTTATTTGGGGCCTGGATGCAATTTTGAAAAACGCACATTTTTCCTAAATTCAAATAAAAAGGCAAAAAACTCCAAAATAAAATCTTATTTGATTTTATTATTAAATCTTCATTATTTCTTTATTTTGGGAAAGTCATTTTATTCCCTCCGCATATTTTTGTAATAGAAATAATTGAAGATAAAATAATTAAAATCAAATGATCCTATTTTCATAATTTGAGGAAACACAAATATGAAAATAACGAAAATCCCCAACTCTCCCCGTGGGTCCTTGAGTTGTGTAGAATTTCTAGGATCGAGCAAAATGCAAAGAAAATGCAATGAAAATTATGATATGCAATGATGCTCTATGTATAACATTCCAAATTGAAAATTTGGGATGTTACAAACCTACCCCCTTAAGATGAATCTCGCCCTCGAGATTCGGGTTGGCTAGAAAATAGGTGAGGGTGGTCTTTAAGCAAATCTTCCTCTCGCTCCCAGGTGGCTTCATCCTCTATGTGGTGGCTCCACTGAACTTTGCAAAACTTAATGACCTTGCTGCGAGTGACTCTGTTGGCATACTCCAAAATCTTAACCGGTTTCTCCTCGTAGGTCAAATCATCATTCAACTGAATTGCTTCCAGTGGCACGGTGTCTCTCAGCGGTATATCAGCCATCTCTGCGTGACACTTCTTCAACTGTGAAACGTGAAACACGTCATGTACTCCTGACAATCCTTCGGGTAATTCCAACTTGTACGCAACTTCTCCCATGCGTTCCAAAACACGATATGGTCCTATAAATCGAGGTGCTAACTTTCCCTTAACTCCAAAACGTTTAACTCCTCGAAGCGGCGATACTCGAAGGTAAACTCTGTCTCCGACTTCGTATTCTGTCTCCTTGCGTTTAGAATCTGCATAACTTTTCTGTCTTGACTGGGCTACCTTGAGCCTATCGCGAATCAATTTTACTTTATGTTCAGACTCCTTAATCAAATCTGGTCCAAACAACTGGCGGTCTCCAACTTCATCCCACAACAACGGGGTCCTGCACCTCCTTCCGTACAAGGCTTCGAAAGGTGCCATCTTCAAACTGGTTTGGTAACTGTTGTTATAAGAAAACTCCGCATACGGCAAATTGTCATCCCAACTTGATCCATAATCCAAAGCACAAGCTCTAAGCATATCCTCCAAAATCTGGTTGACTCTCTCGGTTTGTCCATCTGTCTGTGGATGGAAAGTTGTGCTAAACTCCAGCCTGGTTCCCAAAGTTTCATGCAACTGCTTCCAGAACTTTGAGGTAAATTGGGTTCCTCTATCTGATACGATACTCCTCGGAACTCCATGCAAACATACAATCCTGGTCATGTATATCTTAGCCAATTTGGCACTGCTGTAGGTAGTCTTTACTGGAATGAAATGAGCTACCTTCGTCAAACGATCGACTATAACCCAAATCGAATCATAGCTTTGAACAAGTCTGGGCAATCCGTGATGAAATCCATACCTAGTTTATCCCACTTCCATTCGGGTATAGGCAATGGTGTAACAATCCTGCTGGCTTCGATGTTCGCCTTCACCTTCTGACATACATCACAAACTGCTACGTACTCTGCAATATCATTCTTCATTCCGGTCCACCAGAAAGTATTCTTCAAATCCAAATACATCTTGGTATTTCTAGGGTGAATCGAATATGGTGAATCATGTGCCTCTTGTAGAATCAACTTCCTGATCTCCGAGTCATTGGGCACATAAACACGGTCCTCAAACCATAGGGTATCGTGCTCATCCTCACGAAATCCTTTAGCCATTCCTTCGGTCATTCTCTCCTTTATAGAGGCAATCTCTTTGTCAGTCTTCTGAGCTTCCCTGATCTTGTCCATCAAAGTTGACTGAATCTCCAATGCTGCTACATAGCCTCTCGGAACTATTTCCAAACATAGCTCTCGAAGATCCTCGGCTAACTCCTTTGGTATTTCTCCCGTCATCAATGTATTGACGTGACTCTTACGGCTCAAAGCATCTGCTACAACGTTAGCCTTTCTGGGGTGATAATGCAATCTCATATCATAATCTTTGATGAACTCCAACCATCTCCTCTGCCTGAGATTTAGCTCCTTCTGCGTGAAGATGTACTTCAAACTCTTTTGATCCGTATACACCTCACAATGGTTTCCAATGAGGAAATGTCTCCATGTCTTCAACGCATGTACTACGGTTGCTAACTCCAAATCATGCGTAGCATAATTTAGCTCATGAGGCTTAAGTTGTCGTGAAGCATACTGAAACAACTCTCCCTCCCGCATAAGCATTGCTCCAAGTCCTCGGCGTGAAGCGCCGCAATACACCTCATAATCCTTGGTCCGATCCGCAGAATTAACACCGGTGAGGTAACCAAACGTTTCTTCAACTCTTGGAAACTAGCTTCACTCCTCGGTCCAAATGAACTTGGTATTCTTCTTCAACAATTCTGTCATCGGCTTCGCAATCCTTGAGAAATTCTCAATGAATCTCCGTAATATCCTCGCTAGTCCAAGGAAACTCGGATCTCTCCAACTGTCGTTGGCGCTTCCCGATTTGTTACAAAGGACAACTTTAGTGGGGTCTCTTGCTATACCTTCTCCGGATATAACATGTCCAAGAAATCCAACTTCCTTCAACCAAAACTCACACTTGCTGAACTTGGCGTACAACTGATGTTCTCTGTGCTTCTCGAGTACCAAACGCAAATGCTCCTTATGCTCCTCTTCATTCTTCGAGTAAACCAAAATATCATCAATGAACACCACGACGAACTTATCCAAAAACTCCATAAACACTTTGTTCATCATGTTCATAAAATAGGCAGGTGCGTTAGTCAGACCAAATGACATAACGGTGTACTCATACAGCCCGTACCTGGTGGTAAAAGCTGTCTTAGGTGTATCCTGCTCTCGAATCTTCAACTGATGGTACCCTGATCGCAAATCGATCTTTGAAAACACCTTAGCTCCTTGCAACTGGTCAAACAAGTCATTGATCATCGGCAATGGCTATTTGTTCTTAATGGTCACTTCGTTCAATCCTCGATAATCAACAACCATTCTTAATGATCCATCCTTCTTCTCCACTAGAAGTACTGGTGATCCCCAAGGCGAAGAACTTGGGCGAATAAAACCTTTATCCAGTAACTCCTTAATCTGCTTCTTTATTTCCTCCAAATCTTGGGCTGGCATCCTATACGGTCTCTTAGATATCGCCAAAGGCTCGCAGTAGTTCAATCATAAACTCAATGTCTCTATCCGTGGCATGCTCGAAACTCTTCCGAAACACGTCCGGAAATCCCTTACCACTGGTACTTCTTCCCGCACAACTCGATAAGGAATTTACATGTGCTCTCCTCGGCTCATGCCGTGATACATACTTGATTCTCCTTCCTTCGGGGTGGTAAGAAAATTGACTTCTTGGCGCAATATATGTTCCTCCATACTTGATAACCAATCCATGCCTAATATCACATCCAATCCTTGGGATTCCGAACTATTAGGTTCGAGGGAAAACATAGTGTCCAATCCTCAATGGCAATCGATCACACCATATACTAGCCATGTATTACGCTCGGGTGAGGTTACTAGCATGGGTGACCTAAGGGCTTGGGTTGGTAATTTGTAATTATCCACAAATCCCCTTGATATGTATGAATGCGATGCACCAGTATCAAAAAGAACAACTGCAGTAAATGACTTAACCAAAAACTTACCTATTACTGCATCTGGCTGAGCTTCAACCTCCTCCACGGTAACGTGGTTCACTTGTCCTTTATTGAAAGGATTCGGCTTCTTTCCTAAGCTTCCATCGCCATTTCCATTCTGGCCTTCTGGAAATTCGTTTGCATAGTGCCCAGTCTTGCGGCACTTAAAGCAAGTTACGTGGCTCTGGTCTACCTTAGATGGCGTTGACGGGTTGGTGCGGTTCTGTCCATTGCTTCCTCCATTCCTGTTCCCATTCTTGGTGCCATTATGGTTGTGCGAGCTACCTCCTCCATGGGTATGCTGAAACTGTCCTCCTGTCTTCGGGGTAAAGCGAAGTTTCTGCTGAGCTCCAGAGTTATTCTTCCCCTGTCCATACTTACTCTTGCGATTTTCAATCTGCTGCTGCTTCCCTTCAATCATAAGCGCACGATCGCCAACTCTGGTAGTTATTAAAGGTGGCTACCATCAACCGCATGCTCACTCATCATTCAGGTCCTTCTAGAAACTTCTCCCGCTTAGCTGCATCCGTAGCAACGCTATCCGGGGCATAACGTGCTAACTTCATCAAATCATCCACATCTCGCCAACTGTCCGTCCTCCTTGGCGCAAGTTGCGAAACTCACGCTTCTTCATGGCCATAGCTCCTGCTGAAACATGGGCAAGACGAAAAGCTTGTCAAACCGATCCCATGTGACAAAGTGTCCTGTGGTAAGTGGCTGTAAAATTCTCCCACCATCTTGCTGCGGGTCCTTCAAGCTGATGTGCAGCAAACTTCACCCTTTCTCCATCTGTACATCCTGCAAGTGGTCAACTCCCTCCCTATCTTACGGAGCCAATCATCTGCAACAATCGGCTCGGTGCTATTGGAAAACACCGGCGGATTCAGCCTTAAGAAACGGGTCAGATGGTCAACAGGTGGTGGTGGCGGTGGGTTGTTGTTGTTGTTGTTGCCTTGGTTCTGTACCAATGTTTGAATCAAGGCATTCTGCTGCTGAATCAGCTGAGTGATCTCTGGCGGGAAAACAAATTCGGGGTCGCATCTCGGAGGCATCTGAGGGTTTTATGAAAAGAAGAGAATTTAGAATAGAATGAGGTCTAGAGAGAAACACTACCCATATGCACATGAGACAAATCACACAATATCACTCCAATCAATTCAAACAAGGGCATACAACGGTCTATCTATCGCTACAAAGTGCTGAAACTAAAACTAATATAACATGGGGTAATCTACTCTTTGTTATGGTGGTCAACTAGAAAACTGCTCCGATGAAGACTCCATGATATCTGCTCCAGCTTCATCTTCGTAATCATCATCACTAGGATCGGAGTTGGTGTCGTCGATGATGATGTAGTTCTCTGGACAGGTGCTATCTTCATCTTCTCCTCCGGGTGCTGAATTTCCCATGAGTTCTTCAATCTTCTCCTTAAGATCGCCGTTTTGTCTCACTAGAGCTACAATCTCCTCCATGTAGTCCTTGCGAGTGGCCTTCAGTTCTCCTTGTAGTTCGATAATCTTGGCTTTTGCTGCCTTCAACTCCATCATGTCTGCGCACATCTGGTTCTCCTGACGTTGAATGTGCTGGTTTAACTCCTGGATGAAAGCTGCAATGGATCGATCCTTCTTAGTGCCAACTATCTCCCATTGTTCATCTCGGCGTCCGCAAATCTGGTAGATAGTATCCTTGAGGTCTTCTTTATAAACTTCTCCAATGCGCCCCATGGTTATGTGAGCTGCCATGCTCTTTCCCAAACTACAGGTTGGTGCATTGAAAACACACTCTATGGGCTCCATGATTGGCGCAAACGTCCTTCCGGGAACTTGATCTTGAATCTTCCAGCGCTCCTCTTCGGGTAAAGTGGAATTGTAGGTCCCGGTGAAGCTTGGTAATCCAATGTTAAGGTACCTAGTGACTTCCTTCAGGTGTCGTCCAAAGGGTGTATCCTCATCCGGTGGGTGAACTTGATCCTCGCCTGGCCATCCTAAAAGAGTAGAAAAATGAGGAGTCGAAATGAGAAGAGAGAGTAGTGATCTAGGGCTTTAGCTTAATGGTCGTGTCTCTACATATCGGCGTGTGCTCGATACCATCTCTGTAGCGACCAGACCTCAAACATCGATCTCGTGCTCGTGTCATCCTCGGATCAAGAATGCCGACACCACACAAGACTCGAAGGATTTATAACAGAGTAGCAATCACACACTTATTACAATCGAATGTCTCAAAAGAGAACTTAACAAAATAAATATAGCTTAAGGCCATCTAATACGATAACAGCGGAAGACTTGGAAGAATAAGTGAGTCCATCAACTCCACCGGCATCACTGAGTATAGAACCACGACCTAAGCACCTTACTGTCGTTCGAAAAGTCGCAACATGAAACGTTGCAGCCGAAAATGGGTCAAGACATGGAATATGCCGCAATGTAACACATAGAGAACAATGGAATGATAAGCCTATACTACATGCATATATGGCTGGTGGAAAGCTCTACGGTTACTGATTTTGCATAAAGCCAATTTTTCCCTACTGGAAAGGAATAAATTTATTTAACTATCATGGTGGTTGTGAAACATTGAGAATGGTTGTGAGATCCTCAATCCCAATTAAAAGTACTCATTAACAAACCCAACAATATTAATTAGAAGTAACATGATGAGATTCACATGATATCCAGGTACTAGATACTCAAGATGTCCATAACCGGGGACACGGCTAACCATGATTAGTTTATACACTCTGCAGAGGTTGGCGCACCCTGCCCCACAAGACTCGATCACCTCCGTTGGTTTCTCGCACTACATGGTGTTTGAGAAACGGATGACCGAGACATAGTCTTTCAGAAGCACTAGCACCTTACATGTGGGTAGACCGTACCAACCTACATCCCCTACATCAGCTAGCCTACCCGTAAGAGTTCGCACAACTTAATCAACTATGCCAGAGCCCATAATGGCTTGTGGCTGCACACGGAAGTTTCTAGTTTGAATAATCTCATGATCCCTTTGAGCACGGGTGGCGGTCCAGAAGAAATACAGCAAGTCTGATAGAAACCAGGTGCCTCAATCCACCCAGATGTGTGTTTAAGTTGCCACCATAAATAAACCATTAAATAACAATCTCACCTCATCATGGATACACTCACCCAATCCACGTCTACTAGCATAGCATAGCATAATAAGCAAACGTAGAAGTAACTCCCAAGGGTTTGATAATAAAACAGGTAATAGGTACTACCTCATCTACTTCCAATCCCACAATTTAATTAGATCCTAATCATGCAAGTGTTTGAGAATAGATCTAATGCATAAAAACTGGGTATGAGAAGAGTATGATCAAAGTGTTACTTGCCTTGCTGATGATCGGCGAAACCAAGAGACTCGAAGTAACAAGCGGCGCACTAAGGGTAATCTATCGCAGACAAACAAACAAGCATACAATAAGTACTCATCTAATGCACAGATAAAACTCGAATAGATCTAACCAGATTGTTCAACTTAAGAACTCCGGTTTGCAAAAAGAATCAAATCAAAAGAAGCAACGAAAGTCCAACGGCGGAAAAAAACAGCTTCCTTTTACTAATTTGGATCTAAGTCAAATTTTACAGATGCAAAAACTTGTTTAAGTAGATTATTCGGAAAGAGGTTTTCGAGACGAAACTCCAGGCGCTTGAATCGCCTGATTCCGATAATCAGCGAAAAGTTATACTAAAACGAAAATCGGATCTGGAATAGCGATCGAAAAAATCGCGGATTAAATCCGAGAAAAAGAAAAAATACGACGAACAGATTCAGACGGAAAAAGAAAAATAAAAAAACCGAAAAAAAAACCGAAAAAAACCAAAGAAAACCGATCGGTTTTTTAAAATAAAACCGGCACGGAAATCGAGGTGGCTCCGAACCTCGGAAAACGCGCGGCGGTGCGGCGGCGGCGGCTGGGGTTTGCTCGGGCGGGCTCGGGTGGGCTGAGGTCCGGGGCGGCCGCTATTTATTAGCGCCCCCGAGCGGAGTCCCGCTCGGGTACGGCCCGAAAGGCGGTTCATTTTTTTTAATAAAACATTATGCGCAGAAAAAAAATCAAAAGAAGTACTAAACGGACTCCAAAAATCCCGAAATAAATTTTCCCCGGTTTCTAAAATCAAGCCGGATTTAATGAACATTTATTTGGGGCCTAGATGCAATTTTGAAAAACGCGCATTTTTCCTAAATTCAAATAAAAAGGCGAAAACCTCCAAAATAAAATCTTATTTGATTTTATTATTAAATCTTCATTATTTCTTTATTTTGGGAAAGTCATTTTATTCCCTCTCGCATATTTTTGTAATAGAAATAATTGAAGATAAAATAATTAAAATCAAATGATCCTATTTTCAAAATTTGAGAAAACTCAAATATGAAAATAACGAAAATCCCCAACTCTCCCCGTGGGTCCTTGAGTTGTGTAGAATTTCTTGGATCGAGCAAAATGCAAAGAAAATGCAATGAAAAATATGATATGCAATGATGCTCTATGTATAACATTCCAAATTGAAAATTTGGGATGTTACAAGATCTGCAGGAGGGAGAAATCCCTGCGTTTGCAGCTTCTCCAATTGGCTGTGGGATACAGAGCACCTCTCCCACTCGCCTCTCTCTAGGTTGGAATGGGAAGAGGAGATAGTAATGTTGGCCATGTTGGAGTGGTCTCTCCTGGCAATCTCTGATGATTTTTTCCGCGTGGTGCCGAATGGATCTGAGATCCAATCTCTTTAAATAGACGCTCTTTCTTGCATGGCTAGGGTGTTATTTGCAAAAAATACCCTGGTCGTCCACATTCACCCGACACGTGGAAGCTGAAGTCATGGATGCACAGAAGCCTAGGGGTGCAACATTGAATTATAAGCCGAATACATTACTTGGAAGCCGTCGGAGGAGGAACCCACCTTGCAATGTCGAAGACAATCTGCGCGCCGAACATCTTGTCATTGAAAGCCTGGTTCGGGGGCTACTGAGGGAGTCCTGGATTAAGGGGTCCTCGGGCGTCCGGCCTGTTAGCCATGGGCCGGACTGATGGGCTATGAAGATACGATGACCGAAGACTGCACCCATGTCTGGATGGGACTCTCCTTGGCGTGGAAGGCAAGCTTGGCGACCGAATATGTAGATTCCTTTCTTTGTAACCTACCTTGTGTAACCCTAGATCCTCCCGATGTCTATATAAACCGGAGGACTTAGTCCGGAAGGGGAGATATTCATTACCATAGTCATATAGGCTAGGCTTCTAGGGTTTAGCCATTACGATCTCATGGTAGATCAACTCTTGTTATACTCATATTCATCAAGATCAATCAAGCAGGAAGTAGGGTATTACCTCCGTAGAGAGGGCCCGAACCAGGGTAAATATCGTGTCCCCTGTCTCCTGTTACCATCGACCTTAGACGCACAGTTCGGGACCTCCTACCCGAGATCCGCCGGTTTTGACACCGACAGCGTGCCCCCGATCTCGATCCAGATCGGGGGAAGAGAGCAAGGTGGAGTGGGGGTTGTGGGATGTCGGTCGAGCTAGGTTTGGGCACCGCATGCCATATAGGCCAGGGGCGCGGGTGGGTCGGCTAGGCTAAAGCCCAGTTGGGCTAGGGGTTTACCTTTTTTTACTTTTCTGATTTGTCTGCTCTTTTTAGTTATTTTCTTTTTACTGTTTACTTTATTTTATATTTACTATAGTTTTATAAAATATAAAATTAGTTTCTAAAATAGTGTTACTACATATTCTAGTGCCACAAAAACTTGGGCAACTAGATAAAATAGTTTAACATTTTATTAATTGGAAAGACATTTAATTAATTGTTTTCCTACTGTTTTTTCTACTTTAGGACAATCAAACACTTTCAAAGAGGTTGGTTTCTCCACTAATATTACTTATGAATTATTTGTCACATCCAAAACATTTAGTTTTTTCATCTGAAAACTTTAGGTTTGACTTGATTTTGAATTTAAATTCGAGCATGATTTGAATCAGCGTGAGATTAACATCAGTAATCATGGTGACGTGGCATCATTAGGAGAGGGTTACTGTAGCTTGATTATCCGGGCGTCACAATTCCCCTCCACTACAAGAAATCTCGTCTCGAGATTTAAGAGGTAGAGAAGGGGGGAAGGTCTAGTTACGAAATTCTAACGGATCTTCTCGGCCTTGGTTGCTCTTCTCGAAGAGGTCGATCCCTTACACTGACGTCTTCATTTCTCTACTTCAGGTCATCATGGTGAAGTCATGCTTTTCTTCGGGAACTCCAACGTACTTACGAATAGGTAAGGGACAGCTCGGTTACAACAGAATGCTTATGAGGGAAACAATCTGGGGTTAACCCATTGATAGAGGCAAAGGTGTCCCGTCTTTCGATGAGATGTGGTTTTCGCTTGGGAGGAAGTCGACTTTGACGATCCGACTACGAACGTGCGAGGACGTCGCGCCTTAGCAATCGCTAAACCAACTCCGAGAGGTTATTGACCACGCCGAGCACGATCAACGACCACGAGGGTCTGTTTCCTGCGAGCAAACGAAGAACAAGCAAGACATCGAGATTGCAATCTGGATATTGCGAATATAAGATGAAAGCTTTATTGATCAAGGTGGGGTTCTGTGACGCCTTTGTGCAGTCGTTGAACACAAACGGCACGCGAAGTTGCAGCTATGGCGAACTTTTAATCTAAACAAAACCCAAGGTCTAAACGGTGCCCTAAGGGCTGTATATATGGAGGAAGAGGGGGAATTTCGTGGCCCTTGGTGGAGGGTCCAAATCAACCCTAACTCTTGTTTCCCCACATACGGACTCTAAAACAGCCTATACTTAAGTATTTCGAAATTACATGGGCCTGGCCCAATAATAAGGTGACGAAGCACCTAGAATAGCCTATGGACGAATATTATGAAGTGGCATCTTGTATATTTCGTCCAAGGCCTCATGCACTCATTAGGGTGGCTTCAAAGTCCTGGAATCATCACTTGTAACTCCGTTCTTGTTCCCCTTGCAGCCAACATCTCCATGCTTGAACTTGCTCCAAGGTTCATCTTTCTTGTCCATGGTAGGCCCTTCATTTGTAAGCAAAACAAATGTATCCAATTTAGGCAGCATCATATTCTCATGAACATTGGAATCGTTACCAAGAAACGAAAGTACCGATAATTCAATTGGCGTCGAGCTCTAGTAATTGGTCCGGTATGTATAGCAGCAGGGGTTGTGGGTGTAACAATGGTATTGACGTCCTCATCATCCTCCCTTCTTGAAATGAAGTCGTCCTCGTGAAGCTCATCTTCCTCACCCAAATAAGGCTTCAAATCTGCAATGTTAAAAGTGGGACTAACACCAAAATCTGCAGGCAGCTCAAGTTTATATGCATTATCATTTATTTTCTCTAACACCTTAAATGGACCATCAAGACGTGGCATTAGCTTTGATTTTTGCAAATGAGGAAACCTATCCTTACATAAATGTAACCAAACAAGATCTCCAGTGCAAAGACAACATGTTTTCTACCCTTATCTCCAACAAGTTTATATTTAGCATTCATACGCTCAATGTTTTCCTTAGTTAACTCATGCATTTTAAAATCAATTCAGCACGTTCCTTAGCATCAAAATTAACCTTCTCCGAAGATGGAAGAGGCAACAAATCAATAGGTGCACGAGGTAGGAAGCCATACACAATTTCAAAAGGGCACATCTTAGTAGTAGAATGCAATGAACGATTATAAGCAAATTCAATATGAGGCAAGCATTCTTCCCACATTTTCTTATTATTCTTCAAAACAGCCCTAAGCATAGTAGACAATGTTCTATTGACTACTTCAGTTTATCCATCGGTTTGGGGTGACAAGTAGTACAAAAAGCAGTTTAGTCCCCAACTTAGCCCATAAACATCTCCAAAAGTGGCTAAGAAATTTAGTATCACGATCTGAAACAATAGTATTTGGCACACCATGCAAGCGAATAATTTCACGAAAGAACAAATCAGCAACATTAACAAAGATCATCGCTTTTATGACATGGTATAAAGTGTGCCATTTTGAGAATCTATCCACGACAACAAATATGCTATCCTCCCTTCTTTGTTCGAGGTAAACCTAAAACAAAGTCCATAGATATATCCTCCCAAGGAACACTAGGCACAGCAAAGGCATATATAAACCATGAGGATTGAGTCGTGAGTTAGCTTTTTGACATGTAGTGCAGCGAGCAACAAACGCTCAACATCCGTCTCATCTTTGGCCAAAAGAAATGTGTAGCAAGTATATCCTCCGCCTTCTTGACGCCAAAGTGTCCCATTAATCCTCCTCCATGCCTCCTGCAACAACAAAAGACGAACAGAGCTAGCAGGAATGCATAGCTTGTTAGCACGGAACACAAAACCATCATTAATAACGAACTTGTTCCATGTTCTTCCTTCTTTACAATTCTGCATTACATCTTTAAAATCAGCATCATGCACATATTGATCTTTGATGGTCTCCAAACCAAATATTTTGAAGTCAAGTTGTGAAAGCATAGTATAGCGACGAGACAAAGCATCAAGAATAACATTTTCTTTACCCTTCTTGTGTTTAATGACATAAGGAAAGTCTCAATGAATTCAACCCATTTAGCATGTCTACGATTCAGTTTAGCTTGACTTTTAATATGTTTCAAAGATTCATGATCGAATGTATAACAAATTCTTTGGGCCATAAATAATGTTGCCATGTCTCTAAAGTCCGAACAAAAGCATATAATTCTTTGTCATAAGTAGAATAGTTCAGACTAGGCCCACTCAATTTTTCGTAAAAGTATGCAACAGGTTTTCCATCTTGTAATAACACACCTCCTAATCCAATTCCACTAGCATCACATTCAAGCTCAAAAGTTTTATTAAAGTCGAAGTTGGAGTAAAGGAGCATGTGTCAACTTATCTTTCAATACCGTGAAAGCTTCTTCCTGTGCGGTACCCCAAACAAAAGGCACATCCTTCTTTGTAAGCTCATTGAGAGGTGCAGCAATGGTGCTAAAGTCTCTCACAAAACGCCTATAGAAACCAGCGAGTCCAAGAAAACTCCTCACTTGTGTGACCGTTTTGGGCTGCGGCCAACTCTCAATAGCTTCAATCTTGGCTTTATCAACTTCAATTCCTGTGGAGTAACAACATAGCCAAGAAAAGATACTCGGTCGGTGCAAAAGGTGCACTTCCCAAGGTTACCAAACAAACGTGCATCACGTAGAGCATTAAAAACAGCACGTAAATGTTCCAAATGTTCTTCCAAAGATTTGCTATAAATCAGTATATCATCAAAGTAAACTACCACAAATCGTCCAATGAAAGCACGTAAAACTTCGTTCATTAATCTCATGAAAGTACTAGGTGCATTAGTTAACCCAAAAGGCATGACTAACCACTCATATAATCCAAACTTAGTTTTAAATGCTGTTTTCCATTCATCTCCCTATTTCATACGAATTTGATGGTATCCACTACGCAAATCAACTTTGGAGAATATTGTAGAGCCACTCAATTCATCAAGCATATCATCTAGCCTAGGAATAGGATGACGATAACGAATAGTAATATTATTAATGCCCCTACAATCAACACACATACGCGACGTACCATCCTTTTTAGGCACTAGTATAATAGGAACAGCACAAGGACTAAGAGATTCGCGTATATAACCTTTGTCGAGCAGCTCTTGTACTTGACGCATAATCTCCTTCGTCTCCTCCGGATTGGTACGATATGGTGCGCGGTTGGGTAGCGATGCACCGGGAATTAAGTCAATTTGATGCTCAATTCCTCGAATAGGTGGTAATCCCGGTGGCACGTCTTGTGGGAAGACGTCGTGAACTCCTGCAAAATGTTAGTGACAGCAGGGGGCAAAGAGGAAGGCACGTCCTCGAATGAAAATAATGCCTCTTTGCACACAAAAGCATAGCAAACAGATTTGCTAGAATCTAGCTCATCAATATCAGATTTGGTGGCAAATAAACATGCACTTTTCAGTTTAATTTCAGAAGCAACATTAGATGGTTTATTATTAGGCTTCATTTGTTGCTCAAATTCTTTTGCCACAATCTGATTTTCACTCTTATTTTCTCCTGTTTTGCTTTATTAGCTCGATTAATATCATCTTTCAAAATGGAATCAGAGTCATAGGAAGCAAAGTAATATTTTATCCTTGTGAACAAGAGTATACTGATTGTTTCTACCATGGTGTACAGAATTTTTATCAAATTGCCATGGTCTACCAAGTAATAAGGAACATGCTTGCATAGGTACCACATCACAATCAACATAATCAGCATATGTAGAGATACTAAAATGCACACTAACAGACGTGTTACCTTAACCTTGCCGCTGTTGTTGAACCATTGGATGTAGTAAGGATGTGGATGTGGTCTTGTGGTGAGAGAAAGCTTCTCCACCATATCCATGCTAGCCAAGTTGTTGCAGCTCCCTCCATCTATGATGACCTTGAATAGAATGTTCCTTCACAACTCCCTTTGTATGGAACAAGTTATGCCTCTGATTTTGCTCAGCTTGTGTAACCTGCACACTCAAAACACGTTGAGCAACTAAACATTCATACCTGTCAAGATCTTGAGCAGCCATGTATTGCGGCTCAGATCGAATCATCTCCACCGTGTTCTTCATGTGTAATAAGAGCCAAAGTCTCTTCATCATAGTCACTAGCAGACTCATACCCACCATCCTCGGAGCAATCATCACACGCTGAGATTGGCATTCTCTCATAAAATGTCCTCTTCCCTTACAACGACGACAAATAATATCACTTGTGTGCCTGTTGACGCCATGGAAGAAGAAGAGCTCTGTAGGCCCAAAGCAGTGTACTCTTGGCGATAGTGGTGGTTGTGCCTGCTTTCTTGTATCACGGTTGGAGGTGGCAGCCGACGGAGGTGCCGGTGTAGTAGAACGTGTGGAAGTAGATGATGCACGTGGTGTCCATGATGAAGGTCGACCTGCAGAAAAGTTAGTCCGCGCCAAGGCACATCGATCCTGCACTTCACGTTCAGCTTTACAAGCAAGATGGAATAATCGGTGATATTATTATAATCCTTGTAGTCTAGAATGGTCTGAATCTCTCTATTTAATCCACCCGAAAACGTGCAAGCATAGCTTCATTCTCCTCAACAATACCACATTTAATCAAGCCGGTTTGTAATTCCCGATAATATTCTTCACCGAATTTTTCCTTGTCTTAAGCGCTGCAATTTTTGAAGTAATTCACGTTGATAATATGGTGGAACCCAACGAGCACGCATAGCAGTTTTCAAAGCAGCCCAAGTAGCTGGAACAGGATATAATCTACAATGTTCGACCACCAAACACATGCAAAGCTAGTGAAAGCACAAACAGCAGCAGAGAACACGTCTCTCCTCGTGATATTGTAAACATGTAAATCGTTGTTCAGTTTCTAATTCCCAAGTAAGATATATATCAGGAACATATCTACCCTCAAATGGTGGAATATTCAATTTCAGTTTAGGGAGATGGTCATGATCTCGTACCTGAAGGGGAGCCCGAACATTGCCATTATTTGCATGTGGACGACCTGGTGGTTGTGGTCTGGTGGTTGCACGTAGTTCTGATGTTGATCAACCTCATCCTCGTAAGCTCTCACATAATCATCCTCCCCACCGCAGCAGAGGAGCCACGAAGTATCAACAAGAGCACCAAGCAGAGCTTGGCAGTGAAGAGGGACACGGGAAGCTCGGCGGAGGGCTGTTTCGCGATGTGGAGGTAGTCCGTGTTGTTGTAGTAGAGGTGCGTTAGGTGCAGCCGGTGGTGGTGGTGGTAGACGCGAGCAATTCATTAAACTTGTTATCGAGCTTTGTTTCAACGCTTTCTCAATGCCATCTATCTTCTCCATGGCCTCTTCAAATCTATTTAGCACATCGTCCACCTGCCCACTCATCATTTGTTGAAACTTATCATGTAGCGCTTTGTTTATCATGTTCTCCCGGTCGGTCTAAATCGCTTGTGATCCTGCCATGGTTAGCAGCAATAGAAACACACAAGAATATGATTGACGGACTACTAGGAAGTGGTGGTGGTGGTGTGGTGGACGATCACAAATCCGTCAGCAAATCTCAAATTCTTACCAGTTCTTACCCAAAGAAGTGGCGGTGATCGGCAACGGATGTAGTCAAAACTCTCAAAGCTTGGATAGAGCGATTACCAGGGAGAGTCAAACGCACGATGTAGATGTATGTGGAGCTGGGAAGGCTTATAATATGGTAGCAAAAAAAAGGTTAGCAATAATCAATTCAGAGATGCAAAGTTGAATAAACGCTCAACGACGGTACTGTGCTGGTCCTAGGCTAGACCGTGCTAGAGACGCGAGCCTAGAACACTAACAAAATCACGGCGCTGCACGTAAACAAGGGAAAAGCACACTCTGGATTTTTTTCGCTTTTTTTTTTGCGCTGCTTTTTTTTTTTGCGAAAAATCACTATAATGGCGAGTGTCTCAAAACTCTTCCGAGGTCAAACTGACAGGATGGGCACGAAATTTTTTCGACCAAATTTTTTTTTTCGAACGCCGGACCCAAAACTGAAACGGGTCAAAAAAACTTTCTATAACGGCGATCGTCTCAATACACTTAGAAACACTTAAAACAGGATAGCGTAAAATTTTTCGACAAGTGCGTTTTCGAAAAATTTTGGGCCTAAACGGAGGGTGGTTTCGGACTTTTTTTTTTCCAAACCTACTCCGCAAGGAAACACGAATCGGAAACTAGATGGATCTCAAAACAACCCTAATATGCAAGGAACTCGGATTGGATATATGGTGGTGGTATATGGCAGCGGTGGTGGTAGCGGTGGTAGTATATGGATATGGATCGGTGGTGGTATACGGACACGGATTGGTGGTGGTCTATGGATACGGATACGGAGCGGTGGTGGTAGGTGGCGGGGCGATGATGATGGTGCGGTGGCGGCGTGACAACTTATGACCGAACTCGAAACTCTAAAAGACTAGACGCTAAGACCAGCAACTAGACACGACGATGCAACCGCAAATTCAACAAAGCAAAACCCTAAAAAGATTATGCAAAGGCTCGATTGGTTTGGATATGATGAACTAACCCTAATTTTTGTGTGGCTTTTTCGTGGACTTTAGGTATGAAGAACAGACTCGATCTAAACTACGAAAACTGTAAAATCTCACCGAGCAACCCGGAAATCTGATACCACTTGATAGAGGCAAAGGTGTCCCGTCTTCGATGAGATGTGGTTTTCGCTGGGAGGAAGTCGACTTTGACGATCCGACTACGAACGCGCGAGGACGTCGCGCCTTAGCAATCGCTAAACCAACTCCGAGAGGTTATTGACCACGCCGAGCACGATCAACGACCACGAGGGTCATTTCCTGCGAGCAAACGAAGAACAAGCAAGACACTGAGATTGCAATCTGGATATTGCGAATATAAGATGAAAGCTTTATTGATCAAGGTGGGGTTCTGTGACGCCTTTGTCTGGTCGTTGAACACAAACGAAGTACGCGAAGTTGCAGCTATGGCGAACTTTTAATCTAAACAAAACCCAAGGTCTAAACGGTGCCCTAAGGGCTGTATATATGGAGGAAGAGGGGGGAATTTCGTGGCCCTTGGTGGAGGGGTCCGAAATCAACCCTAACTCTTGTTTCCCCACACATACGGACTCTAAAAACAGCCTATACTTAAGTATTTAGAAATTACATGGGCCTGGCCCAATAATAAGGTGACGCAGCACCTAGAATAGCCTATGGACGAATATTATGAAGTGGCATCTTGTATATTTCGTCCAAGGCCTCATGCACTCATTAGGGTGGCTTCAAAGTCCTGGAATCATCACTTGTAACTCCGTTCTTGTTCCCCTTGCGCATGCCAACATCTCCATGCTTGAACTTGCTCCAAGGTTCATCTTTCTTGTCCATGGTAGGCCCTTCATTTGTAAGCAAAACAAATGTATCCAATTTAGGCAGCATCATATTCTCATGAACATTGGAATCGTTACCAAGAAACGAAAGTACCTGATAATTCAATTGGCGTGCGCGAGCTCTAGTAATTGGTCCAGTATGTATAGCAGCAGGGGTTGTGGGTGTAACAATGGTATTGATGTCCTCATCACCCATGAATGAGCATAAGATTATCTCTCGAGTTAAACATATAAAATACATCGAGAGTAAGGTACGAAGGTACAATAAGAGGTTCCAAGCGGATAGATAGTTGCTCGAAGTCTGAACCAGAGTGAGAAAGGAGTTCAGAGCAGCGAGAGTAAGTATTGTGTCTGATACCCGAATAGAGCACTAGGAAGGTGGCCCGTGAATTAAATACGAAGCCAGGCGCGAGGAATAAGTTTGGAAACAGGGGGTATAGGAGAGTCAGGTTTCGATCATGTGGGACTGTGGGGTTATGGGCCCACCATGTGGGTTAAAAGTAGGAAGGGCGGAGACGTCTTGCATGATCATGCAAGCCAGGCATGTTAGAGGATAGCCTGTCATTTATGTCGGCAACAACATCGGTACCAAGGGCGAGGACGAAGAGAACCATTTTCCTGCTTGTTGAACGAGGCGGACCAATAGGCAAAGTTCTCGTCCATCGGTGGCTACCGGAATGTCATAAACAATAGTAACAGGGTCTTGCTGACATAATTGTATACCTAGGTGTTTTCATAAGTAGGAGAATATTACTGCTTAGATCATATAGATCACAAGAAAGGTTAAACCAAACAATGGAAAGGAAAATATGATTATCAGATTAAATAGAACAATGGAAAGGAAAATGTGTTTAAACACATATTTCAGGGGTATATCTTTCCCAAGGACAAGCAGAGCATGATATTCGTGACAGGATATAATGTAGAAAACCCTTTAGGAAAAGGGGGGAGAAATTTCATGGCATTACCCATACGACGGTGTTTGGATAATTTGATAAAGAAAATTTAGCATTGTGCTTCAAATGTTCTTATTGAAAATCGGAGTACCACATACATGCTTCGAGATAGCATTGACATGGTCTTCAGGCAAAGGTCAGACTATCGATACACAAAGGATCCATCAGGAACAACTCATAGAATAAGTCATACAATTTTATCATGGAAGAATGGATAACCTTGCTAAAAAGAAAACTATAACAATAGGTCCTCCGGCCAGGTGTGCTAGGCATGTCATCATCCTACCAGGTCATATAAAGACCAATGTTATAACTCTTGGAAATATGTTCCAACCATCATACTGACCGACATTCGGATCTGATGGGCTACGATACCTCAGACTCAGGATGCCTGAGAAGAAAAGGTGCAACACAAATTGATGAGATTGCATTGTAAGACTCTCGGGAAATGAACTATGGAAGCGAGTTCCAAAACAAGAGTTCATCAATAAACCAAGGAGAGGATGAGGAGGTGGCTGATGGACTCAGCAACAATTCATCGAGATTTCCAAAGGATGGATTTCCACAATTATGTGAACAAGGAGATAACATTTGTCAGACCAAATGATATAATGAGGTATGCTCGAGGAAAACATACGCAATTAACATTGATTGAAAGGTGCACCCGAAATATGGTCTTAGGTAGCTTGATCAATGTTAGAATGGTGACTGGATAGCCAATGGTCTAAGAATGAAATATCGACCATTAACTTCAAAGCAATAGGGTTGCTAGAAGTACTGAATCCAAGCAGCACCGTTCACTTGTTGATATCCCTGTTAGAATCAACACGGGGACAAAGGAATGAACAGAGATGGTGAGAAGTATTACTTGTGTCAAGAATTCATAATAGGTGGTGAAATTCTCGCTACAATCTTGACATAAAAGACGGTAATAGTCCAAGGTAGAACATAACATAAGCTGGATAGCAAGGAGCTCCTTAACATGAACAAGTTTGTGTTGGAGGGAAGGAAATAAGGTTGTCAATGATAACACAAATCATCGAGGGCAAGGATGGTATTTCTCATCATGAAGTCATTAATACGTCTCCAATGTATCTATAATTTTTGATTGCTCCACCGACGTACTCCTTCCTCCTATATATACCTACGTACCCCCAAATGATTAGGACAGGAGCCAAAAACCTAATTCCACCGCCGCAACTTCCTGTATCCACGAGATCCCATCTTGGGGCCTGTTCCGGAGCTCCGCCAGAGGGGGCATCCACCGCGGAGGGCTTCTACACTCAACACCATAGCCTCTCCGATGAAGTGTGAGTAGTTTACTTCAGACCTTTGGGTCCATATCTAGTAGCTAGATGGCTTCTTCTTTCTTTTTGGATCTCAATACAATGTTCTCCCCCTCTCTCGTGGAGATCTATTCGATGTAATCTTCTTTTTGCGGTGTGTTTGTTGAGACCGATGAATTGTGGGTTTATGATCCAGCTTATCTATGAATAATATTTGAATCTTCTCTGAATTCTTTTATGTATGATTGATTTATCTTTGCAAGTCTATTCGAATTATCCATTTGGTTTGGCCGACTAGATTGGTAGTTCTTGCAATGGGCGAAGTGCATGGCTTTGGGTTCAATCTTGCGGTGTCCTTACCCAGTGACAGAAAGGGTTGCAAGGCACGTATAGTATTGTTGCCATCGAGGATAACAAGATGGGGTATTTATCATATTGCATGAATTTATTCCTCTACATCATGTCATCTTGCTTAAGGCGTTACTCTGTTTTTAGCTTAATACTCTAGATGCATTCTGGATAGCGGTCAATGAGTGGAGCAATAGTAGTAGATGCAGAATCGTTTCGATCTAATTGTCTCGGACATGATGCCTATATACATGATCATACGTAGATATACTCATAACTATGCTCAATTCTGTCAATTGCTCAACAGTAATTTGTTCACCCACCGTAGAATACTTATGCTCTTGAGAGAAGCCACTAGTTAAACCTATGGCCCCCGGGTCTATTCTCATCATATCAATCTCCATCACTTTTATACTTGCTTTGTTTTACTTTGCCTTTTACTTTTCACTTTGCATCTTTATATCAAAAATACCAAAAATATTATCTCTATCAGATCTCACTCTCGTAAGTGACCCTGAAGGGATTGACAACCCCTAATCGCGTTGGTTGCGAGTAGCTATCGTTTTGTGCAGGTACGAGGGACTTGTGCGTGGCCTCCTGCTGGATTGACACCTTGGTTCTCAAAAACTGAGGGAAATACTTACGCTACTGTGCTGCATCATCCTCTCCTCTTCGGGGAAAACCAACGCAAGCTCAAGACGTAGCAGTCATCGTGCTAGGAGAGCTCAGAATGTTTATGATGATCACGACACATTAGTCGAGATGTTTCATGAAGATGTAATCAATCAATGACGGCATCAAACAAAAGGAATGGTGAAGTCAAAGGTTATTGGAACCACGGGTACGACACAAACTCAAAATCAAGCTTGCTATTCAGGTCGAAATGATATGACAAGGAAAAATCGGCGTAAGCTTAGCTCATCGTCGAAAGTTGTGCTCCAGGAGTAAGGAACAGGTAGCACAAATAAAATTGACATGATAATGATATAGCCGAGCAAGCCAGGAATGACATGGTCGAGTACAAACTCGTGAGTAAAGGGGATTACTAAGAGTTGTTTAATCATGGTGCTGACCCGATTTACTTATCGGTGTACTCGAGTACTAACAACTCGGAACCCGGGAAGATTTGGAATCGATGAGGAATAATACTTGATGAAGGCTCATAATAAGAAACATGGTTCGGTGATATTATCGAGATACCAGAGGGTAATACTCGGAGGTAGAGCAAAATAGAGATTTGACAAGTGTATTGATCTATAGAAGACGAGTACTTTAACTTGTCCGAGAAAAGGAATCAAGGAATATCAATATGGCCGAAACCATATCTGCAAGGGATCCAATTTAATGACACCGAAAGAATTATCCAACTGATTAAATGTTTTGCACGAAGCTTCCACGACAAGTTCCACATCGGTTCCATGGGCATGAACACAACGGTTCAGGGTCGATTCCTACTACTTCAATGCCTAACCTATCATTTACTTCTCGTCTTCGAAGAAGTTGTAGAGCAGAAAATTATCTAGTAAAACACCAGAATGGTATGACTTGTGTAAACTTTTGGGTGCATATGATTTTAGGGAAGGTATAGGCTCAACTCATCGGGGCATCTTAGAAACATATACCACGAACTTCAGGAGTAACTAACAAAAGCTCAAAAATAGAGCATGGTTGACAAACGCGGGGGATACAATTTACCAAAGGCATTGTTTATCAGGGGAAGAACTCAAGGTTTTGAGAATATGCAGGAACGGTCGGATAATACACCAAAGGATTTGGCGGACCGCAAAGAATCTGATGTGAGTATATATGTTCAACCAGAAGAATAAATAATGCAAAGGCATCAGATTATAGAAAAATTTGGATAATTCGAGAGCTTAAATACAAGGAATTGTGATTTCCAAATTGGGGGATCAGAAGCAGATGCTCTGATCAAAAGATAAGCAAGTTGAATAGACTTAGAGGCACAAACGGTGGCAATTTGATTGGTCGACAACCAGCTCATGTTCAAAATGACGTCTGAGCCGGAAGGATAATTTTCAGGGAATAACTGATGATTGTGTGCATTCACACACATGTTGTATCAACATGATCAGAATGTCGATCACAAAGTATTTTAATGAATTTTGCTAGACATATTGAAGTAACCATGATGCAAGCAGGTAAAGAAAATCAAGAGCAATAGGCTACTGAGGATTTTGGAAGATCGAATGGCATTTCAAAGAATTTTACGAAACACCTGAACAACTGGGGATGAACGAATCCCCAGTAAGTGTGAGGAGTTATTCATACTTGTATTCATGAGGAAAAAGAGGTGCAAGGCAGCAGACACAAAGGATTCTCGAAATATCCGAAGTATTTTAGGGTATTTTGTAATAACAAGAACAATTGGAAATGATGTTATGGACGACAAGTGTATGTAGCTTTCCGTAGGGATTTATCGGTGGTATGGAATTGCAACGCCCAAGGGCACAAGGGTTTCGGGGAAACATCGGAGAGTATCTTCAAAATTTTCTGGTGCAGCAGGCGATCATCTGGACTGAAGGGGCTCTCCGGGAGAAATATTCTCGAGAACCTAAAGTTAGATTTTAGAAAAATCATTTAACCCGAATAGAAGAGAGATCACAATCCCAGAGTAAAGACGAGGAACAAAAGATCCTAATACCACCCAAATGGCAACGTGGGTCCATAAGACACACAACCATGTTAGTAAAAGTTTTGTAATGTCTAGACTCGACTTCGGCCAAGGAGTGTGGAAGGGGGATTCTTACAGGCAGTCGACTCTGATACCAACTTGTGACACCCCCGATTCAATCGTACACTAATCATATACGCAAACGTGTATGATCAAGATCAGGGACTCACGGGAAGATATCACAACACAACTCCAAAATAAAATAAGTCATACAAGCATCATAATACAAGCCAGGGGCCTCGAGGTCTCAAATACAAGTGCTCGATCATAGACGAGTCAGCGGAAGCAACAATATCTGAGTACAGACATAAGTTAAACAAGTTGCCATAAGATGGCTAGCACAAACTGGGATACAGATCGAAAGAGGCGCAGGCCTCCTGCCTGGGATCCTCCTAAACTACTCCTGGTCATCGGCGGCGGCCTGCACGTGGTAGTAGGCACCCACGGTGTAGTAGGAGTCGTCGAAGGTGGCGTCTGACTCCTGGGCTCCAGCATCTGGTTGCGACAACCGAGAAGAATGGAAAGGGGGGAAAGAGGGGGAAAAGAAACCGTGAGTACTCATCCAAAGTACTCGCAAGCAAGGACCTACACTACATATGCATGCGTATCAGCGTAAATGGGCAATATCGGTGGACTGAACTGCAGAATGCCAGAATAAGAGGGGAATAGCTAGTCTTGTCGAAGACTACGCTTCTGGCAGCCTCCATCTTGCAACATGTAGAAGAGAGTAGATGGTAAGTTCACCAAGTATCATCGCATAGCATAATCCTACCTAGTGATCCTCTCCTTGTCGCCCAGTGAGAGAGCGATCACCGGGTTGTATCTGGCACTTGAAAGGGTGTGTTTTATTAAGTATCCGGTTGTAGTTGTCATAAGGTCGAAGTAAAACTGCGGGTCGCCTGTTACCGTGGACACGGCTATTCGAATAGATCAACTTCCCTACAGGGGTGCACCACATTACCCGACACGCTCGATCCCTCTGGCCAGGCACACTTTCATGGGTCATGTCCAGCCTCGGGAGATCAACACATCGCAGCCCTACCTAGGCTTAACAGAGAGGTCAGCACACCAGTCTAAATCCTAAGCGTGCAGGGGTCTGGGCCCATCGCCCATTGCACACCTACACGTTGCGTACGCAGCCGGAAGCAGACCTATCCCCCTTAATACAAGCGCGGGCTTACGGTCCAATCCGGCACAGTCACTGACGTCAAAAACAGCTCCGGCTGATACCACGACGCTGGTTGCCCATATCTTGTCCCAAGTGGCGGTTAGTGCGTATAAGGTCAATGACCCAACTCAGATCAAATACCAATATCTCGCTAAGCGTGTTATTATGAAGTAATCACAGACACCGACCAGGGCCAGGCCCACCTCTCACCTAGGTGGTCTCAACCTGCCCTGTCGCTCCGCCACAAAGTAATAGTAGGGGGCTGTCGGGAACCCAGGCCCACCTCTACCGGGATGGATCCACCTGTCCTTTCAGCCCCCACATCGGAATCACTTGCGGGTACTCTACGAGCCGACCCCACTTTAGTCACCACATGTATCATATAATATGTATGTAAGTATATACCCGTGATCACCTCCCGAGTGATCACGGCCCGGTAGTATAGCATGGCAGATGGACAAGAATGTAGGGCCACTGATGGAATACTAGCATCCTATACTAAGCATTTATGATTGCAGGTAAGGGTAACAACTGTAGCAACAATGACAGGCTATGCAGCCGAATAGGATTAACCGAAAGCAATAACATGCTACACTACTCTAATGCAAGCAGTAGAGAGAAGGAATAGGCGATATCTGGTGATCAAGGGGGGGCTTGCCTGGTTGCTCTGGCAAGAAGGAGGGGTCGTCAACACGGTAGTCGTACTGGGTAGCAGCGGCGTCGGTCTCGTAGTCTACCAGAGAGAAGAGGGGGAAGAAACAATGAATACAATGCAAACAGATGCATATCGATACATGACATGACAAGTAACGGTGCCAGGCGTGCCCTAACGCAGTAGGAGGTGATATCGGCGAAGGGGGGAAACATCCGGGAAACTATCCCCGGTGCTCCACGTTTTCGGACAGATGAAACGGAGGGGGGAAGTTGCGTGTTTGCTATGCTAGGGATGTGTGGCGGATGACGGGCTGTGTATTCGGGTTCGTCTCATCGTTTTGAGCAACTTTCATGTACAAAGTATTTTCATCCGAGCTACGGATTATTTTATATTAATTTTAAAAGTTTTATTTCATTTTTAGAATTAACAGAATTAATTAAATTAGAAAATGCAATTATTGTGCCAGTGTGACATCAGCATGATGTCAGCAGGTCCACGGGTTGACCTGGTCAACCCTGACATGTGTGGCCCGGTCGTCATTGACTCTGTTTAACAAATAGACTATTAGTGTTAACATAACAGTTTTAATTAGGTTAATTAATTCACTAATTTAATTATTATTATTTATTATTATAGTTTTTCATTTTTGTTTTAATCAAAAGGGGCGTGGGGCCCCCTGGCAGTGGCCCATAGGGGCCTAGCGGGGCGGACGCTAGCGGACACTGGCGTGGGCGCCCGAATGGGCACGAGCCCGAGAGGGCGCTGGGCACGCATGACGACACACCGCGCCGCGGCCAGAGCCATCTGGCAGGCTGCGGCGGAGAGACAGCCCGGGGGGTCGAGGAGCGCCGGGCGGGTGCACGCAACCAAGGATGGCCGGGGCGCGAGCGGGCGTGGCGGTCGGCCGTGGCGGCCGGAGATGGGGCACGGGTGCGCCGGCACAAGGGCGCCAGAAATGCGGCGAGCGCGATGAGCGCAGCAGCAGCAGTGGGTTGCGGTGAGCTACAGGAGGGAATGGTCTCGTGGGGCTGTGGCAGTGGTGGCTGGGCATTACGACGGCGGTAGGGAGCAGCGGTAGGGGTCAGCGGTGAGCGGGCGGATGGGGTCGGGACTCGCCGTCCGGCGATGGATTGGCGCCCTGAAGGGGGTGTTCAAGCACTAGCGCTCGTGCGCATCCAACAGGACAACCGGCAGCAATGGGGGGTGGCCGGAGCACGGGGGGAGCAGAGCTCCGATACGGCCGCAGGAGGGTGAGAGCGAGACGAGCGCTTGATCACGGTGGAGGCGGTCATGATCGGGAAGTCTGGCGGCCGCAACAGCAGCGTCGGCATGGCGCAGCAGCAGCAAGGGAAGAAGAAGGAGCAGGGCCTCACGGGGGTTCGTAGGGGACTGGGCGTGGGGAGGACGAGGGGGCGGTTCGACGCAGGGGAGGAGGCGGCGATGGCATCCGGCGAGGTGGTGATCCGGGCTGCGGCGGCATCGAGCGCCTAGGCGGGCCCCCGGTCTCGATCCAGATTGGGGGGAAGAGAGCGGGGTGGAGTGGGGGTTGTGGGGTGTGGGTCGAGTTAGGGTTGGGCACCGCGGGCCATATAGGCCAGGGGCGCGGGTGGGTCGGCTGGGCTAAAGCCTAGTTAGGCTAGGGGTTTACCTTTTTTTTACTTTTCTGTTTTGTCTGCTCTTTTTATTTATTTTCTTTTTATTGTTTACTTTATTTTCTATTTACTATAGTTTTATAAAATATAAAATTAGTTTCTAAAATAGTGTTACTACATATTCTAATGCCACAAAAACTTGGGCAACTAGATAAAATAGTTTAACATTTTATTAATTGGAAAGACATTTAATTAATTGTTTTCCTACTGTTTTTTTTTACTTTAGGACAATCAAACACTTTCAAAGAGGTTGGTTTCTCCACTAATATTACTTATGAATTTTGTCACATCCAAAACATTTTAGTTTTGTCATCTCAAAACTTTACGGTTTGACATGATTTTGAATTTAAATTCGAGCAGGATTTGAATCACCGTGAGATTAACACCAGTAATCGTGGTGATGTGGCATCATTAGGAGAGGGTTACTGTAGCTTGATTATCCGGGCGTCACAGGAGTAATAGTAGTAGATTCAGGCAGGAGTCGGTCTACTAATCTTGGACGCGATGCCTATATAATGATCATCATAATTATATTAAGTTCTATCAATTGCCCAACAGTAATTTGTTTATCCACCGTTTGCTATTTTTCTCGAGAGAAGCCACTAGTGAAACCTACGCCCCGAGTCTTATTTCTCATATATTTGCCTTTGCGATCTACTTTTTCCTTGCATTTATTTTCAGATCTATTAGACCAAATATCCAAAAATACTTTGCTGCACTTTATTTTATTTGCGATCTATTATTCTAATCTATTACAACTTTATCCCGTCCACGCACTGTTTCTGGCGCCGTACCCCGAAAGGGATTGACAACCCATTTAACACGTCGGGTTGCGAAGTGTTGTTATTTGTGTGCATGGGCTTTTTACGTTGTGTTGCTTAGTTCTCCTACTAGTTCGATAACCTTGGTTTCATTTCTGAGAGAAATACCTACCGCCGTTGTGCTCCATCATCCCTTCCTCTTTGGGAAATGCCGGCGTAGCTTCAAACAACATCAAAAGGATTTCTGGCGCCGTTGCCGAGGAGGATCTTCAACATATACCAGGTTCCTAATCACCAATCTCATCTCCTTGCAATTTACATTATTTGCCATTTGTCTGTCGTTTTCCTCTCCCTCACTTCACAAAATTTGTCGTTTTATTCGCCTCTCTTTTTCCGTTCGCCATCTTGTTGTTAGATCTATCCTTTGCTTGCAATCATGAGTGATTTCTGTATGGCACCAATAGATGATGGCCTAACTCCTAAGATTGGATATACGGGAAATTTGGATGCTAAAACTTTTATCTTGGGGGCGGGGAACGTTATGGGAAAAGAACGTACCCAAGAATTTTTCAATTGTGTTGGGAATCTAAGTTGTGATGATGCTCCTATACTTAAGACTACTAGATCTTATGCGGATGCTATTTCAGCACTAATTCTGAAACTTTAAAGTAAATTTATTCGTACTCATCCTACTTTGCAAAGATTGTTTTTTGAGCTTCCCAAAATAAAGAACCCTAGGGCTAAAAAGTTGGCCACTCTCCTTCTCATGAATGAGTTTGACTACATAATTCAGGAAGCTAGGGAAATCTTTGATTTTTATGGTACGAATCATGAAAAACCTATCATAGATGAAATTCTTTACAATAGTGACTATGATTTGAGACATTTGCTTTGGGACAATAAAATCTTTGATGAGAATCTTAAAAAGGAAGTCCCAGTTTTAGATATAATCCAACAAGTTTTCAATAATGTTAATCAACATTACTCTTGGATTGTTGCGGGAAATCAAAAGGGGTATGATGAAAACCAACTTAGGATTGATAAGGCTTGTATGGAAAACATATTTTATGTTGTGTTTACAAAGCCTCATGATGAAAATACCTCTAGGAAAGTTAAGAAGAAAGATGACAAAACTTAGATCCTTACTTTATGCCTAGCTAAGGGCATAAAACTATAGCGCTTGTTGGGAGGCAACCCAATGAATAAATTATATTTTTGCTTTTTGCTTTCTATTCTTGAGTATTTACACAATTATTCTACTGTTATGATTGTGTTTTTTGTGTTTTAATTAGTGTTTGTGCCAAGTAGAACCAATAGGATCTTCTTGGGTGATAGTCGTTTGATCTTGCTGAAAAAGACAGAAACTTTGTGCTCACCAAAATAATTGTTAAAAATCACCAGAACGTGATAAAATGTCAATAATTTTTGAAGAATATTAATATAAAAATTACCCAGGTCGTCCTAGTTTTTCAGAATTTATGGAGTTCCAGAGGTATTCGAACAAACCAGATTGCTACAGACTGTTCTGTTTTGACAGATTCTGTTTTTTTTGTGTTGTGTGCTTATTATGATGGCTCTATGGTTTTCTTTGGTTTGATACAACACTTATAGTAGTGATTTATTTTTCTCACACTAACGGATCTCACGAAGCTTTTGCTGAGTTTTGTGTCATTGCAGTTTTCAAGTTTTGGGTTATCTTACGATGTATGAAGGAAGGATGGAAGATCCTAAGCTTGGGGATGCCCCGACATCCCAAGCTATTATCCAAAAATGAGAAACCAACTAAGCTTGGGGATGCCCCCGAGTGGCATCCCCGCTTTCTTCCAACAACTATCGGTATTTTACTTGAAACTATATTTTTATTCGTCACATGATATGTGTTTTGCTTGGAGCATCTTGTATGATATGAGTCTTTGCTTGTTTTATTTTGTGTTTTAAGTCATCAATCCTTTCTGGACACACCAATTTATGAGAGCCAAATTTATGTCATGACTTGTTAGAATTGCTTTCTTTGCTTCACTTAAATTTTTATGAGCAATGGACTTGCTCTAGTGCTTCACTTATATCTTTTTTAGCACGGTGTGCTTAGTATTTTTTGAAGAAATGCTCTCTTTCTTCACTTAGATTTATTTGAGAGTTAGTAAAATTTTCAAGAAATTCTCTCTTGCTTCACTTAAATTATTTTGAGAGAAAGAAGAAAAATTATGCTCATGATCTTCACTTATATTTGTTTGAGCTTATGAAAAGAAACACATGAAAATTAGTATCAAAGTGATAGATATCCAAGAAGGATATAATGAAAACTTTCATGAAGATCATTGGACAAAATAAACTTGATTCTTAGTAATAGTTTTGAGATATGATGATGTGATATGTGAGTTATGTTGATTAGTAATTATGCTTTAGTAAGAATATTGGTGTTAAGGTTTGTGATTCCCTATGTGATGCGGAGCATCCTACGGTCATCACCATGTCAAGAGTCCGTTTGGCAAGTGACACGTGTGACCTCTACTTCTCATACATAAAGGTGAATCTTCTCCTTTACACGTGTTCACTTGACCCCTTCGAGGATGGTATACTACTTGACACTTCTCCCGTGTGCATGCATAGGTATTGTCGGAGCTTCACGGATTTCAAGGAGGAGTGCAAGCACCAAGGAATGACTACACCATCCACGAGGGAGGCATGGAAGAGAAGACGGAAGAAACGGAGCTGCGGAATCTACAGCGACCGGACGAACGGAAGCCACCGGACGTCCGACACCCCTATAGCGCCCGGACGACCGGACTACGCCGGACGTCCGACACCTGGAACTCTAGCCAGCCCAAGAGACCTGCCGACGAGATCTACAGCGACCGGACGACCGACCGAGATCGGATGTACGACACCTCCCAGGCCACGGACGACCGAGCACCTCCGGACGACCAGAGCCACTACGACAGAGCGATATTTACGGAAGTCTGAAGACTTACGGACGTCCGGAACGTCCCGAGCTTCCGGACGTCCGACGCCTGTGTGCGCAGCCGCGGGCCTTTGGCCTTGTATCCCTCTCCCACTTACCCCTTCATGGCTTAGACTATAAATAGACCACCTCCACCTCCTTTCTAAGGTTAGCAAAGTGATAGCTCATTTGTATGTGAGCTTTGCTCCTACCTTCCTCTACTCTTGAGAGAGAGAGACCACTACTCCATTGGAGGCCAAGACCTCCATCTAGGAGAAGATCCTGCGGGATATATCATCAAGACCCCCTCTTGGGCGGCCCCCTTCAAGACCTCCTCACGGAGATGAACTCTACCTTGTATCTTTCCCTTTGGTGTTCATGTACCTTGTGGATCTTGTGGGTCTGATTGTCTAGTGGATGTGTGATCGGGACTTGTTCTTGAGTGTTTCCCCTTGTGATTTCTCTCCATTCTTCCCCGCGTTCATCGTGTTCTTCGAGGGATCCCACTCCAAACGTGAAAGATCGGCCTACACCGGGTTAGTCCTGCATCATCTTGGTATCATGAGCCACGTTGATCACGTTTTTGGAGCCCCTACCCCTCTTTTTCTAGCTTTCTTTTGCTTGATTTCGTCTTAAATCCAAAAATCCCCACCAAAAATAGCCCCAATTTTTTTTTTGTGATTTGTTAGTTTTGATGATGTTTTGTTGATTTTGATCCATGGATTTGCTTGGTTTCAAGTGGATCTAGCATTTACCCAAGTTTCCCCATCTTCCATCCACGAAATCTCGTCAATTTTGGCCCCGAAATCTTCATTTTCCGCTCAAAATCGCGCCCCGGATCGCGGATTTCGCGTTGACCCCGACACGACGGACGACCGACGTTTTACGGACGTCCGAAGCCCCAGGAAAGACCGGACGTCCGACCTTTCCCGGACGACCGGAACCCCTAACCCGAACCGAATTTACGGATTTCCGACTTTTCCGGACGTCCGACGCCCCGGACATCCGACCTTTACGGACGTCCGTAACCTGTAGTTTCAGACTTTGGCTGATTTTTGTTTTGTCCATAACTAATTCATCCGAACTCCGATTTTGACGTTCTTTAGCTCGTTTTGAAGCTATTGACATCCCCCTTCCCTCAAAAATACCACCAACACCATTTGACTTCATCAAATTTTCCAAAATTTGACAAGTTTGCCTAGGCCCTCCACCATATCATCCGCATAGCCACCACCGACTTCCGCGACCTAACCAATTTTGTTCCCCATTGTATATGTGGTTGCTTGAGTAGTGATTCGAGTCTCCTAAGGTGTTTCGGCTACTTAGGGACGATTGCTTCTTCTTCAACCACCACCACCACTTCCGCATAGGCTTACCCACCATACACTTCCACCCCAACTTAACCCAATTTTGTTTGAGCTTTTTTGAGTTGTGGCTTATGTCTCCTAAGGTGTTTCGGCTAGTTAGGGACGGCAAATTCAACTCCGACACGTGTATAGCCCATCATTCCACTTCCGCATCGCCAAGTGCAAACCACCACCGCTTTTCCGCTACCACCATTTGACATTTGTCATTTGAGATTTTGAGTTCGCGGTTTTTCCGTTTCCTAAGGTGTTTCGGCTACTTAGGGACGAGTCTCCATCATCTTGGTATCTACATCAAGAACACCGCCACTCATCATCGCAAAGGATGGTAACCTCGACGACACCATTGTATATTCCCCTTGCAAATTGCATTGATAACCCCTAGCCCATTTTGCGTCACTTGCCTATCGAGACTAGCCATTTGAGTATTGTCGGGCCACGTTACTTGTGCACATTAGTGATCTACACCATCCATTGCATACATACAATATCATATTGGTATCATATCTTGTGTCACAAGTTTGTTCCCGCATATACACAATAGCTATCTTGGTTTGTGCATTGTGCAAAAGTGGCCATACATAGAAAAGAAAAAGAGAATAAGCTTTTAAGTAAAGAAAGAGAAAGAGCAAAGAAGCTTGTAAGCAAGTGCCATAGCATCATACCACATTGCACATACGTTTGTTATCCGATCATCTTGGATCATATTGAGAGACACACCGGGAACCATACATACATAGCATACTTGGGATACAAAGTTTATCCATTTTGCATCTTATAGGTTGTGCACAAGTGCCGTATCCGCCTATTGAGAAATCGTTCTAGCGTCTCTCTTGAGTTGTGCAACACGAGCGTTTTGGTGGATTCCACATTTTGAGCTCATTCCTTGGTTGCACGACCCCATTTATCTATCCGTGTGTGTGTTTCCGTGTGCCATTCATTGCTATTGGTCTACTTGTTTCTCTTGCGAATTTGTGAACCTCTTTCAACATTATTGACTCTTGCTAACATTTTGCATTAAATTTTTGTGCCACTATCCTCACCGAGCTCTACCATAAGCTTTACTTGATAGGTGTGAGTGAACAAGTCCGGTACCAATTCCACTATTCTTTCATCTCACATTGAGTGAAATGGGATACATCCTCAACTTTGGGAAAAGGTAACTTGGTATTGTTTATCTCATTTCCTACTCACCTCGACTCGAGTCTTGTGATGGATAGGCAAGGCATTTCACCTTCGGTCTACAACAACAACGACGAGTTCGATGCCACGAACAACAACTCCGACGCCAAGATGCAAGCTCAAATGGAGGAGATCAAAGCCCTCATCAAGTCCTACAAGCGATCTTCCTCATCTTCGAGAAGACGCTCAAGAGCACATGCTTCCGAGCTACCATCTCCGGCAAGATCACATCGGCATCGACACCATCACCACCAAGAACGTGAAGGTCAAGAGCTCTACATCAACAACCGCTCAATGACTTCACCATCTCCCTTGTCATCTTCGCCAAGCGACTTCAAGGCATCTTCGCCTACGGACATACGGCATCTTCGCCAACAAGCACCCCAAGACTACGCTCAAGAGAAGCTCCCCAAGCTCAAGTCCGCGACTTCCATGAGCTACTACGACCTCGACATCGACCACGCGATTCCTTTCTATGGGACTCACGAACCCGAGGAGTATCTCGAGTGGGAGCGCTTAATGGACGACTACCTCAAGCTACATCAAGTTCCTCCCGAAGATCAAGTGAAGTGCGCCACAAGAAACTTCCACGACTACGCCTCAACTTGGTGGCTTCACACACCTTCGGAGTACTACGACATGAATTGGCCCAAGACGAAGAGAGCTTTGCGGCGAGAGTTTATGCCTCCAACATACACGGAACAACTTCTTCGCCAATTGGAGAACACCATCCAAGGATCCAAGTCCATCGACAAGTACTTCAAGGAGATGAAGATTGCCTTGCGACGAGCTGGCGTGGACGACCCCATTTCGATGAAGTTCCACTTCATGATGGGATTGAACAACGACATCTCCAAGACTATCTTCCTCGAGAACTACAAGTCCATCGACGACTACTACATTGGTGCTCTCAAGGCGGAACAAGAACTCATGAAGGCCAAGGCTTCTCCACCCCAAGCAAACTTCGCGGCGACCAAGCTCTACGACAAGCATGAGGCTAGTACCACCACGATGTCCAAGCCCGACAAGCTCCAAGACGATGCTCCCAAGTGCGACTTCACCGCCATCCCTCTTTGTGGCATTGATGATACCGAGTCTACCTTGACTCTTTTTCAAGATGGTGCGGCGACAAGTACGACTACGGAGACCTTCAAGGACCAAGCTCTGGAGGCGAGCGACAAGTTGGCGAGCAAGGATGATGCTTCCATCTTAGGAGGCGAGAGTGATGATGTGCCATCTTCGACCTTCATCCACGACGACGATGACGAGATGATCGAGCATGGGATTTTCCCTTCGGTCATGGAGGAGAGTGATGTTGTGCCATCTTCGGCCTTCATCCATGGCGACGGCGATGAGATGGTTGAGTATTTCACCTCGACCACGGCGCCATATGATGACTTGAGTGACTTGTGCCACCATATTGAGAGTGAGAGTGCCTTCACCACTAGCCCTACATATGATGTGTTGCCACAAATCCCTTGTGAGGAGAGCCACAACCCCCACCACTTGAGTGAGATGAGTGACTCCACCATATGCGACTTTGAGTACACCTATTTTGAGGGAGTGAGTGAACCACCACATAGAGAGAGTGAGATAGTTGATAGGTCTCGTGAGGCCATTTCCATTTCTAACAACTTGACCTCTACCTCTATTGTGTCTTCTCATTTGGTGCTAGGTCCCATTTATGATGACGCGCCGATCCTCGACGACTTCGTCGTCCCTTTGGACAAGACGATGGACATGGTGGACTATGATGCACCCCCACATGGTTCCATCAAGATGAAGATGAACACCGTTTGGTCTTTCCCACCTCACCTACAACACTTGAGTGGAATGAACAAGGTACCCATGAATACTTGTCAACTTCGCAATCCCATGAGTTGACAAAACGAGCTCTAGAGAGCAATGATGATTTGGGATCCCAAGGATTGTCTTTACCACCGCTCTCTTCGCGCAAAGACTTTGCGCATTTCTTCTACATGGCCCTCACTTGGCTATGGGTTGTTCTCCATTATATATCCTTTTCCCATATTACCATGTTCACTTTGCATGATATGCCCATTCCTATGCCTTTGCCATGCATTTGTGACCCATGCTTTGCATTACACATGATGATTGATTCTAGTACTTGTATGTGTATTTGCAAGCTTGGTGGAAATATTGCTTGTTCTTGCCATGTTCCTTTTGTGCACCATTCCTATGATGATACTATGATCTTGATTTGTGTTCGTGCTTGTGATATGTCATGTGCATTGTCTATGCCTATTATTTGCTCATGTGACATGATTGCCATGATTTCCTCTAGTGTGTTGCATCTTCGCTCCACTAGTTTGCACGACATGATTGATATGCTTGCTTGTGTTGCATCAACCATGATTCATACTTTCTCATTTCACGCGGTTGATGACAACCATCTACATGCTTTGCACATGATTGTTATTGCTTCTTGTCACATATCTCCATATGTTGCCTCTCTCATGCTAGATTTGCCATGTATTGAGTGCAACCATGCTATTAGTATTGCTCATGAGTTTGCCCCCATAGCATTCTCACATATGTTTGGAGATTTTGACATAATTCTTGTGAAGCATGCTTGTCTTACTTCTTTGCACCATATACCTAGTGCCATGAATTTAGCCATTGTTGCATCATATTATTCATGCACTTGTGCTTATAATGGTTATGTGCAAAAGATGAGAACCATCATGATGGATGATGTGTTTATCTACCATGCGCATACGTTCTTTGTTTTGTTTTGTGCATGTGTAGGATACTTGGACTTTGTGTCGACTTCCACTTCACGTGAGTTGACCATTCGAGCTCTTGAGAGCGAGCCTCATACATTCTACCACGACTCGCTTCTACACCGTATTTGCTTCCACTTCGGCATTGTGAAGAATGCACAAGGACACGCCTTCAAGGTGACATCCTTCTTGAGCTTGGATATTGTGGATCATATACTTCATGTGTTGCTTACACCATTTCCACACATGTTCGAGATATTGCTTTCACCCATGATTGCCACATTTCCATGCTTCATGATATATATACCTTGTGTGTTGCATCCAATTCTTGGTCTACTTGCTACTATCATATGATTGGTTGCACCAATATCATTTCTTCACATATGCCATGTCCCTTTGCTTGTCACATGCTTGACTTGATTGCCTCACACATGATGAACACTTGCTCTTTCTATTGTGTTGAGTGCCACACTATATTCACTACACCCTATGCACATTATGCTTGGATTGTCTTGTACTTGACCCATGTGTTTAGACATCTCATCTTATTTGGTGTTGTGAATGATTCCTATGCCTACCATCGACCATTTGTCGAGCACTTTATGCATGTTTGCTATGATCTTGAGGTAGATGCTTATTCTCTTGTCACACGCATTTGCATCACTACCTCACATTTACATGCTTGTTTCCATGATGACCTTGATTTTACTCAATTCATTTGCTTACATGCCATGTCACAATCCTTTGTCACACCCTATGCTATGCTTGATGACAACACTTGTCTGGTGAATCACCTCCTGAATGCTTGGTTTTGCACTAATGCTAACCACATTTGTTTTTCCAAGTGTTTGTTGTATTTGCTCATTTTGAAGGAATCACAAGACGGTGCGACATTGGAGAGTGCCCATTTCGAGTTACTAGACGATGAGTGCTTGGTGATCGACCACTTCGACACGGCACGGACATCTCTTTCCCATGGTGATTTGGTTTTCGATCCGAGGTCGGATCTTTTCCAAGGGGGAGGGGATGATGCGGAGCATCCTACGGTCATCACCATGTCAAGAGTCCGTTTGGCAAGTGACACGTGTGACCTCTACTTCTCATACATAAAGGTGAATCTTCTCCTTTACACGTGTTCACTTGATCCCTTCGAGGATGGTATACTACTTGACACTTCTCCCGTGTGCATGCATAGGTATTGTCGGAGCTTCACGGATTTCAAGGAGGAGTGCAAGCACCAAGGAATGACTACACCATCCGCGAGGGAGGCATGGAAGAGAAGACGGAAGAAACGGAGCTGCGGAATCTACAGCGACCGGATGACAGGAAGCCACCGGACGTCAGACACCCCTATAGCGCCCGGACGACCGGACTACGCCGGACGTCCGACACCTGGAACTCTAGCCAGCCCAAGAGACCTGCCGACGAGATCTACAGCGACCGGACGATCGACCGAGATCGGACGTACGACACCTCCCAGGCCACGCACGAACGAGCGCCTCCGGACGACTAGAGCCACGGCGACAAAGCGATATTTACGGAAGTCCGAAGACTTTCGGACGTCCGGACCGTCCCGAGCTTCCGGACGTCCGACCCCCTCCGGACGTCCGACGCCTGTGTGCGCAGTCGCGGGCCTTTGGCCTTGTATCCCTCTCCCACTTACCCCTTCGTAGCTTAGACTATAAATAGACCGCCTCCACCTCCTTTCTAAGGTTAGCAAAGTGATAGCTCATTTGTATGTGAGCTTTGCTCCTACCTTCCTCTACTCTTGAGAGAGAGAGACCACTACTCCATTGGAGGCCAAGACCTCCATCTAGGAGAAGATCCTGCGGGATATATCATCAAGACCCCCTCTTGGGCGGGCCCCTTCAAGACCTCCTCACGGAGATGAACTCTACCTTGTATCTTTCCCTTTGTTGTTCATGTACCTTGTGGATCTTGTGTGTTTGATTGTCTAGTGGATGTGTGATCGGACTTGTTCTTGAGTGTTTCCCCTTGTGATTTCTCTCCGTTCTTCCCCGCGTTCATCGTGTTCTTCGAGGGATCCCACTCCAAACGTGAAAGATCGGCCTACACCGGGTTAGTCCTACATCACTATGCAAGTACGAAAATCAATAGGCATGCAATGAAAATTATATCCTACTTGTGGTGTATTATTCGGTGTTATTTATGCTTAATGCTTGCTTATGAGATTATCCGTTTGTTGGTTGGTCGCTTCCCAATCTTTTGCTAGCCTTCACTTTGCACCAAGTATGACCTCTACTTGTGCATCCAAAAACCTTTAAACCAGTTTTGCCACATGAGTCCACTATATCTACCTATATGCGGTATTCTTTTGTCGTTCTAAGCAAATTTGCATGTGCCATCTCTAATTTTCAAAATAAACTTCTCTTTTGTGTGTTTGTTTCGCTCGCGGAGTGGTGACTGGTGGCTAATATTTTCCATGTTGGATGTGTTATTCTCACGATGAGTGTTTATTCACTTGCCATTGCACGAGAGTAAGGCAAAGGTCTTAGGGATGCCCAGTCCCGAAATGCAAAAATGAATTTACTTTATGTTGTCAAATAATAAATTTCCTATAAAGTGTTGGTATAGAGGGCACCCGTGGATACGGTTAGCCATGGAAAGTGAAAGTATGGTGGAAAAAGTAATAAACTTTATTTTTTGTTTGGGAACCGCCTAGGGCATATCTAGCATGGAAAGTGTTGGGAACTCTAAGTCGTTTTAGTTGGTGGGATGGATGCACCTCCCAAAATGTTTTTATCTCTAATTTTTCCGCTTTGAGCTCTGGCACCTCTACAAATCCCTACTTCCCTCTGCGAAGGGCCTTTCTTTTACTTTATGCAATTTTTATTTTGAATTTGAATCTCCATCTTCTCTCATAAAAAGCACCAACTAGGAGGCAATATGATCGTACTTAAGTATTGGGTGTAGCTAATATTCGAGTGTGTTTCATGAATGGATCAATGTTTGAGCATGATGGGCTAGGGATAACTTATTTTAGCATTGATATTTTGAAAGACATGGTTGCTTGTTGATATGCTTGAGTATCTAAATTATTATGTCAAAACTAGACTATTGCTTTGAATCACATAAAAGTCCAAATGTCCATGCTATAAAGAAAAGAATATGATATGACATGATAGGCAGCATTCCACATAAAAATTTTTGTTTTTATCACTTACCTACTCGAGGACGAGTAGGAGTTAAGCTTGGGGATGCTGATACGTCTCCAACGTATCTATAATTTTCGACTGTTCCATGCTGTTATATTATCAATCTTGGATGTTTTATAATAATTTTATAGTCATTTCATATCATTTTTTGGTACTAACCTATTGACATAGTGCCAAGTGCTAGTTGCTATTTTTTCCATGTTTTTTACATCGCAGGAAATCAATATCAGACGGAGTCCAAATGCCACGAAACTTCACGGAGATTTTTTATGGACCAGAAGGAAGATATTGGGCCCTGGTTGCACCTGGGGGAGTCCCGAGGAGGGGACAACCCACCAGGGCACGCCAGGAGGCCCAGGCGCACCCTAGTGGGTTGTGCCCACCTCGGGTGCCCCCGGACCGCCTCTTTGCTCTATAAATACCACAATATTCCAGAAACCCTAGAAGCGTCGACGAAATATTCATCCAGCCGCCGCAGAGTCCAGAACCACCAGATCCAATCTAGACACCATCTCGGATGGGGTTCACCACCTCCATTGGTGCCTCTCCGATGATGCGTGAGTAGTTCTTTGTAGACCTTCGGGTCCATAGTTAGTAGCTAGATGGCTTTCTCTCTCTTGCTGAATTCTCAATACAATTGGTCTCTTGGAGATCCATATGATGTAACTCTTTTGCAGTGTGTTTGTTGGGATCTGATGAACTTCGAGTTTATGATCAGTCATATCTTTTTATATCCATGAAAGTTATTTGAGTTTCTTTGATCTCTTATATGCATGATTATAGCCTCGTATTTCTTCTTCGATATTTGGGTTTTGTTTGGCCAACTTGATCTATTTATCTTGCAATGGGAAGAGGTGTCCGGTAGTGGGTTCAATCTTACGGTGCTTGATCCCAGTGACAAAAAGGGAACCGACACGTATGTATCGTTGCTACTAAGGATAAAACGATGGGGTCTATCTCTACATAGATAGATCACGTCTACATCATGTCATCGTTCTTATTGCATTACTCCGTTTTTTCATGAACTTAATACACTAGATGCATGCTGGATAACGGTCGATGTGTGGAGTAATAGTAGTAGATGTAGGCAGGAGTCGGTCTACTAATCTTGGACGTCATGCCTATATAATGATCATTGCCTAGATATCGTCATAATTATTTGAAGTTCTATCAATTTCCCAACAGTAATTTGTTTACCCACCGTTTGCTATTTTTCTCGAGAGAAGCCACTAGTGAAACCTATGGCCCCCGGGTCTTATTTCTCATATATTTGCCTTTGCGATTTACTTTTTCCTTGCATTTATTTTCAGATGTATTAAACCAAAATCTAAAAATACTTTACTGCACTTTATTTTATTTGCGATCTATTATTTCAATCTACTACAACTTTATCCCATCCACGCACCGTTTCTGGCGCCGTACCCGAAAGGGATTGAGAACCCCTTTAACACGTCGGGTTGCGAGGTGTTGTTATTTGTGTGCAGAGGCTGTTTATGTTGTGTTGCTTGGTTCTCCTACTGGTTCGATAACCTTAGCTTCATTTCTGAGGGAAATACCTACCGCCGTTGTGCTACATGATTCCTTCCTCTTTGGGGAAATACCGACGTAGCTTCAAGCGACATCAGACGACCAGGAGGATTCCTCCTTCGCGACGACGATCGAGCGCCACCTGTAGCCCCGCTTGCGGGGAGGGCAACTCCTCCTTCAAGGGACGCCCAATTTTGATGACGAGATTGTGCGGTCGGAACGGCAGCGCCGGACTGTGGTCAATCAATGACCGGCACAACACGATCTCCATCTTTACATAGACTCGTTGTCTGCCACGGCCGCGACAACAAGAAGGGGCGAGTTATGCTCCTCGCCATCCGAGCAAATTGGCTTCACCTTGATGGAGGACGGAGTCGTGGATGATGGTGGCCCCAAAAAACTGTGGGCGGCGGTGCCAACTGGAACCGAAGCCCCCCCTCCCCCACGAATCCGGAGTCAAGCGCCCACTTCACTACGTCAGACCTTTGGTCTAGCTGCCAGTGGTTAAGGTGTGGTGGTGTGAGCGGCTTTGAGGGAGAAGTGACAGGATAGGGTTTGCGTCGCAGGCCGGCCAACTTTAAATTGATGGGGCAAGCAGACCAGCGAAGCTTCAACAGGGCAACTGGTGTAGGCTTTTTCGTAGATAACCCCACCCACCCTGTAACACCCCCAGTGTCATGCTACAGTAATCACCTGTTAGTGGTGCCATGTCATCATGTTATGTTGCTAATCTTCACTCGATCCAAATCTCAATTCAAATTCAAATCCAATCTAAAGTCAAAAATTCAAAATTTCTCAAACAAAAAAAAATGTTCATCATTTAGAAAATATTCCAATACCATTTGATGTAAATAAAAACAACATCACTCCTATGCTAGAATGGACACTAACATTTATAACAGTGCCATTCCAGCAATTTAAAATGCAAATTCATTTATGAAAATTCCAAATGAATCTAAACCTCTCCCAAAACTAATTGTGGCAGTGCCCAAAAATGCACTGGACTTTATGATCCAATTCCACATTTTCCCTAAATTATTAGGGTCCCCAAATAAACCATTTTCCTTCTCTGCTAATTAAAGAAAAAGAAAAGGAAAAGCATAAGAGAGAGAGAGAGAACCCCCTGTCCCTCTGGACCTCAACCAACAGGCAACTAGGCAACCAGCCGGCCCAGCCCACGCCCCCCCGGGTCGTCCTCCTCACTGCTCCTCCGACCGGGGCGCGTCCCCGCCGGACCATGCGTGTCGCCCCGTACAGCCACGTCGCCGACGAGAGGATAAGGTCGACCCCCCCTCGACGCCTCGGCCTCCTCCCCAGCTACCCCCACTCACCTCCGCCTCTCCCACTCCCCTCCGGATTCCCCCTCGAGCACTCCCCTCTCTCGGACCCGAGTGCGCTCGCCGCCGTGCCTCGCCTGTCCTCGCGGCCACCGAGCCCCGTTCGCCTCGCCATCGAGCCCACCGTCTCCGCCGCCGTCGTCTACCCAGTCCCCGTCCGTGAGCGTGAGCCGGGAGCCACTACGGGGAGCGGATCGAGCAGCCCCCTTTCTCCTTTGTCGCCGGTGACCGCCGTCATCTCCGGCCACCTCTGCGCTCCTAAGCTGTCGCAGGCTTTTCGTAGCCGCTCGGTGAGCTCCTCCCTCCCTCCTTTCTTCTCCTCGCACCGCTTCGCCCTCCCTAGCTCACTCGCCGCAGCTGCAGTAGCTCACCGCCGCCTAGATCCGCAGTCATCGTGGCCACGCTCACCGTCGAGCTCAACCGAGCACTGCACCGTGCCCAGCACGCTCCGAGCAGCCTGACACACATGCCAGTTGCCCCTGTCGTGCCCTACTTCGACGAGCTCGAGCTCTCCCAAGCTCTGGCGTCCGCCACGGTCGACGCCACCGTCGACACCGTCCATCCCAGCCTCGGCTGAGACCTCGAATGGGTGCGCCCGATCCCCTGCTTTTGAACGCGCTGCCCCACGCTGCTTTTGAGCGCCCGTAGCCCCGTCCCCGATGATGCCCGAAGCCAACCGCCGCCCACGCTCACCGCCGGCGCCGCTCCGGCCAACCCAGCCCCTGCCGCCACTACCGCCCGACGCGCCACCGTTGTAGCTCTCGAGCGGGTCCGGGCGTCAACGGCTGCCGGGCGGATTCCGCGAGGCGGTGCCTCTCCGTCACGGGAACGTTCGCCGGGGCTCCCCAACGCCGGTGCCGACGTGGTCGTCCGGGTCCACCTAAGCGGGTCACCGCCCGTGGCCGGGGGCCCGGCAGCCTGTTGACCTAGTCGATGGATGATGGGCATCGCCCGATCCTCGCCGATGGGTCCCCGTGGGCCCTGTTGACTAGTCAACTAGTCTGTTGACCGCTGATGCAGCAATGACGCCATGATGACGTCATATTCCTTTTCTGTTATTTTAAATAATTCCAGAATATGCGTTAATCTTTGAAAATTCATAGAAAATAACCCGTAACTTAGATGAAAATGTTTTCTATATGAAAGTTGCTCAGAAAAATCCAACAAATCCGAATACGCGATCCGTTTACCTGTCAGATGCGTGTAACTATCTGAACATGGAACATTCCACCTCCGGTCATCTGTCTGACATAGGTCCGGAACCGGGAAAACATTCCCGGTTGACTTCCTCCCTCGCCGGTATCGTGTAGCGCCGCGTTAGAACACGTCTAGCTCTGCCTATTGTCCTGTTATGCTATGTTTGCTTTATATTTACTGTTTCTTCCCCCTCTTCTCTCCGGTAGACCCCGAGGCCGATGCTGCCCCGGTGATCGACTACGTCACCGACGACCCCTCCTTGCCAGAGCAACCAGGCAAGCCCCCCCTTTGATCATCCCGATATCGCCAATTCCATTCTCTCATGCTTGCATTAGATTTTGCTACTGTTATTGTTTGCACCTATTCTGATGCATAGCCTGCTTTGTATCTACTGTTGTACCTTACCTTATCCTAAACTGCTTAGTATAGGTTGCTTAGAGATCCATCAGTGACCCCCACTTTGTCCCGATCGCCTGTTGATAATCGAAGACCGATCAGCGGGATTGAAGACCAGGCCCGACCACCGCACATCACTTCCCTTAGTTGCTCGACACTCTTTGGGTTACTATCGAGTACCGAGGGTGAGACCTCATCGACGCCGATGTTAACCCTGTAGTGTAGTTATTCGGTCATGGTCATCGAGGGTGATTTCCTCTTTAACCACTTCCGATACGACTCTGTCGTGCAACCCCTCAAGTGTGGACCTCGAGGGTGAATCCTCTTACGTTTACCTTGATGACTACATCGAGTGGAATTCACCGGGGTGATTCTCGAGTTTTCCCTTGATGTTTAGACACACGATTACTTGATTACTATGACTTTACACTGAGCCATGTTACTAAAGACGGGTCGACCCTGAGGGGTACCCGCGCGAGCTTAATTGTGAGTGATGTGGAGTCGGGTTGACCTGGAGGGTGCCCGCGAGATAATTACGAGGCGTGGCTGGGCATTCCTAGCCCTTGCCGCAAGTCCTCGAGACGGGGCAATGGGGTCACATCTTTCGTGAGTCTCTGCTTGTTACCGCGCGTTCCTAATCCACTACGATTTGGATATTTGATCCGAGGGCCTCTGGCCTGATAGCACTAACCATCACGTGGGCATAGTATGGGCGTTCTGCGTCGTATACATCAGCCGAAGTTTAATAGGCGTCGGCCGAGCAGCAAGGCGGGTTGGACTGCGTGGCGCTGCCTTGTTGAAGGAGGTAGCTAGGTCTGCTCACCGGCCCACATAGCGTCACGAGGAGTTCCGGGAGATGGCCCATGACCCCAGGGGCATAGGTTTAGTCGGCGTCTGGCCTCTCTATTAAGCCTAGGTCGGGTTGTGGCGTATTGTTTGGCGAGGCGGGCATGACCACTGGAAAGTGTGTCCGCCGGAGTTAAGCGGCGTGGTGGGTAAGTTGGTGCACCCTGCAGGAAGAAAACATCTATCGATAGCCTGTCCTACGGTAACGGACACTTGGAGTTGTATCCCGATCGATACAACTAGAACTGGATACTTGAGATGAGACATGGATATGAGCAATGGATTGCAATGAGGATTTGATTGTGATGATAACCGGATAGTATGGCTCTGGGATGCCTTTCTCGCAGGGAGTCGAGAAAGGATCTCCGGCCGAGGTTGATAACACTTCTACTACTTACTTTATGCTACTCTACTCCCTCCGGTTGCTGCAAGATGGTGGTTTCCAGAAGATGCTAGTCTTCGATAGGACTAGGCCTCTCTCTATTACGGCATTTCGCAGCCCGGTCCACATATACATCCTCCTTTGATAATGTTGCATATGTAGTGTAGATCCTTGCTTGCAGTACTTTGGATGAGTACTCACGGTTGCTTTGCTTCCTGTTTCCCCTTTCTTCTTCTTTCCGATTGATGCAACCAGATGCCGGAGCCAGGAGAGCAGATGCCACCGTCGATGCCTACTACTACGTGAAGACCGCCGACGACCGGGAGTAGTTAGGAGGCTCCGAGGCGGGAGGCCTTGCCTTTTCGATCGATGTTGCTTTTGTGCTAGCCTTCTTAAGGCAAACTTGTCTAACTCATGTCGTACTCAGATATTGTTGCTTCGCTGACTCTTGTGTTTCGAGCTTATGTATTAGAGCCCTCGAGGCCCTGGCTTGTAACATAAAGCTTGTATTATTTTATTTTGTGTCTAGAGTTGTGTTGTGATATCTTCCCGTGAGTCCTTGATCTTGATCGTACACATTTGCGTGTATGATTAGTGTACGATTGAATCGAGGGCGTCACAAGTTGGTATCAGAGCCGACTGCCCGTAGGTAGCCCCCTTTCCTACTCCTTGGCCGAAGTTGAGTCTAGTCACTGAAAAACTTCTACTAACATTGGCTGTGTGTCTTACGGGCCCACGTCGCCATTGGTGGTATTAGGATCTTTTATTTCTCGTCTATACTCTGGGACTCTGATCTCTCTTCCATTCGGGTTAAACGATTTTGCTAACTCTAACATTAGGTTCTCGTAACTACTTCGTCCCGGAGAGCCCTTTATTACAGATGATCGCCTGCTGCACCAGAAGATTCCGAAGATACTCTCCGATGTTATCCCGATAACTTGTGCTCATCGCGTTTGCAATTCCCTGCCACCGATAAGCCCCTATGACTAACTACATATCCTTGTCGCTCATACCTTCATCCCCGATTGCTCTTGTTATTACAAGATGCCTGAAATACTTGTCGTTGTTAGAGGATCCTTTTGTGCCTAGTGCCTTGCAGTTCCTTGTCGCTTTGATTACACCGACAAATTAATCCTCACACATATCGAGGATTTGTTTTTCCCGATTGTTCATATGTTTCACAAAAGTCTTTGAAATACTATTCGATCTTCGAAAATCCTCGGTAGCCTATTGTTGTTGAAATTCTTGTTAGCTTGCATTATGGTTAATTCCATAATTCTAGTAATCTTCGTTGACATCCTCTGTCACTATCATTTGAGTCCCTTGACCAATATGTCGCGAATGCTCGTAATCCTCGAGTTAGATCCTAGCATTCATCCTTCTAGCTCGACGTCACTCCAAACATGAGCTTGTTCGGTCAAATCAAACCTTGTTTGATTGTCGATCTAGATCGATTCAACTCAATTATCTTTTGATCGAGCCTCGCTTCAGATCTCTGATTTGAAAATCGTAATTCCTTTGTATTCAAGCTTTGAAGTTATCCAGTTATATCTATAATTCGATGCCTTTGCATTCTTTCCCTCTTCTGATTGAGTACTGATACTCACATAAAATCATATGTGGACTGCCAGATCCTTTGTTGGATTTTATCCGACAACGTCCTTCATATTCAATAACCTTTTGAGCCTTTCCTCGGATACATAATGCCTTTGGTAAATTATATCCTCGCCTTCTCAACCATGCTCGCCTTCAAGCTTGTGTTATTTTACTCGTGGAGTTTGTGGTATATGTTCCTAAGATGCCCCTATGGGTTGAACCTATGCCATCCCTAATCCATGTGAATCCGAGAGTTTTCACGAGTCATACTCTTCTGGTGTTATGCCAGATATAATTTCAACACTACGACTTCATCGAAAACAAGAAGTGAATGGAAGGTTATGCATTAAAGAAGTGGGAGTCGACCTTGAACTTTGTGTTCATGCCCATGGACCCAATGTGGAACTTATCATGGAAGCTTCTTGTGATAATGATAATCCCCTTGTTATAAGTTCATCCGGTAACTATGTTTGGTCCTTTACAACCGTGGTTCTGACCATGATTTTCCCCTTTGATTACATTTCTCAGACAAGTTAAAGCACTTGTCTTCTGCAGATCAATACATCTTCGCAACCTCTATTATGATCTACCTTCGAGTATTACCCCTGGTATCTCGAGGATATCATGCCATTGCACTACATCTTATGAACTTTTGATGGATTACTACCTTACCCTGTCTCTATCACTTCAAGGGTTCTTGGTTGTTTGTCAACTGAGAACACCGATAAGTGAATCAATTCCGCACTATGATTCAATAACTCTAAGTAATTTCCGTTGCTTACGAGTTTAATAATCCTTCAAGTCATTCCTAGCCTGTTCGGCTATATCATTATCACGCCAAATTTTAATTGTGTTACCTGGTTCTTCTTCCCGGAGCACAATTTTTGAGATGAGCTAAGCTTACGTCGATCTTCCTCGGCATACCATTTCACCTTGAACAGCAAGCTTGATTTTGAGTTTTTGTCATATCCTTGGTTCCAATAACCTTTCGCTTCATCATTCCTTTGACTTGATGTCATCGCCGACCGATTACATCTTCATGAAATCTCTCAACAAATGTGTTATGATCATCATCAACATTCTGATGCTCTTTCAGGTTATCAGTTGTATTCATGATGAGAAATACCATGCTTGCCCCTCGATGATTTGTGTTATCATCGACAACATCTATGCCTTCGCCCCAACACAAACTTATTCATATAATTTTGGAAATACATCCTTTATGACATGTCGATGGATTCTTTGTTGAACCCATCGCCACCTTCTCATCTTTTACCTAATAAAATTGCATGAGATGTTCTAAAATTCTGATTGATCCTTTGTATTCCCAAGGTCCGATCTTTACGAGACCATGTCAATGCTATCCCTAAGCATGGCGGTGGTACTCGAACATCAATAAGAACATTGGGGCATAGCGCTAATCTGTTCTTGATCAATTATCCAAACACCGTTGTATGGGTAAACCTCATAAATTCCTTACCCCTTTGTCTAAATGATTTAATACTTGGAGTACAATAAGTTATACTCTAATACTTGGGTATAACCATCTTTCCTTTCCATTGGTGCATTTATCATAATAATCACATTTTCCTTTCCATTGGTTTGTTTAACCTTTCTTGTGGTTTATGAGATCTAAGCAGTAATAGTTCCCTGCTTATGAAAACACCTCGGTGTACAAGCCTTGTCAGTAAGACCCTGTTACAATAGTTGATAACATTTCGGTAGCCACCGATGGACGAGAACTTTGCCTATTGGTCCGCCTCGTTCAACGAGCAGGAAAATTGTTCTCTCCGTCCCTCGCCCTTGGTACCAACGTTGTTGACAACATAACTGATAGTCTATCATCTGACATACCTTGCTATCATGATCGTGCAAATTGATTAGTGCCTTCCTGCTGTTAACCCACATGGTGGGCCCATAACCCACAGTTCCACAGGATCGAAACCTGACTCCCCTGTATATCCCTTATTCCGAAGTATCATTTGCTCTTGGCTTTGCATGTTGTCACGAGCCACCGTCCGAGAGATGATCTATTCCCGATGCTCTGAACTCCCCTTCTCACACTCTGTTCAGGTATCGATCGTTTGTCCATTCGCTTGAAACTCCCTATTGTACCTTCATATTTTGCTCTCGATGTTTTTTTTAGATTCAACTCGAGAGATACTTCTGCCACATTCCCTGGTTTGTTCACCAGATAGTTAACACTATAAGGGTCAATTCTCCCGAAATTACTCTTTACTTCCGCACTTAAATCTCGGGACGAGATTTCTTATAGTGGAGGAGATTTGTAACACCCCCAGTGTCATGCTACAGTAATCACCTGTTAATGGTGCCATGTCATCATGTTACTGTTGCTAATCTTCACTTGATTCAAATCTCAATTCAAATTCAAATCCAATCTAAAGTCAAAAATTCAAAATTTCTCAAACAAAAAAAATGTTCATCATTTAGAAAATATTCCAATACCATTTGATGTAAATAAAAACAACATCACTCCTATGCTAGAATGGACACTAACATTTATAACAGTGCCATTCCAGCAATTTAAAATGCAAATTCATTTATGAAAATTCCAAATGAATCTAAACCTCTCCCAAAACTAATTGTGGCAGTGCCCAAAAATGCACTGGACTTTTATGATCCAATTCCACATTTTTCCCTAAATTATTAGGGTCCCCAAATAAACCATTTTCCTTCTCTGCTAATTAAAGAAAAAGAAAAGGAAAACCATAAGAGAGAGAGAGAGAGAGAACCCCCTGTCCCTCCGGACCTCAACCAACAGCAACTAGGCAACCAGTGGCCCACCCACCCCTGGGTCGTCCTCCTCATTGCTCCTCCGGCCGGAGGCGCGTCCCGGGACCATGCGTGTCGCCTCAGACAGCCACGTCGCGGACGAGAGGATAAGGTCGACCCCCCTCGACGCCTCGGCCTCCTCCCCGGCTACCCCCACTCACCTCCGCCTCTCCCACTCCCTCCGGTTCCCCTCGAGCACTCCCCTCTCTCTGACCCGAGAGCGCTCGCCGCCGTGCCTCGCCTGTCCTCGCGGCCACCGAGCCCCGTTCGCCTCGCCATCGAGCCCATCGTCTCCGCCGCCGTCGTCTACCCAGTCCCCGTCCGTGAGCGCGAGCCGGGAGCCACTACGGGGAGCGGATCGAGCAGCCCCCTTTCTCCTCTGTCGCCGGTGACCGCCGTCATCTCCGGCCACCTCTGCGCTCCTAAGCTGTCGCGGGCTTTTCGTAGCCGCTCGGTGAGCTCCTCCCTCCCTCCTTTCTTCTCCTCGCACCGCCGCCTCCCTAGCTCACTAGCCGCAGCTGCAGAGCTCACCGCCGCCTAGATCCGCGATCGTCGTGGCCGGGCTCACCGTCGAGCTCAACCGAGCATCTGACGTGCCTAGCACGCCCGAGCAACCGACACATGCCGGTTGCCTCGTCGTGCCCTACTTGACGAGCTCGAGCTCGCCTTAAGCTCGGCGTTCGCCGTGGTCGGCGCCACCGTCGACACCGTCCATCCCAGCCTCGGTGAGACCTCGAATGGGTGCGCCCGATCCCACCTTTTGAACGCGCCGCCGCGCGCTTTTGAGCGCCCGTAGCCCGCCCCCGATGATGCCCGGCCAACCGCCGCCACGCCACCGCCGGCGCGCCCGCCAACCCAGCCCTGCCGCCACTACCGCCCGTCGCCACCGTTGTAGCTCTCGAGCGCGGGTCCGGCTTCAACTGCCGGGCGGATTCGGCGAGGGCGGTGCCTCTCCGTCGCGGAACGCCGCGGGGCTCCCCAACGCCGGTGCCGGCGTGGTCTTCGGGTCCACCTAAGCGGGTCACCGCCCGTGGCCCCGGGGCCGGTAGCCTGATGACCTAGTCGATGGCTGGCGGGCATCGCCCGATCGCCGATGGGTCCCCGTGGGCCCTGTTGACTAGTCAACTAGTATGTTGACCGCTGATGCAGCAATGACGCCCTGATGACGTCATATTCCTTTTCTGTTATTTTAAATAATTCCAGAATATGCGTTAATCTTTGAAAATTCATAGAAAATAATCCGTAAGTTAGATGAAAATGTTTTCTATATGAAAGTTGCTCAGAAAAATCCAACGAATCCGAATACGCGATCCGTTTACCTGTTAGATGCCTGTAACTATCTGAACATGGAACATTCCCCCTCCGGTCATCTGTTTGACATAGGTCCGGAACCGGGAAAACATTCCCGGTTGACTTCCCCCCTCGCCGGTATTGTGTAGCGCCGCGTTAGAACACGTCTAGCTCTGCCTGTTGTCCTGTTATGCTATGTTTGCTTTATATTTACTGTTTCTTCCCCCTCTTCTCTCCGGTAGACCCCGAGGCCGATGCTGCCCCTGTGATCGACTACGTCACCGACGACCCCTCCTTGCCAGAGCAACCAGGCAAGCCCCCCCCTTTGATCATCCCGATATCGCCAATTCCATTCTCTCATGCTTGCATTAGATTTTACTCTGTTATTGTTTGCACCTATTACGATGCATAGCACGCTTTGTATACTGTTGTTGTACCTACCTCCTTATCCTAAATCGCTTAGTATAGGTTGCTTAGAGATCCATCGGTGACCCCCACTTTGTCTCGATTGCCTATTTGAATAATCGAAGACCCGATCAACGGGATCGAAGACCAGGCCCGACCACGCACATCACTTCCCTTAGTTGCTCGACACTCTTTGGGTTACTATCGAGTACCGAGGGTGAGACCTCATCAAGACGCCGATGTTAACCACAGTAGTGTAGTTATTCGTCGTGGTCATCGAGGGTGATTTCCTCTTTAACCACTTCCGATCGACTACTGTCGTGCAACCCCTCAAGTGTGGACCTCGAGGGTGAATCCTCTTACGTTCACCTTGATGACTACATCGAGTGGAATTCACGGGGTGATTCCTCAGTTTTCCCTTGATGTTTAGACACACGATTACTTGATGACTATGACTTTACTTTGAGCCATGTTACTAAAGGCGGGTCGACCACGAGGGTACCAGCGAGCTTAATTGTGAGTGATGTGGAGTCGGGTTGACTGGAGGGTGCCGCGAGATAATTACGAGGCGTGGTAGGGCATTCCTAGCCCTTGCCGCAAGTCTTGAGGCAGGCAGCGGGTCACATCTTTGTGAGTCTCGCTTGTTACCGCGTTCCTAATCCACTACGGTTTGGATATTTGATCAGGGGCCTCGGCACGATAGCACTAACCATCACGTGGGCATAGTATGGGCGTTCACGTCGTATACATCAGTAGAAGCTTAATAGTCGTCGGCGATCGAGCGGGCGCTGCCGGGTTGGACTGCGTGGCGCTTTGCCTTGTTGAAGGAGGTAGCTAGGTCGCTCACCGCCGCCCACGCAATGTGCAGGAGTTCAGGGAGATGGCCCATGACCCACGGGGCATAGGTTTAGTCCGCGTCTTGGCCTCTCTATTAAGCCTAGGTCGGGTTGCGGCGTATTGTTTGGCGAGGCGGGCATGACCACGGAAAGTGTGTCCGACGGAGTTAAGCGGCGTGGTGGGTAAGTTGGTGCACCTGCAGGAAGAAAACATCTATCGATAGCCTGTCCTACGATAGCGGACACTTGGAGTTGTATCCCGATCGATACAACTAGAACTGGATACTTGAGATGAGACATGGATATGAGCAATGGATTGCAATGAGGATTTGATTGTGATGATAACAGGATAGTATGGCTCTGGGATGCCTTTTCGCAGGAGTCGAGAAAGGATCTCCTACGAGGTTGATAACACTTCTACTACTTACTTTATGCTACTCTACTCCCTCGGTTCTTTGCAAGATGGTGGTTTCGGAAGATGCTAGTCTTGATAGGACTAGGCCTCTCTCTATTACGGCATTTCTGCAGCCGGTCCACATATACATCCTCCCTTTGATAATGTTGCATATGTAGTGTAGATCCTTGCTTGCAGTACTTTGGATGAGTACTCACGGTTTCTTTGCTTCCCTGTTTCCCCTTTCTTCTTCTTTCGGTTGATGCAACCGGATGCCTGAGCTCAGGGCGGATGCCACCGTCGATGCCTACTACTACGTGAAGACCGCCGACGACCAGGAGTAGTTAGGAGGCTCCCGGCGGGAGGCCTTGCCTTTTCGATCGATGTTGCTTTTGTGCTAGCCTTCTTAAGGCAAACTTGTCTAACTCATGTCTCACTTTCAGATATTGTTGCTTCCACGACTCTTGTGTTTTCGAGCTTATGTATTCGAGCCCTCGAGGCCCCTGGCTTGTAACATAAAGCTTGTGTTATTTTATTTTGTGTCTAGATTGTGTTGTGATATCTTCCCGTGAGTCCTTGATCTTGATCGTACACATTTGCGTGTATGATTAGTGTACGATTGAATCGAGGGCGTCACACACCCCAACTACCTCCCCCCACACACACACACACCATGCACCCGTGTGTGAATGCAGGTGGCCTATTAGAGCCCAGTTCTTTTCGGCGATTCTCCAAGAATCTTGAGAATCGACCCTCCACCCAGCTTCTATCAGAATCTTGTATCCATTTTTTTTACAATCCTAGCTGTTCATATCCTTAACTAGTTAGGATTGTAAAAATATATGGGTTCAAGATTCTGTAAGAAGGTGGGTGGAGAGTCGATATTATGGGAGAAAAAGAACTGGGCCTACGTCGGAGTGAATGCATGGCACGAAGGACTCTACATGGGAAACATCTCACATCCTTTCTTTGACTCTTTTTGTATTTTTATATGGGAAATTATTCCAAATGACAAATGAATAGGTGTGGAAGTTATAATTATAAATAAACCAGGATCGAATCTATGGAAGCATTAGTTTATATGTTCCTTTTAGTTTCGACTTTAGGGATAATTTTTTTCGCTAGCGGACGCGTGAAAGAGGTTTTTGGGGTGGGATCAAGCTAAAGTCCGACATGGCGGACGTCCGGACTTAACTTCCCTCAATTTGTGGCGATATGTGACCGGGCTGTAGGATTTCCGTTGATGATGCCCTAAGCTGGTCATTTTAATGATCCATCGTTGATGATGCCCTAAACTGGTAATTTGAGTACAACAAAAGGTATATAGATTCAACATCGTCCCCAACAACTTCCAGACCCGATTTTCACAACCATTACAATATAGTTATTGATTCTGCATGAGTTTCAAACAGAATAACAAAGAGTTTCAAACGAGTTCTAATTCATTGCAAACAACCCCAGACCAAATTTCTTAGTACACCCATCATCATTAGTAGTAGTACTACTACTAGAAGATTAGATTTACATAATTAATCACTTCACCCGCATCATCATTAGTATTCGCATTACGGGGAGCCTAAGCCTTTCACTTTGAGATTAATTAAAATTAAATTAAGCACCATGGAGGAACAAAACCCTCAACGAGGCATGCAGATGCAGCATTGTTTGCTCATGGCCGGCCCTTACCGACCTAACTCCTACCTCCGCCGCCCATCATCTTCTTGAATTCCTCGAAGTTGACGCTGCCGTCGCCGTCGGCGTCGACGGATCGAATCATGCGCGAGCAGTCAGCAACGGAGCACTTCTCCCCGAGCTGGCGGAGCACGCGGTGAAGCTCCCGCGCGGAGATGAGCCCGTTGCGGTCGGCGTCGTACATCCGGAAGGCCTCCTTGAGCTCCGCCTCCTTGGCGGCCTCCTGCTCCTTGGCGTCTGCGGCCGCGCCGCCCTTGCAGGGGCCGCAGTGGAAGGCGGCGAACTCGTGGAGGTCGACGAAGCCGTCCCTGTCGGCGTCCATCTCCTCCATCATGCTCTGCACCTCCCCTGGCCCCGGGGGCGCGCCCAGCGCGAGCAGCACGGACGCCAGCTCGTCCGCCGAGATCTTGCCGTCGCCGTTGGCGTCGTAGCGCCGGAACACCTGCTCCAGCTCCGCCATCGGCATGCCCAGCCCGGCGCAGATCTCCGCCTTCACCGAGCCCACGCCGTTCGCCATGTGATGTGGGGTTCTCTCTCGCTCGCCTCAATTCCTTCCCTGACACGGTTGGTTGCTGTGCGCAATTTTTCGCCCCCCCCGAACGGTCCTGCCTTTTTATCCACGTAACGTGCGGCAGAACTACGCGTAGGTGGATTCTTGGCCGAAATATCACGTAATCTCACAGACGCGTGGGCCTCCCACCCACGGTCTGCGCATACCGGCCCACATGTAAACTCGGTGTAACAACGACGGGTGCCGGAAAAGCGGTGCAGCGCGTAGGTACGACTGCGACGCCCTCGTGTCGTGAGGGAGTCGTCTGGAGAAAGGAAGCAAAAAATCGCAGCCCGTACAGCGGAGGCGGGCGCTGAGGCGTTTGCTAGCGGCTGGCTTGCGGGGCCAGGTGGCTTGCTGGCGGTGGGACCAGAGCGTCGGGGAGTGAGTGAGGGCCCCGAAAGGAAGAAATGCGCTGTCGAGTTGTGCAAAGACTGAGGGGAAATAGGAGTACGAAAGGTGTCCGCCGACCGTATCGTGTTCGGAAGGTTGCGTTGATTGGTGGGCGTTGCCAATCAGAGCGAGAGTGATTGATGATGGCTTCACGCGGCCTGGCACCGCGTAGGGATTTCCTCGCTGCAGTGGAACAGCAAACGCCGAGGATGGTTCCACTCTGCTCAGGACAGATAGACGAGTATGAATGGGGTCGCCATAATTTTCCTACAGGTTCAGCAAAGTGAGGGTGGTGGCGTTCCAGGTTTCGAATAACCTCGCAAAAAAAGAAAATTGTTAGAAAGTTACTACTATTAGTAGACTGCCCGTGCGTTGCCACGGGCTTTTGAAAATTTGTATTGGTTGCATGTTAAATTTTACATAGATAGAAAGATAGGCAATAATAATTTTTTTTGGAATAATAGGCTTGCAATGTACTCCCTCCGTCCCATAATATAAGAACGTTTTTAACACTACATTAGTGTTAAAAACGTTTTTATATTATGGAACGGAGGGAATACTTTGATAAAAAATGTAATTCGACTCTATACACCTGATGCACAAGATAAAAGTGGTACACAAACATTGAACTCTTTATTCTGCACTGCATTACAAATAATAATAACACTTGAATGCCTTTTTTAATTTTTAAAATCATTTTCTCATGAAAGCATGTGCATTGTTATTATCCATTAATTAAACACAACACATGAAGGATTTCTTTCCTTTTATACAAATGTTCCAAGATGTTACAACCAGAAACTTCATTGCAATATGCAATTGGCGGGCAAACTATTACATAATATGGATTTAGGCGCTTGACGATAAAGAATCCCCCCTGCTTTATATTATAAAGTAGCCATCCGATACAACCAGCTCACCGGGGCCTGCAGCACAAACAAGCCCAAAATAAAAACGAGAGAAAAAAGAAAGAGAAACAAATCCCGTCATCGGTAGATCAACGAAACAAAGATGACCGGTAACCGCTGCACCCTCCAGTGAAGTACCACCGCACTCCTAGCACCCGAAGCGTTGCGTACCGAGAAACACCTTCAGCGAGGAATGCGACGGCAGCACGCCATCTGCTGGGTTTCCCTCGATATCACGAGAGGGCGATGGGAAGGCGTATACCCGACGCCCTTTTGGAAGGTCCGGCAGCGCCTGCAGGCCGAGCCCTAGGGATTTCACCAACCCAAACAACCACCACCACCTCAGACGATCTGAAGTGCACGAACCAACCTGCCGCCCACCAGCCTTTGCCACCACGGTCACTGAACCAACTTCCTCGTCTCCTGAGGCCACCGAGACGAGACCTGGAGGAGGGAAGAGGATCCAAGGGGCTCGGGGGCATCCGCAACTCAGCCGACGAGAGGGGACAACCTTCGCCGCTGCCACGAAGCCGACCGGACGTGACGGCAGGGGCCTAGCAGGGCCCTAGGGGCCCGGTCGAGCCCAAATGGGTCTGGCCAACCCCTGCTGCCACACTGCAGCACATCGGCCAATAAAAGCCGCCACCACCCGCACCCCTCGATGCCTCGCCACCACCACCAGGGAGCCACACCGCCACGCATCGGATCGTTGGCCCGCCCCAACCCAGATGGGGCCCAAAAGGGCCCAGACCTGGGCGGAGTGGACGCCGCTAGCCAGCCGCACCACCATGCGCCCCGACCAGCAAAGGCCACAAGATCGTGGGCACCCACGGCGTAAGCGCGAGGGGAAAGAACGGACCGCCTCCGCCCGAGGAGCACCACCGCCATCAGGGGGGCCCCGCGCCCCCCAATGTGCGTGCGGGAAAAGAACGGCCTGCCTCCGCCAGCATCGCATGGGAATGGCCCGGCGGACCACGCCGGCGGCGACAGGGGGAAAGTGTCGGATCTCGGGTTCCGGCAAAACCCTTAAGGTTCGAACTCTGGGGTGCGCGCGAAGATCTCTCCCTCACAGATCACGCCCTTACACACTTCAGGATCTCTAGGCTAGCTCGACGAACTCGCAACACAAGGGACACAGGATTTATACTGGTTCGGGCCACCGTTGTGGTGTAATACCCTACTCCAGTGTGGTGGTGGATTGCCTCTTGGGCTAGGGATGAACACTACAAGGGGAAGAACAGCCTCCTGAGGAGAGGTGTTCTTGTGTGTGGTGAACTTGAGGGTGTGAGGATCCGAACTCGTTGCCTCCTACTATGGTGGCTAGTCCTATTTATGGAGGCCCTGGTCCTCTTCCCAAATATTGAGCGGGAAGTGATGCCACAACGGCCAATTTGAAAGGGGGCAGCTAGTACAGCTTATCCTGACAAAAGTAGTCTTCGCCTGCCAAAGGCTCTGGTGGTGACGCCGTCTTGGGCTCCACGGCGACCTCTGTCCTGCCGTCCTGCTGGTCTTGGTCTCGTTGCACCTATGCGGAAACCTTTGCCTGACGCATCGGAACTCCTGCCTGCGCTTGCCTCCATAGCACCAAAGAGGAAACAAGGACACTGCGCGCTGGCGCCCGCCTAGTCTCGATCGTCATGGCTCACGTCACGAGAACCTCACGAGGTTTGCCTTGCCTTAATCTCTCCGCCCCTCGTGAGCCGGCCCGATGAGGCTGCTCCCGAGGAGGTCTTGTGTCGTCCGTCTCGCGAGGCTTGGCCCCTTGCGAGGGTCTTGAGTGCTCGTTGGTGAAGATGGGCCGTACGGGCCCGCTCGCAGAGCCACGCCATGGGCCGCAGGCAGGCAAGTCTGGGGACCCCCATTCCCAGAACGCCGACAGTAGCCCCCGGGCCCAAGGCGCGCTCGGACTTGGCTTCGAGGCGAAGCCAAAGGGCAAGTGCGGAGTACCGCAGGCCCCAACGGCCTGCGGCCTTGGTCGACGCGTGGCGGTTGATTGGACGTGGGCGTCTCCACTTTCCCACGCTGCCTCGGCAACTGCCTGACTTGACAAGAGGCTGGTGCAGACAACGCGTACCTTCATTGCTCCCTTTCGCCTTGCTCCTTGCTTCCAAAATCTCCAGATCTGCTCCCATCCTCTTTTGCATCAGCGTCCAATGGTGCCCCGGAAGGTCAAGCCTGCCTCGTCGCCGGCCTGGTACGAGCTGGCTCTCGACGCACCCAACATTTTGGAGAAGAGCCTCGCCGCCACCCATCTGCTGATAGCGAGGGGAAACAATGAAAGGGGGAAGACTGAGCTTCGGGCCGGCTCCGCCATGCCGGAGCCCGAGGGAAGCACCTTCTTCCCCTTCTTCACGAGCAGCATCGCCGCGGGGCTGGTTCCTGTCGTGGTTCTAAGTCTGACAGTAAAATTGGGGTAGGTATGGAGAGGCAAGATACTAGCTATGGAGTAGTTGGTACGCACGAGTTTACGAGTTCAGGCCCTTCTCGGAGGAAGTAACAGCCCTACGTCTCGGAGCCCGGAGGCGGTCGACTGGATTATATGTGTATGAATTACAGGGGTGCGAACCCCTCTGCCTGTGGAGGGGGGTGGCTTATATAGAGTGCGCCAGGACCCCAGCCAGCCCATGTAGCGGAGGGTTTAAGGTACATTAAGACTAGGCGTTACTGGTAATGCCTTACATAAAGTGTCATCATGACCATAAAGACTACTTAATCTACAGACCGTTTGGACACCGAGTGGCTCTTGGACTCCTGGTGGTCGAGTGGGTCTTCATGGTCGAGTGTCTTCGAATCTGTCGAGTGGAAACCTACCAGGTCGACTGGTAGGCAGTTTACTCTAAGGATGACCTTGGGGAGGGTATCTTGGACAGGTCCATGACTCTACCCTAGGTATATGACTTCATCATTAGCCCCCGATTGGATCGAGGTTTGAGTGAGGAAGGAGTTGATAATCTTTCCGATCTGCTTTTCGCGCTGCGAGTGTGCTTTATTCTGGATCAGTGACCTTTCAATGACGGTGTCAACTTCCCTTTCAGTCGCCTTGATCCATTCTCTACATCTGTCGAGTGAACTTTATGAACTTGGAGATTTTCGAGCGACGGATCGGAGGGAATCTGTCGTCTGACAAGTTGCTCCGCTGTTAGCGGATTTAGTGGGATCCCAATTTTGAGAAGCGTGCGAAGCGGAGAAGGCCGCGGCACTCGGATGGATAAGGCAAGGACGCCTCGATCTCCACGCCACCTTTTTCGCCACGTATCGCGATCAAGCATTTGCGGATTTGACAGATTGCCCGGGCCTACCACCAGACCACTCGGAAGCGTCTTCATATAAGGCGCCAGGGGGTATTTTGAGCAGTCGCGCCTCATTTTCCCTCCTCCGTCCTCGATTCATCCGCGCGGTAACCTGCTCAGTGCCGCTGCCCCGCTCATGTCCCGCCGGCGACAATGGTGAAGGAGAAGACGGCGGCCTTGGAGAGGGCGAAGAAGGCGACGGCGAAGGCGAAGGGGAGAGCGCCAGTCGGGCGGATCTCGTCATGTCCAGCCTGCCTCAAGGTTGGGTCCAGGGAGATTGGATCCGCTCGACCATCACCCAGAAAGACCTCAACGACCTGGCCAACGAGGGACTGATCCCCCACGGGTCGGCAAGGCTTCCGGGGACAGAGTGGCAGCCGCAGCCTCAAGAGGGTGAGTGCGTCCTCCTAGCCACACATGTGGATCGCGGCTTTTCTCTTCCGCCGAATCTTTTCTTTCGGGGTTTTCTGAACTTCTTCGGAGCACAACTCCATCACTTTACACCCAACTCCATTGCCTATCTCTCCGCTTTCGTGTCTTTGTGTGAAAACTTCTTGGGTTGTCGACCACACTGGGGCCTCTTCAAACACATATTCACTTGTCGCTCTCAGACGGTGAAAAAGGCTAGTCTGAATGACGAAAGAACCCAAGTAATCCAGATGTGTGGGGGTCTTGGGGTCCAGATGAGGGGTAAAAGTGCCTTTCCAGCCATGATTCTTCCCGATTCATCGGGGTGGCAATCGACTGGTTCTACTCCCAAGACCACGACGGCCTTGAGCGATCGGCGGACTCCTCCTTTCTCCATGGATCGAGTGAACAAGCCGCCCTCTCTCAAGGTGCTTCCGGAGGAGAAGGCCCAGTGTTGTTGTTGATGGGCGCGTAGTTCAGCTCATTCGCGACGAAGTGACCGGCATGGATCTTCTGGAGGTTTTCCTTCGATGGCGCATTCAGCCGCTCCAATACCGAGGTCACTCGATGTGGATGTACTTCGGTACCGAGGACACCACCCGGGTCCACCCAGAGGAGGTCGACGACGCCACATTGGAGAGGTGGATGACTGCCATCACAGGGAACAAGGATAACCCTCGTGGAGCTAGGAGGATCCCACCACTCGACCAAACTTACGAACCAGACAAGGTATGACCACTGATCTCCGACTGTGATCCTGTTGCATTTGCTCTGTTCCGCTGCGAATCGGCCGACTGACTTTCGTCTTGTTTTGCTGTCTTCTAGGTCACCACTGAGATGTACTCGATGCCCAACGGGGCGCAAGAACCAGTCGAAGAAGAAGAAGGAAGCTGAGGCGAAAGCCAGGAGGAATGGGAGTCTGAGGAAAACGACAGCTCTGATGAAGAGGAGGAGGAGGATGAGGAAGAGGAGGGAGACGTGGATTCACCCCACTCGGAAAGGCGATCCAAGATGACGCATGATCCGGTGGTCGAGCGAGGTAAGGCTATCGCTCCCATCGGGCGTTCAACGAAGCACACTCGGAGGACTTCTCCAGTGCCAACTGAGAAACAGCCAAAGCAACCCCGAGCAATGTCATCAAAGCCGGCGAAGGCCTTGCCCAAGATGAGGATGGTCATTCCCACCATTTCAGGGTAATCAACAGAACTTGTGATTTCTTTTCTACCATGAGTGCACTTTTGGTCGACTCGTTTTGACTGATCCATTGACTTCTGAAATCTGCAGCGCTGCCACCTCCGAGACCTCAGCTAAGCACGAGGATCAGGAAATGGAAGATGCCGCCACCTCCAACCTTGGTATGATCTCTGCAGTTTTGCTTTGCGGTCGATTGGATTTTTGTTTTTACCTTTGAACCTTGCTTGTAGTTCCACCTCATGTCATTGATCTTCCTGATGACGATGATGAAACACCACTGAGGAAGAGGAAGGACAAAATGGTGCCTGCTAGCAAGGCTACTCCAGTTGTATCACTGTCTGAGACGCTAGCTCACGAGGGAGGCGACACCACTCGGACTTCTGTGTCCTTTGTTGTGCCGCTGACGAGTGTCCGGCCTTCGTCGTCGACTGCTGACCTGCCATCCCTTTTTGCCACACACCACGTCCCGGAAGACCAAGTGAGTGCTGCCAAGGAGGCCATCATGAGCGGGGATCATGATGGAGCAAGTGAAGGTGGTCCGGGAGGCCAGCCAGGCGGCTTATGATGCAAGCTCGGCTCTTCAGAGCAATGTCCAAGTAAGTTGCTTGTTCTGTTAGGATATGCTACCTGAAATTTCTTCTTTCTGAAGATTTCCATATCAGATCTGACACCCACTGGGTGTTGGTGGGTGTGTCGATTGAGTTTTTGAACTGGTGGGGGCACGCTGAGTGCACCCACTGGGTGTAGTCCCTGAGACTATGGTGGACTGCAGGCAATCGACTATAGTCTTTGTACTTTGAATTTCTTCACTCGGTCTGGTCCGGCCATGTCGAATGGATCTTTGGAACCGGCGGGGGCACACTGAGTGCACCCACTGGGTGTAGTCCCCGAGACTATGGTGGACTGCAGGCAGTCGACTATAGTCTAAGAACTTCTTTTCTCTTTTTTTTACAAAGCTGACTGCTGACAGTTAGCTATGTTTTTAGGATCATAATCTTTTTGCCTCTTTCAGTCGACTGGTCGAACCGAATTGGTAAAAACCAGTGGGGGCACGCTGAGTGCACCCACTGGGTGTAGTCCCCGAGACTACTGTCGAATGTTTTGATTCGACTGTAGTCTTAGAAATGCTAAGATTTTTCTTAAGTCACTCAGAAGTGACTTGTCTTTGACGTTTTGTCGATTGACTCTTCACAGAAATCTTGCGAGCTCGTGGCCCGCTATACTGAATTGGAGAACAAGAAGATCCAGCTCAACCTTGACTTGAAGCTCGCTCAGGAGAACTTGCAAAAGGCGAGAGACGAAGCAAAAGGTATGGCTGGTGAGAACTTGACAACTGTCTTTGTCTTTCTACCCATTCTCAACTCTGGACTTATTGTTATTTTGCAGACAAACTGGAGGAGGCTCTGAAGAAGAAAGACCAAGACCTTGCAGAGGCACAGAAGGCGGCTTTGGAGAAAACAAAGCTCGCGGAAGAGAAACTGGCCTCAGTCGGAAAACTCGAAGAGGAGAATACCAACCTGAAGGCTGCTCTCGACGCGGCCAACAAGGAGGCTAGCCGACTGAAGAATGACAAAGTTGCTCTGACTGACAAGGTTGGCGAACTGGCAGGGAGGAGGAACGATTTGGAGGTTTATCTGGGAGGGCTCGCCAAGAAGCTATTCCTCATGCTTGAAGGTAAATCCTCTTACCCAACTGACTTGTCATCATCGACTCACCATAGAACCATTATGTTGAACTAGAGTCGTATTTGCAGAATTCTGTTAGAACTTCGAAGAAGAGACCAGTCGAGTGGAGACAAGCCTGGACCCCATCAACTCTCCCGTGAAGGATGAAGCCGCTATGAACGTGCTCCGACTGGAGTCTCACATCGCTGGAGTGGTGGACTATCTCGCCGACCGAAAGCTGCGGTGTCACGGATCGACTCAACCTCCGGCGGACCAGACGGCTTAATGACCTTGAATCCTTAATGACTCGATTGAATGAGGTTCCAAGTCGAGTGCAAGAATGGAAGAAGTCTTACGCGGTGCGGTGCTTGATGTTGCTCGTCTCTGGTTCGTGTCCCTTTGCAAGGAAGCTGGAGGACAAGCTGGCGGCCCTCGAGTTGCGAACACTAAGAAGTATGATTTCCAATCTTTCATGGAAACTTTCATCGCCGCTGCCACCCGGATCGCCGATGGGATCGACCTTGACCAGTTTGTGGCTCCTTCCAGTCCTCCACCTGAGGAGTAAAAAACTTTTATGCTCTACCTTAAATTTGCCTCGGAATGTCGAGTGATTTTTGTAACCGATAAACCTTAGCAGGCTTGAGGCCTGGGTACTTCTGCATCCTTAGGATGCTATCCGAACTTTACTTTTCGTCAAAATATTCTTTTGTTTGCCTTCGAGTGAACTTTCCTCTTCACTCGGATTATGCTTCAATGTTTGAGATGCAGCTCTGAGGTGGATCCAGTCGACCTACACTTTGTGGCTCTTGCAGGTGCAGGAGAAGGAAGCAGTCGACGTGTACCTCGTCGTCCTTGCGGATCGGGATGGAGCGCACGTTGTACTTGTGGCGCAGCTCCGAAGGAGAAGGTAGCAGTCGACCTGCACCTCGTCGTCTTTGCGGATCGGGATGGAGCGCACGTTGTACTTGTGGCGTAAATCCGAAGGAGAAGGTAGCAGTCGACCTGCACCTCGTCGTCCTTGTGGATCGGTATGTTTTCAAACTTAGGCGAGTCCCGGACTGCAGCTAAGCCCCCGAGTGGGAGGTTTGCTCTCCACTCGGTAGAATTTTTCAAACTTAGGCGAGTACTGGACTGCAGCTAAGCCCCCGAGTGGGAGGTTTGCTCTCCACTCGGTAGGATTTTTCAAACTTAGGCGTGTACTGGACTGCAGCTAAGCCCCCGAGTGGGAGGTTTGCTCTCCACTCGGTAGGATTTTTCAAACTTAGGCTAGCTTGGACTGTAGCTAAGCCCCGAGTGGGAGGTTTCTCTCCACTCGGTAGGATTTTTCAAACTTAGGCGTAGTCTTGGACTGCAGCTAAGCCCCCGAGTGGGAGGTTTGCTCTCCACTCGGTAGGATTTTTCAAACTTAGGCGAGTACTGGACTGCAGCTAAGCCTCCAAGGCAGATTTTTGTGTCATAGCTTTGCAGGGGAAGGCAACAGTCGACCTGTACCTCGTCTTCCTTGCAAAGTGCACATTGTATTAAATACTTAGGCGAGTACTTGGACTGCAGCTAAGCCTTCGAGTGGGAGGCTGGCTCACCACTCGGTAGGATTTTAAATACTTAGGCGAGTACTTGGACTGCAGCTAAGCCCCCGAGTGGGAGGCTGGCTCACCACTCGGTAGGATTTTAAACACTTAGGCGAGTACTTGGACTGCAGCTAAGCCCCCGAGTGAGAGGCTGGCTCACCACTCAGTAGGATTTTAAACACTTAGGCGAGTACTTGGACTGCAGCTAAGCCCCCGAGTGAGAGGCTGGCTCACCACTCGGTAGGATTTTAAACACTTAGGCGAGTACTTGGACTGCAGCTAAGCCCCCGAGTGAGAGGCTGGCTCACCACTCGGTAGGATTTTAAACACTTAGGCGAGTACTTGGACTGCAGCTAAGCCCCCGAGTGGGAGGCTGGCTTACCACTCGGTAGGATTTTAAACACTTAGGAGAAACGGATTCGCTGCTAAACCCCCGAGTGAGAGGCTGGCTCGACACTCGGTAAGGATTTTTTTTACAAACTTAGGCGAAACGGATTCACATCTAAGTCACCCACTGGGGGGGAATTTTAACAAAAAGTAATAACAATCACTGGGAAAATTATAATCTTCTTGATTTAGATAGACAAACTATAGAAGTACTTTTATTACATCTCACCCGAGTGAGCTCTTAAGTGTAAAAGGGGCGGAGTAGCTCCGCATTCCATGCCCGAGGCTCATCGACCTAGCGTTCAACGTTGTCAAGATGGTAAGACCCATTGTGAAGAACTCTGGTGACGATGAAGGGGCTTTTCCAAGTGGGAGCGAGCTTGTGTGGTTTCTGTTGATCCACTCGAAGGACCAGATCTCCTTCCTGAAAGGCTCGGCTCTTCACATTTCTGGCGTGGAATCGACGCAAGTCCTGCTGATAGATGGTCGAGAGGATCAGGGCCATCTCTCTCTCCTCTTCAAGGAGGTCGACTGCATCTTGACGGGCTTGCTCTGCTTCAGCTTCAGAGTAGAGTTCGACTCGGGGGGCATTGTGAAGCAGGTCACTCGGCAGAACTGCTTCAGCTCCATAGACCATAAAGAATGGAGTTCTCCCAGTCGAACGCTTAGGAGTGGTCCTCAATCCCCAAAGAACCGATGGAAGTTCGTCGACCCACGCTCCTGCTGCATGCTTGAGATCACTCATCAATCGAGGTTTCAGTCCTTTGAGAATTAGACCATTTGCTCGTTCAGCTTGTCCATTCGACTGGGGGTGAGCGACTGAAGCATAGTCGACCCGCGTGCCCTGAGAGGCGCAAAAGGCTTTGAACTTGTCGGAATCAAAATTTGACCCATTGTCCGTGATGATGCGGTGCGGAAATCCATATCTGAATATCAATTCTCTAACGAAACTGACATCAGTGCACGCATCAAGATTCTTGATAGGTTTAGCTTCGATCCACTTCGTGAACTTGTTGACTGCCACAAGCAAATGAGTGAAACCACTCCTGCCAGTTCTCAGTGGTCCAATCATATCCAACCCCCAAACAGCGAAAGGCCGGACGAGTGGAATGGTCTTCAATCTTTGGCGGGCTTGTGTGACATATTGGAGTAGAACCGACATCCTTCACATTTGTCGACTATTTCCTTTGCCATTTCATTTGCCTTTGGCCAGTAAAATCCCGCTCGGTATGCTTTAGCCACGATGGTCCGAGAGGACGCATGGTGACCACAGGTCCCCGAGTGGATATCATCAAGGATTATCTAACCCTCTTCTGGCGTTATGCACTTCTGGCTGACTCCAGTCATGCTTTCTCTGAATAACTGTCCCTTGATCACAATAAAGGCCTTGGATCGACGGATGATCTGTCTAGCCTCTTCTTCATTCTCCGGGAGCTCTTTCCTCAGGATGTATGCGATGTACGGTACTGTCCAGTCGGGAGTGATGACAACGACTTCCATGACCAAGGCGACCACCGCTGGGACCTCAACTTCAATCGGATCAGTGGCACTTTTTGGCTGTGGAACTTCTTCGGTGAAAGGATCCTCTTGAATCGACGGTGTGCGGATGTGCTCCAAAAACACATCACCGGGAATGGCTTCCTCTTGGACCCTATTTTCGCCAAATCATCGCAGCTTGATTTTTCGGTCGGGGTATGTGATGGAGCTCTAACCCTCAAACTTCTTTTCCAGCTTCCTCATCTGCATTACTGAGCAGTCATGCACGGACTTCTAACGCCCCACTCCTTCATCACCGATTAACCACTGTGTCTGAGTCGCCATAGACCATGAGGCGACGGACGCCGAGTGAAATGGCCATACGCAACCCATACAACAATGCTTCAGATTCTGCTTCATTGTTGGAAGAATCAAAGTGAATCTGGAGCACATATCTGAGCTTATCTCCTCGGGGAAACCAATACTACCCCAAAGACCGAACCATTTAGCATCTTGGAACCATCAAAGAACATAGTCTAGTGCTCGAGTGAACTTGAGTCGAAACTGTTGTTCAATCCACTCGGCGATGAAATCTGCTATTGCTTGGGACTTGATGGCTTTTTTGCCTCAAACTTGATATCAAGGGAAGAAGTTCAATCGCCCATTTCGCCACTCGACTAGTTGCGCCTCTCACAGCAGAATCTCGATAACGGGCCTCGACGATCGTAATGGAATGATCGAGAAGTAGTGAGCAACCTTCTTTGCGGTCATATAAATCCCATACACAAGCTTCTGATAATGAGGGTATCTTTGCTTCGACGGGGTTAACACTTCAGAAAGATAATATACTGGGCGTTGAACTTTGAAGGCTTTTCCTTCCTCTTCCCGCCGACCGTAGTATCTTGATCGACGACTTGTCCCGTGGCTGCAATGTAAAGCAGCAACGGCTCTTTGCTGATTGGGGCAGCAAGCACCGGCTGGGTGGAGAGTAGAGCTTTGAGCTCCGCAAACGCTACATCAGCTTCAGGAGTCCACTCGAACTTGTCTGACTTCTTCATCAGTCGGTAAAGAGGCAATGCCTTTTTACTGAGGCGAGATGAATCGACTTAAAGCGCCAAGCATCCAAGAAGCTCGACATCGTGCACACGCACAGGGCATTTCATTCGGAGAATAGCGCCAACTTTTTCTGGGTTAGCGTCGATTCCTCGTTCAGAAACGAGAAAACCGAGTAACTTTCCACCAGAACTCCGAATGTGCGGTTTGATGGATTAAGCTTGATATCATACCTCCCGAGATTGGCAAATGTTTCAGCAAGGTCACCAACAGGTCGGAACCTTTCCGTGACTTGACCACAATGTCATCCATGTATGCTTCCACATTCCGGTGATTTGAGTGAGTAAACACTTCGAGTCATCCTCATGAGCGTGGCTCCGGCATTCTTGAGGCCGAATGGCATGGTGACATAATGAAGCACCGAATGGAGTGATGAAAGCTGTTTTGATCTCGTAGGGTCCATACTGACGGATCTGATGGTACCGGAATATGCGCCCAAAAAGACAACCGCCACATCCCGCAATGAGTCGACTATTTGGTCGATGCGGGGAGAGGAAAATGATCTTTCGGGCAGGCCCGATTGATATGTTTGAAGTAGATGCACATGCGCAGTGAATTGTCCTTCTTAGGGACCATGACCACATTGGCGAGCCACTCGGAGTGGTAAATTTCTCGGATAAACTCTGCTGCTAAGAGTCGAGCCACCTCCTCGCCAATGGCCTTTCTCTTCTGGACAGCGGACCATCGAAGATGTTCTTTGACAGGTTTGACTTTTGAGTCGACTCGCAGACGGTGCTCAGCCAGCTCCCTGGGAACACCCGGCATGTCAGCAGGCTTCCATGCAAAGATGTACCAGTTCTCACGGAGGAGCTGGACGAGCGCTTCTTCCTATTTGGAGTCGAGTGTTGTTGAGATGTTGGTCGGAGCAGCATTGGGGTCAGTCGGGTGAATATGAACCTGCTTCGTCTCACCGACGACGAAATGCCGACCAGAAGCGGGCTTCTTGGTTCGCAACAAATCACTCGGATCTGCGGTCTTCGATATTCTTGCAATTCTACCATCGCCATCCGAGCATCAGCAATCTTAGAGCCTTTTCGAAACACTCTTCCGCTTTCTTCCGATTGCCGTGGCAGTGATCACACCCTTGGGGCCGGGCATCTTCAACTTGAGGTACACATAACATGGTCGGGCCATGAACGGGCATACGCCGCCTTCCCGAATAGCGTGATAAGCGCCCGGAAATCCACGACCTCAAAGGTCAACTTTTCTTTGCGGAAATGCTTCAATCACCAAAACCACATCAAGAGCAATTTGACCGAGTGACTCAGCCTTCTTTCCGGAATGACTCCGTGGAAACTCATGTTATCGGTGCTGAGTCCGACATCGGAATGCCCATCCCTTTCAACGTCTCTGCATACAAGATGTTCAGGCCACTGCCGCCATCCATCAAATCTTTGGTCAGTCGAGTGCCTTCGACGACTGGGTCGACAACCAACGGTTGCCTCCCAGGGGTGGCAATGTGTGTCGGATGATCGGACTGGTCGAATGTGATGGCGGTCTGGGACCATTTCAGATAATTGGGCGTCGCTGGAGCGACCATGTTCACTTCTCGGTTGATAACTTTCAATCGACTTTTGCTTTCAATTTCAGCAAAAATCATCAGGGTGGAATTGACCTGGGGGTATCCACCATCACTATCTTCTTTTTCCTCAACTTTATCCGACCCTTTTTTCCTTATCCTTGGGCTGCTTCCCTTGGAACTGCTGAATCAAGAGCCGACATTGTCGAGTGCTATGCTTTGGGTAAATGAGTTTACCCTCTTCATCTTTCTTCGTGTGAATGTGACATGGCAAGTCTAACACATCATTCCCATCTTGGTCTTTCACCTTCTTGGGGTTCCATGGACCCTTGGGTTTCCCCTTGAACTTTCCTGGGGTCACAGCCAAGGCTTCTCCGGGAGCGGCTGGCTCGGCTTTGCGCTTCTGCTTCCGACTAGAATTTCCTCCGCCGGCTTCATTAGCGGCTGACTTGTACTTACCACTCCGGAGCCGATCCTCTTCTTCACCATTAGCATACTTGGTGGATATCTCCATCATCCGACTCAGGGTCATATCTCCGTCCGATCAATTTTAAACCCAACTCTCGTTCTTGACACCTTCCTTGAAAGCACAGACGCTCGGTGATCGACACATTCTCAATCTGTGTGGTGCAAGGTTATCCATCTCTGGATGTAATCTCTCAAAGTTTCATTCGACTTCTGCACACACGACTGTAGCTCTGTCAATCCTGCTGGTCGCTTGCAAGTCCCTTCAAATGTCCTGACAAACACTCGGGCCAGATCTTTCCAAGTGTAAATACTGTTGGGTGCTAACTGATTCAACCATGCTCGCCGAACCCTCCAACATAAGGGCAAATGCTTCATAGCTACCTCATCGTTGCCGCCGCCAATCTGAACAGCCACTCGGTAGTCCTCAAGTTCCAAGTGTCGCTTGGACTCACGGTGAACTTATCGACACCGATCGCCAACCTGAAGTTGGGAGGAATCACTGCGGCTCTGATGGCCCTGCTAAAACACTCTGGCCCTGAGACATGAACTCTGCTGCTGGAGGGAACATCTCTGTCATGACCTTCTCGGTGAGCTCTGTTCCTATCGACCAAGCCTTGAATGATGATGGATCTTGCATCAAAGCCTGGCTCTCTGGGGTCGACTGGAACCCTTCGCCCAGCACTGTGCTGGCGTCTGTCATCTTGTTGTCGAGGAGCGTATGATCCACCCCTTGGGGGAGGGGTGGACACTCGATGTCGATCATTGCGATCGAATCGGTGCTCATACAGCTCGCGATTCCTGTACTGATCATCACGCCGGCCTCCATGTTCCTCATGCCTCGGGGGCGATCTTAGACTATGGGCCGACTGGACTGAATTCGCAGCGACAGATCTACTGTGAATCCTGTTCCGTGATTGTGATACGACTGAGTTTTGATCTCCTGCGGCCCGGAGTAAATCTCTGATCTGTTGCAAACCTCTACCCGCCTCCGACTGGGAAGGCTGAATTGATTCTGCAATACGGGTTGCAGCTGCTAAATTCTGAATCGGAGTTCGATATACCTGAGTTTGTGGTGGAAAGAGCTGACGTCGACTCGATTCCGGAACCCGTGGTCGCGTGCGCTCGTCGAGAACTCGCTGGAGGTTCTCCAGTCGAGTCCGCTCAGCCAAGTTGGCCAAGCGCGCATCCTCCAAGGCACGAGCCTCGGGGGTTTCTCCAACGATTGGAGTGTGAAGCGCATCTATGTTTCAGCGGTGAAGTTCCTCCCTCTACAGCGAAGTGAGGGGCTCGGGTTGGTACTCTTCGTGATCTTGCGCAGGATCACCTCCACCGTCGCCTCCATCGGTGCGGGGGTATCCAGGAGGACTACATGGTCCGTCGACCATCGTAACCTCTCGCCCGGATCATCGCTATCGCTTTTCGGATGCAGTCTCTATGGAGCCAGTCGACAGATCGAACAGGCCGTAGAGAGATTCGTCGGGCTCGATTGCCACGACTTGGGACCTGGCCGACTGGCGAGCCACCGCATGTCTCACCCACCGCTGAAGCCTCGACCGACCGGAGCGCTTGCGCCAGCGGGAGACTGGGAGTGAGGACGGCACAAGAACCGACCCATACTAGGTCGACGGTTGCCGCAGGAGGACGCCGCGGACGCACACGTGAAAGTGTGTTGCCCCACGGACGGGGAGCGCGTCCACGTAGAGAGGAGCCTCCTGAAGCCAAGCGGAGTCGTCGGCGATGAACGTGAGCGCACCGAGACGGATCTCGCGGCCCTCGACCAAAACTCCACCTGAAACCATGATGTAGGAGATCGAAAGAATCCCAACTTCTCCAACAAATCGCTAGAACACCAGCCCCACGGTGGGCGCCAACTGTCGTGGTTCTAAGTCTGACAGTAGAATGGGGGGTAGGCATGGAGAGGCAAGGTACTAGCTATGGAGTAGTTGGTACGCACGAGTTTATGAGTTCAGGCCCTTCTTGGAGGAAGTAACAACCCTACGTCTCGGAGCCCGGTGGCGGTCGACTGGATTATATGCGTATGAATTACAGGGGTGCGAACCCCTCTGCCTGTGGAGGGGGGTGGCTTATATAGAGTGCGCCAGGACCCCAGCCAGCCCATGTAGCGGAGGGTTTAAGTTACATTAAGACTAGGCGTTACTGGTAATGCCTTACATAAAGTGTCATCATGACCATAAAGACTACTTAATCTACAGACGTTTGGACACCAAGTGGCTCTTGGACTCCTGGTGGTCGAGTGGGTCTTCATGGTCAAGTGTCTTTGAATCTGTCGAGTGGAAACCTACCAGGTCGACTGGTAGGCAGTTTACTCTAAGGATGACCTTGGGGAGGGTATCTTGAACAGGTCCATGACCCTACCCTAGGTATATGACTTCATCAGTTCCCCCTTCTCTGACTTCTTCTACGAGGTCCTCGGCCACTATGGGTTGCAGGCGCTGCATCTTCATCACAACTCTATCCTTCTTCTGTAGATCTTCGCCTATTACTGCGAGGCGTAGTGATGACCCACAAGTATAGGGGATCTGTCGTAGTCCTTTCGACAAGTAAGAGTGTCGAACCCAACGAGGAGCAGAAGGAAATGATAAGCGGTTTTCAGCAAGGTATTCTCTGCAAGTACTGAAATAAGTGGTAACAGATAGTTTTATGATAAGATAATTGTAACAAGCAACAAATAACAAGAGTAAATAAAGTGCAGCAAGGTGGCCCAATCCTTTTTGTAGCAAAGGACAAGCCTGGACAAACTCTTATAATAGGAAAAGCGCTCCCGAGGACACATGGGAATATCATCAAGCTTGTTTTCATCACGTTCATATGATTCGTGTTCGGTACTTTGATAATTTGATATGTGGGTGGACCGGTGCTTGGGTGCTGTTCTTACTTGAACAAGCATCCCACTTATGATTAACCTCTATTGCAAGCATCCGCAACTACAACAAAAGTATTAAGGTAAACCTAACCATAGCATGAAACATATGGATCCAAATCAGCCCCTTACGAAGCAACGCATAAACTAGGGTTTAAGCTTCTGTCACTCTAGCAACCCATCATCTACTTATTACTTCCCAATGCCTTCTCTCTAGGCCCAAATAATGGTGAAGTGTTATGTAGTTGACGTTCACATAACACCAGTAGAGGCTAGACAACATACATCTCATCAAAATATTGAACGAATACCAAATTCACATGACTACTAATAGCGAGACTTCTCCCTTGTCCTCAGGAACAAACGTAACTACTCACAAAGCATATTCATGTTCATAATCAGAGGGGTAATAATATGCATAAAGGATATGAACATATGATCTTCCACCAAATAAACCAACTAGCATCAACTACAAGGAGTAATCAACACTACTAGCAACCTACTAGCACCAATCCCGGACTTGGAGACAAGAACTGGATACAAGAGATGAACTAGGGTTTGGAGATGAGATGGTGCTGGTGAAGATGTTGATGGAGATTGCCCTCTCTCGATGAGAGGAGCGTTGGTGGTGATGATGACGATGATTTCCCCCTCCCGGAGGGAAGTGTCCCCGGCAGAACAGCTCTGCCGGAGCCCTAGATTGGTTCCGCCTCGTGGCGGCGGAGTCTTGTCCCGAAAGGTTGCTTCTTATTTTTTTCTCATCGAAAGACTTGATATAGGAGAAGATGGGCGTCGGAGAGCCACCATGGGGCCCATGAGGTAGGGGGGCGCGCCCCAGGGGGGCGGTGGCGCGCCCCCCACCCTCGTGAGCAGGGTGTGGGCCCCCTGGCCTTCATCTTTGGCGACGATTTTTCTTTATTTATTTTAAGATATTCCGTGGAGTTTCAGGACTTTTGGAGTTGCGCAGAATAGGTCTCCAATATTTGCTCCTTTTCCAGCCCAAAATTCTACCTGCCGGCATTCTCCCTGTTCATGTAAACCTTGTAAAATAATAGAGATTAGCCATAAGTATTGTGACATAACGTGAAATAACAGCCCATAATGCAATAAATATCGATATAAAAGCATGATAAAAAATGGACGTATCAACTTCCCCAAGCTTAGACCTCGCTTGTCCTCAAGCGAAAAGCCGATAACAATAAATTTGTCCTCATGTTTAGAGGTAGAGGCGTCAATAAAAATAAAATACGGACATGAATGCATCATGATTGTTCTCATAACAGCAACATATAAAGATTTTGTAATATGATTACTCATGTTCAAGTGATGATCTTTTCATAATGCAAAAGTATGAATCAGAAACCTTATTGAGCACCAACAAATTATAACCCCAGTCATTGAAGCAATTGCAATTTATCATAACATCGGAAAGAGTCTATGTTAGAGCTTAAAAGCAAGTCCACATACTCAACTATCACTTAGTCCTTCATAATTGCTAACACTCACACAATACTTGTGGTTACGGAGTTTTAATCGGACACAGAGAAAGATAGGGGCTTATAGTTTTGCCCCATAACCTTTTACCTCAAGGGTAATGTCAACAATAATAATTCATGCTCCCCTACATCCAATTAGATACATATATCATGTTCTTTCCAACATGCTGGGATTGCCAAAGGATAAAATGAAAAAGGAAAGGTGAATATCACCATGACTCTTGCATAAGGTAGAGGATAATAATAAAAGATAGGCCCTTTGCAGAGGGAAGCAGAGGTTGCCATGCGCTTTTATGGTTGGATGCACAAAATCTCAATGCGAAAGAACGTCACTTTATATTGCCCCTTGTGATATGAACCTTTATTATGCAGTCCGTCGCTTTTATTTCTTCCATATCACTAGATCGTATAAAGATTATTTCTCCCACACCAATCAATCATACATTTTTGGAGAGCAATTTTTATTGCTTTGCACCGATGACAACTTACTTGAAGGATCTTACTCAATCCATAGGTAGAGATATGGTGGACTCTCATGGCTAAACTGGTTTAAGGGTATTTGGAAGCACAAGTAGTATCTCTACTTGGTGCTGAGAATTTGGCTAGCATGAGGGGGAAAGGCAAGCTCAACATGTTAGAGGATCCATGACAACATACTTTATCTCAGATATAAGAAAACATAACTCATCACGTTGTCTTCCTTGTCCAACATCAACTCTTTAGCATGTTATATTTTAATGAGTGCTCCCAATCATAAAAGATGTCAATGATAATATATCTATATGTGAAACCTCTCTTTCCTTATTACTTCCTATGAATTGCAACGATGACCAAAGCTATATTTGCCAACTCCCAACAACTTTTAATCATCATACTCTTTCTATGTGAAGTCATTACTCTCAATAAGATCAATATGAAATCTTTGTTTCTTTTTATTCTTTTCGTTCTTTTGTTCACCCAAGATCATGGCAAAATAATCAAGCCCTTGACTCAACACTAAACTTTATTATATATATAGCTCACGGACTCGATTACATAGAGAGATCATAAAGCAAAACTCAAAACTAGATCATGCCATAACTTTATCTACTAGATCAAGAGACTACTAATAGTATCGAACTAAGAAAAACGGTAAAGATAGGAGTTGTGATGGTGATATGATACCGGGGCACCTCCCCCAAGCTTGGCAGTTGCCAAGGGGAGTGCCCATACCCATGTGATTATATCTCCTTGTTCGTCGGTGAAGGTGGAGGTGTTGTTGATGATGCAAGCTTGTCCTCCACCTTCCATGGCATAGGCTCACCATCATAGAAGGATGATCGAGTCTCCGGAATCCTCAAATCTGCAGCCAAACTCATCCTTTTGAATCTATATTCATGCTCACAGTTTTGATTTTGCAGATCATAGATTTGGGCTTGGAGGTGCTCGATCTTCTCATGTAGCTTGAAGATGGCCTCCTCGGTGTTCTTGGCATCCGGCTCATACTTGTTGGTGAACTCCGCGAGCATCTTGTGGCTAGCGTTAATTCCACGCTCCACCATCCCCTGGCACTTGAAAACTTGTTGCTCCATTGCTTCGAGCCTCGCCTCCATGCTTCCGGTTCCCTTGGGTCCCTCAACATCGCGGACGTGCAGCAACCCATCACGCATCTCAATGGTTTGAGGGTGTCGCAGCACCTCCACGAGGTAAGGGTTGATCACCTTCTCGAAGAACTTGTCCTTGGAAGCACTTGGGGACGTCATGATGATCTAGATCTGTCAGAAAAACAGCTCGAAACAAGAACAGAGGATATTTGTGTGATACGAGAGTCAAAACCTTCGGGAGAATATATAATGAATTTTTACCGACCAAAATACGTATCGTGCAAGAAAACGGAGTCCGGAGGGCACACGAGGTGCTCACGAGGTAGGGCGGCGCGCCCACCACCCTCGCGGGGCCCTCGTGTCCTTCCCGGACTGCTACTTATTTTTCTAAATATTCCAAAACGGAGAAATATTGCCTTGAAAATTGTTTTGGAGTCGATTTACTTACCGTACCACATACCTATTCCTTTTCGGAGTCTGAAACGGTCTGGAAAGTGTCCCTTATGTATTCCTCCGGGGTTACGGTTTCAATAATATTGGTTTCAACATTTATGGGATTACCTGAGATATAATGTTTGATCCTTTGACCGTTTACCACCTTCAGATTTGTGCCTTCGAAGTTGTTGATTTTTATGGCACCGGAACGATAGACCTCCTTGATAACGTAGGGACCTTCCCATTTAGAGAGAAGTTTTCCTGCAAAAAATCTTAAACGAGAGTTGTATAGCAATACATAATCACCTACATTAAACTCACGCTTTTGTATCCTTTTGTCATGCCATCTTTTAACTTTTTCTTTAAACAAATAGCATTCTCATAAGCTTGGGTTCTCCATTCATCAAGTGAGCTAATATCAAATAACCTCTTCTCACCGGCAAGTTTGAAATCATAGTTGAGCTCTTTAATAGCCCAATATGCCTTATGTTCTAGTTCGAGAGGTAAGTGACATGCTTTTCCATAAACCATTTTATACAGAGACATACCCATAGGATTCTTATATGCAGTTCTATAGGCCCATAATGCATCATCAAGTTTCTTGGACCAATTCTTTCTAGACCTATTAATAGTCTTTTGCAAAATTAATTTGAGCTCTCTATTGCTCAATTCTACTTGACCACTAGACTGTGGGTGATATGGAGATGCAATTCTATGATTAACATCATATTTAGGAAGCATTTTACAGAAAGCACCATGAATAAAGTGTGAACCACCATCAGTCATTAAATATCTAGGGACTCCAAACCTCAGAAAAATAACTTCCTTAAGAATTTTAATAGAAGTGTTACGATCAGCACTACTAGTTCGAATAGCTTCTACCCACTTAGTAACGTAATCAACAGCAACCAAAATATGTGTATATCCGTTAGAGGCAGGAAAATGTCCCATATAATCAAAGCCCCAAACATCAAATGGTTCAATAACAAGTGAATAATTCATAGGCATTTCTTGACGTCTACTAATATTACCAATTCTTTGACATTCATCGCAAGACAAAACAAACTTACGGGTATCCTTGAAGAGGGTGGGCCAATAAAAACCGGATTGCAATACCTTATGTGCAGTTCTATCTCCAACGTGGTGTCCTCCATAAGCTTCGGAGTGGCACTTGCGTAGGATTTGTTCCTGTTCATGCTCAGGCACACAACGTCTAATAACACCATCTACTCCTTCTTTATAAAGATGTGGGTCATCCCAAAAGTAATGTCGCAAATCATAGAAAAACTTTTTCTTTTGCTGGTATGTGAAGCTAGGTGGTATAAATTTAGCAACAATATAATTAGCATAATCAGCATACCATGGAGTGCTACGAGAAGTGCTTATGACATTTAATTGTTCATCAGGAAAGCTATCATCAATAGGCAGTGGGTCATCAAGAACATTCTCTAACCTAGATAAGTTATCTGCAACGGGGTTCTCAGCTCCTTTTCTATCAACAATATGCAAATCAAATTCTTGCAGCAAGAGAACCCATCTAGTAAGTCTAGGTTTTGCATCTTTCTTTTCCATAAGATATTTAATAGTAGCATGATCAGTGTGAATAGTTACTTTAGAATCAACAATATAGGGTCTGGATTTATCACAAGCAGATACAACTGCTAGAAGTTCCTTTTTGGTAGTAGCATAATTTCTTTGAGCATTGTCTAGAGTCTTACTAGCATAATGGATAACATTTAATTTCTTATCAACTCTTTGCCCTAGAACAGCACCTACAGCATAATCACTAGCATCACACATAATTTCAAAGGGTAAATTCCAATCAGGTGGCTGAACAACAGGTGCAGAGACTAATGCTTTCTTAAGTATTTCAAATGCTTCTACACAATCATCATCAAAGACAACTGGTACATCTTTTTGTAATAAATTAGTCAGAGGTCGGGAAATTTTTGAGAAGTCCTTAATGAACCTCCTATAAAATCCGACGTGACCAAGGAAACTTCTTATACCTTTGATGTCCTTGGGACATGGCATCTTTTCAATAGCATCAACCTTGGCTTTATAAACTTCAATACCTCTTTCAGAAACTTTGTGCCCCAAGACAATACCTTCATTAACCATAAAGTGGCACTTTTTCCAATTTAAGACAAGATTAGTTTCTTCACATCTCTGCAAAACTCGATCAAGATTGCTCAAGCAATCATCAAAAGAGGAACCATAGACGGAAAAATCGTCCATGAAGACCTCACAATTTTTTTCACAAAAATCAGAGAATATAGCCATCATGCATCTTCGAAAGGTAGCAGGTGCATTACATAAACCAAAAGGCATACGTCTATAAGCAAAAGTACCAAAAGGGCATGTAAAAGTAGTCTTTGATTTTCTCTTTAGCCGAGACAGGTATTTGAGAGAAACCAGAATAACCATCTACAAAGCAATAATGTGTATGTTTGCATAATCTTTCTAGCATTTGATCAATAAAAGGTAAGGGGTAATGATCTTTCTTAGTAGCTTTATTTAATTTGCGGAAATCAATTACCATCCTATAACCTGTGATAATTCTTTGAGGTATCAATTCATCTTTATCATTAGGAACAACAGTAATACCTCCCTTCTTAGGGACACAATGGACAGGACTTACCTACTGACTATCAGCAACGGGATAAATTATACCTGCCTCCAGAAGCTTGAGTATTTCTTTTCTTACCACTTCTTTCATTTTAGGATTCAAACGTCGTTGAGGATCACGAACCGGTTTGGCATCCGCTTCCAAATTTATTTTATGTTGACATAAAGTGGGGCTAATGCCCTTAAGATCATCAAGAGTATATCCAATAGCGGCACGGTGCTTCTGTAACACCCCGGATTCGATGCGCCAGGTGTCCGCCAGTTATTCGCCGTCGTTGCCATGTCATTTGCTTGCGTGTTGCATTTTTCCATGTCATCATCTGCATTTCATCTGCATGTTTTTCAAAACTTGCATCCGTTCGGGTCCTCCCAGTTCTTTTCGTTGTCCGTTCCGAGCCCAGGCACACCCGCACGCGCCCGCAGCATGTCCGAGATTTTATTTTATAAGTGGCCGAAAAATGTTCTCGGAATGGGGTGATACTTGGCATGCGGTCTTATTATAGTGTAGACAGGCCGCCTGCCAAGTTTCGTCGCATTCGGAGTCCATTTGATGGCCCAACCGTTAAATCTACAACCGCAATATAGCCGGTCAATCGTCGGACGTTTCCGGTCTCCGGAAACAATTGTCGGGCTGCACTTCTTTTCTCTCCTCTCAGCCTAACTCCTTTTCACAGTCCACCTAAAACCCCTCCGCTCCGGACTGTCGGATCGAGATCCGATGCCCGAAAACGGATGATGGTTCCCCTAACCCTAGCCCCCTTACTATTTAAAGACCCCTCCTTCTAATTTTGGGCATCCCTAGTCCCTCACCTACCTCTAGCCGCCTCCCAACCGCAGCGACCTTCCTTCTCCTCGAAATCAGCGCCCCCTCCACAATTTCCGCGCCGGCCCGCTCCCCCGCCGCCACTTGGCGCCGCCATCAAGCGCCCGAACCAACCAGCAGCGCGCCACCTCGCCCGCCAGCCCTCGGCCTCTCTCCCGCCGCCACATGGCCTCGTCCCGCTCTCCCAGACCCGCTGCCCATGGAGCCCGCAGAGCCGGCCCGCGAGAGCCGCTCCATGCCGCCCGCGCCCGCAGGCGTCCGAGTGTGGCTCGCCCCGCCGCCCGAGCATCCTGGCTCCTCCGTCGGCGAGCCCTCGCTGCCTCGGCGAGCCCCGACAGCCCAGGCGGCTCCGCCGCCGCCAGATCTCGCCTCCCCCGGATCCCGTCTTCGTGCCGCCCAGGAGCTCCGCCCTCAGCCGCATCCTTGCCGGGTCCCGCCGTCGCCGCCAGTTGCTCCGCCGCCGCCCATGGAGCCCCGATCTTCACCGCCATCACCGGATCCGCTCTCCCCAAGGCCGGATCTGCCCGTTCCCGACCTCGGCGGCCTCGCCGGACCACCCCTGCCTCGCCTCCGTCCCTCCATCACCGGAAGCCGCCGCCGGCGCAGCCTTCCCCGGCCGTGCGTGCGTGCAGGCGCGCAAGCGCTGCAGCAGCGCTCACGCGTGGGCCTCCCGCGAGGCCCTGCTGCCGGCCCAGCTCGGCCTGCCCCGGCCTGCCTCCACACCGACCGGGCCAAGGCCTGCTAGGTGAGCCCCGCCTTTGCCCGCCCGTGCGTGATTTTGCTATCCCGCGCTCTTTCCTGTTTTTTTTTTCAAAAATTCTGCTAAGTCCCGAAATTGTCATAATATATTACTCTGTTCATCTTACCATAACTCTGCATCCCTAGCTCCGTTTTGGGCGTGTAATATGTCAAAATGTTCGCTCGATGAGTAGATCATTTCATCTCATTGCATCATTTTCATTTGAGCTCATCTTGATGCCCGAAATGCTGTTAGAAGAGTGCTATGTGATGTTAGTTTCGCTTTCTTAATGAACATGCACTTTGTCATTTTGCCATGATTGATGTGTGCACCCTATGAACTTGAGTCCTACATGTGTTTTGTAATATGCCATGCCATCTTTCCAGGGGTATATGCCATGTATTTTTGTGATCTCTGTGGTGACTAGCACAAGCTTGCAAACTAGGCTTCCTGATGTTGCTGATTTCAGCCCTGTTCTGCTGATATTTTTATGCCATGTTAACTTGATGCTACAGAGAGATCCATGCATATTTTGAGATACTTCATTAAGGATTTTTTGTTAAACATGTCTTGCTCTATCCATCCATGCCCTTGTTTGCAATTATGGAGTAGTCTAGCTTGAGTCAATCGAGCTCTACTTTTGCTATAAAATGTTTCCTGGCAGGTTGTTTACATGTTATTCAATTTTGCCAAGGTTGTTGTAGTTGATCCTTGCATGCTAGGATGTTGTTCTTGCCATGTATAGCTTCTATGCCATGTCTTCTTGCTGTTGGTTGCCTTGCCATGCCATGTATTGCTCTGTAGTGAGTGGTTCAAGCTCACCAACATGCCTTCTTGTCGTTCTTCCTGCCATGTTTAAATCTGTAATATAACTTGCTTTGTTTACATGGGTGCCATCATATTTTCTGATCCCTTTTGACTTATGGTCAGTAAGGGACTTTTGTTCTATGATTTGAGTAGATTCATGCCATGCCTTTGTTTGCCGTGATAAGTTCCTGTAACATGTTGTTTCATAGCTCTAAACATTGCAACCTGATGTTATTTCTGCCAATGCCTGAAACTGTTATTATTTGATATCTTGTCATGTCATTTTGAGCATGTTCTTGTGATTTCTGGAGATAGCTCAGTGATCATGTTTTGTAATGCTTTACCTGTACATCATGCCCATGCCTTTTGTTTTCATGTTGAGGTCCTGTAGCATGTTGTTTTGATGCTTGCAATATGCATAGTTGCTGTTTTGGACAGATTGTTGTCATGCCTTGTATAGGGTGTATGTGTTGAACCGTTGCTCCGTTTTGAGTGTGCTCTATATGAAACTTGCTTGATTTTGCATGTAGCTTCATATTATCATGTTGAATCCTTGTTTTGAGGTGTTTGCTTGATGTTTGTATGCATTTTGCATCAATGCCATGCTTAACTTGTTTTGCTCATATCTTCTAGGCCGTAGCTCCGAATCTAATGAACTTTATATGTAACTTGACTAGAATTTCGTGTAGATCATAGTGGTGCATCTTAACTTGCTGTTTAACCACTTGAACATAAGGTTTATTCAGATCTGGACCAATTTCGAAATTTGCATATGAGGACTTACCGGAATTGTTATATGTTGTTTCCGGCCTCATTTAAACTTGCTTTGATGTGTTGCTCTTGTTTGCATCATCTCTTGCCATGAGTAGCTTCATGTAGCTTTGTCATGCATCATGCTTGTTGTGCATCATGCCTTGTTCATGTGTGGTGTGTTTACTATGTTGTGTGCTTCTTCTTGTTAGTTCCCGTTTCTTTGCGATCGTGAGGATTCGTTCGCCTACGCTTGGTTTGGCTTCATCCGTTCGTCTTCTTCATGGACTCGTTCTTCTTCCTTGCGGGATTTCAGGAAAGATGACCGCTGCCCTGGATCTCACTACTATCATTGCTATGCTAGTTGCTTCGTTCTATCGCTATGCTGCGTTACCTATCACTTGCTCCTCAAGCCATCCCAAATTGCCATGTCAGCCTCTAACCTTTTGCACCATTCCTAGCAAACCGTTGTTTGGCTATGTTACCGCTTTGCTCAGCCCCTCTTATAGCGTTGTTAGTTGCAGGTGAAGATGAAGTTTGTTCCTCGTTGGAACATGGAGATGTTGTTCCTTGTTGGAACATGTTTACTTGTTGGGATATCACAATATATCTTATATTATTAATGCATCTATATACTTGGTAAAGGGTGGAAGGCTCGGCCTTATGCCTGGTGTTTTGTTCCACTCTTGCCGCCCTAGTTTCCGTCATATCGGTGTTATGTTCCCGGATTTTGCGTCCCTAACGCGGTCGGGTGATTTATGGGACCCCCTTGACAGTTCGCTTTGAATAAGACTCCTCCAGAAGGCCCAACATTGGTTTTACCATTTGCCTCACCCAGCCTTTTTTCCCTTGGGTTTCGAGCCCAAGGGTCATCTTTATTTTAGCCCCGGGCGGTGCTTCTCTAAGTGCTGGCCTGAACCGAGTAGATCGGGGCCCCTCGTGGCAACTCGAGGTTTGGTTTACTCGTAGGATGTCTCATCCGGTGTTGCCCGAGAACGAGATATGTGCAGCTCCTATCGGGATTGTCGGCGCCAGGCGGCTTTGCTGGTCTTGTTTTATTCTGTCGAAATGTCTTGTAGCCGGATTCCGAGACGATCGGGTCTTCTCGGGAGAAGGAATATCCTTCATTGATCGCGAGAGCTTATCATGGGCTAAGTTGGGACACCCTGCAGGGTTTGAACTTTCGAAAGCCGTGCCGCGGTTATGTGGCAGATGGGAATTTGTTAATGTCCGGTTGTAGAAAACCGAAGTTGATCTTAATTAAAATACACCGACCGTGTGCATAATCGTGAGTGTCTCTTTTGGGGTTGATCGAGAGGAGAACACGGTTTCGGGTTATGTTTGGCGTAAGTAGGAGTTCAGGATCACTTCTTGATCATTACTAGTTGACGACCGTTCCTTTGTTTCTCTTCTCGCTCTCATTTGCGTATGTTAGCCACCATATATGCTTAGCGCTGCTGCATCCTCACCACTTTACCCTTCCTTTCCCATTAAGCTTTGCTAGTCTTGATACCCATGGTAATGGGATTGCTGAGTCCTCGTGGCTCACAGATTACTACACCACCAGTTGCAGGTACAGGTTATGCGATGATCATGACGAGAGCGATGCTTGCTTGTCTTGAGTTCTTCTTACGCTTCTTCGATCGGGGATAGGTTCGTGTCGGCAGCCTGGGCTAGCAGGGTGGATATTGTTTGAGTTTCTGTTTATGTTTCATCCGTAGTCGGATGTTGATCTCTTGTATATGATGTTGATGTATTCTTGTGGCATTCGTGCTTTATGTATGTATCCCTATCTATTATGTAATGTTGATGTAATGATATCCACCTTGCAAAAGCGTTTCAATATGCGGGTCTATCCTTGGTGGGACCGTCGAGTTCCTTTTGGATAGGGTCGCATATTGGGCGTGACAAGTTGGTATCAGAGCCTCGACCGACCCTAGGAGTCCCCCTTGATTGATCGTGTAGTTTGGCCGATGTCGAGTCTAGAAGAAAACTGTTTTCAGAGTCTAGTTATATCGAAGAGTAGGAATTCTTTTTACTCCTCAGCCCCTTCATCGCTCTGGTCAGGAATCTTGACGTAGGTGTTTTGAATTACTCCTCTTCCCCTTCAAATTTTTCTTTAGGATCACGCAGTTGGTTTTTCCGATCGTTGTCCATCCTCTTTTGTCCGGTGCATTTCTCGTCAAGTTGACTCGAGCCTCTTCATCGTTGTCAAGTTCAATCCCCAGTTGTTTTCTTTTCCCACCCGCCCACCCTTCTTCTTCTCGGAACCGGAGTCCGTAATCGAGTATCCATCCTACTCGTGCGAAGTTTTTGCTCTCTCTCTTCAATGATTTCAACCGGTGTTTTTCTCTTCAAGTTATTCGTCTGTTCCCCGTTCCAAGTTGCCTTTGTTTTCCCGCCCTCCCACCCTATTATTCCCGGAGTTCGAGTTTGTTTCGACCATCAATTTCATTCATGCGGAACCTCTTCAGGCTTTCGTAAATTGTTTCAACCGGTGAATTCTCGTCTCGTTCGTCATTCTTCATCTCTTTTCTTCTCCGGTGGACTCAATTCAAGTTTTTCGTTGTCGATCGTATTCTTTCCCTCAGCTCAAATATTTCCCTTTGCTCGTTCGCCTCTCGCTTGATTTATCATTCCGAGTTAGGAAGACATATCGGAGATTAAATGCATCTTCCGATTAATTCGAGGTTGTCACCTCAGTCAAATATTTCAATCGTTCCGGTGCATCATCTATCTGTTCAACAATCCTTTTCAACGGTGGTATCTCTTCAGTGGGCCCTAACCCACAGGTTTTTCCCAGGATCTTACCTGAATCTTCTAATTGCCCGGAGTTATTCTCAAATTCTTTTCGAAATTTGACGTAAGTATGAATTTCATCAGTCAGATGTTTTTCCAAGATCGATTTCAAATCATTTTCATTGTCGACTCAATGTATTTGTTTTTCATTCTCCCGGAGCGTCTCAACAATTCTGCATGTTGGTTCTCGTCGTCATTCTCAACATTTGAAGACCGTCGTAGATTTTTTCTCTTAAAACTTGTCCGTTCTCCCGGAGATTCGCGGTGCTAGCTCGATGTTATCCTATCTAGTTGTTTCCAGTCATGCAAATTCTTTTCATCCATCCGGAGTATTTCAGGAGTTACTTTCCGTCTCGATCATCCGGAGGCCATCTTTTCGGAATATTTCTTCGTTCCAAGTTTTCGGCTTCGTTCTCTCAATTATTCTATATTCGTGCCCCTTCGTTCGCCTCAATATTTATCCCGGTGCCTCGTTTAAGTGTTCTTAAATCAGCTCATGATCTCTTTGTTCTTTTCCATCTAAATTCCCTCAAGAATAATTGTTCTTCTAATTCTTCCCGGCGATTATTTCTCTTTCATCAGTCATTTCTGAATTCTTACGGTGGTTCGTGCAAGATTCTTTTTCCTTGTTTATCATATTAATTCATTCGTTCTTTTCAACCTACCGGTGATTCATGAAGTCCTTCTCAAGTTTGCAATATGTCACTTCTCAATCCTTTTTCAACGAGAATAAGTAGTTTGCAAAAATCCATTGTTTGGCATCAATGTAATTTGATGAAGGATAAGCATACAATAAATCTTATTCTTGTTTCATCATCGTCAAGTAATCCTTTCCTTTGGAGTTTGTTCTTGATGAATAAATTCTACTTCCAGGTGTTTTCATCTTTTCTTATCCGGAGTTCAGTTTCCTCGGCCATTTAATTGGAACCTCCATCTAAATCATCATAACACTCATCTTATTCTTTCATCCTTCATTTCTATCTCATCATCTTTTGTTACGGAGTTCTTCATGGTGGTTCTTCATGATTTAAGTCATTCTTCAAGAGTTCATCAAGATTTTGTTGGTGGAGTTCAAGTATTTTTTCTTCTCGCATCTCGAAGTGCAATAAATTCTCCGTATTCTTTTGAAGTGGAGTTTTGCATTTCTTCGTTCTTCCCAGCTATTCTATCATTTCCGTTTGTGGTTGGTTATCACCTCATAATTTCTGAGATGTTATCTATAAGTCCACAACAAGCTTATTCTTTCGTTGTTGATTTTCTCAACAACTCCATTCAGTCATTCTAAATTCTTTTCATTCAATTCTCCTTCAATTTTTCCGGAGGTTTTGTGTCATGTCTTCATCAAGTATTGTTACATCCTCTCTAATTCAAGTTCTATTTCTCCATGTTTTAGCCGAAGTGCTGCCTAAATCGTTTCGGTCTTATTCGTTTCTTTTCTCACCCTAACCACTCCGGTTAGAACGAGTTGTTTCATAGCCTATCTGATTCCGTGAGCTTTCGATTCTTGTCATTCTCGTCGCTCACCTCTTCTTCTCGAGTGCTCTCGATTCTTTGATTCTTCTCTTCAGTTTTTGTTTCACCTCTTCCTCTTTCCCTTCCGTCTCGGTCCTAAGATCTCGGGACGAGATCTCTTGTTAGTGGAGGAGTGTTGTAACACCCCGGATTCGATGCGCCAGGTGTCCGCCAGTTATTCGCCGTCGTTGCCATGTCATTTGCTTGCGTGTTGCATTTTGCCATGTCATCATCTGCATTTCATCTGCATGTTTTTCAAAACTTGCATCCGCTTAGTCCTCCAGTTCTTTCCGTTGTCCGTTCGAGCCCAGCACACAAGACGCGCCGCAGCATGTCCGAGATTTTATTTTATAAGTGGCGAAAAATGTTCTCGGAATGGGGTGATACTTGGCATGCGGTCTTATTATAGTGTAGACAGGCCGCTGCCAAGTTTAAATCGCATTCGAGTCCATTTGATGGCCCAACCGTTAAATCTACAACCGCAATATAGCCGGTCAATCGTCGGACGTTTCCGGTCTCCGGAAACAATTGTCGGGCTGCACTTCTTTTCTCTCCTCTCAGCCTAAATCCTTTTCACAGTCCACCTAAAACCCCTCCGCTCCGGACTGTCGGATCGAGATCCGATGCCCGAAAACGGATGATTGTTCCCCTAACCCTAGCCCCCTTACTATTTAAAGACCCCTCCTTCTAATTTTGGGCATCCCTAGTCCCACACCTACCTCTAGCCGCCTCCCAACCGCAGCCACCTTCCTTCTCCTCGAAATCAGCGCCCCCTCCACAATTTCCGCGCCGGCCCGCTCCCCCGCCGCCACTTGGCGCCGCCGCCACCGCGCCCGAACCAACCAGCGCGCGCCACCTCGCCCGCCCGGCGCCTCCGGCCTCTCTCCCCCGCCACGTGGCCTCGCCCCCTCTCCCCAGCCCGCGGCCATGAGCCTGCAGCCGGCCCACAGCGAGCCCGCTCCGCGCCGCCCGCGCCCGCAGGCGTCCGGCGTGGCTCGCCCCACCGACCAAAGCATCTGGCTCCTCCCGTCGGCGAGCCCGACAGCCCAGGCGGCTCGCCGCCGCCAGATCTCGCCTCCCGGATCCCGTCAGAACGCGCCAGAGCTCCGCCCTCAGCCGCATCCTTGCCGGGTCCCGCCGTCGCCGCCAGTAGCTCCGCCGCCGCCCATGGAGCCCCGATCTTCGCCGCCATCACCGGATCCGCTCTCCCCAAGGCCGGATCTGCCCGTTCCCGACCTCGGCGGCCTCGCTGACCACCCTGCCTCGCCGCCGTCCCTCCATCACGGAAGCGCCGCCCGCAGCCTTCCCGGCCGTGCGTGCGTCGGCAAGGCGCCTGCGCAGCCGCGCTTCACGCGTGGGCCCTCCCCGCGAGGCCCTGCTGCCGGCCTAGCTCGGCCTACCCCGGCCTGCCTCCACACCGACCGGGCCAAGGCCTGCTAGGTGAGCCCCGCCTTTGCCCGCCCGTGCGTGATTTTGCTATCCCGCGCTCTTTCCTGTTTTTTTTTTCAAAAATTCTGCCAAGTCCCGAAATTGTCATAATATATTGCTCTGTTCATCTTACCATAACTCTGCATCCGTAGCTCCGTTTTGGGCGTGTAATATGTCAAAATGTTCGTCTCGATGAGTAGATCATTTCATCTCATTGCATCATTTTCATTTGAGCTCATCTTGATGCCCGAAATGCTGTTAGAATAGTGCTAAGTGATGTTAGTTTCTGTTTCTTAACAGAACATGCACTTTTGTCATTTTTGCCATGATTGATGTGTGCACCCTATGAACTTGAGTCCTACATGTGTTTTGTAATATGCCATGCCATCTTTCCAGGGGTATATGCCATGTATTTTTGTGATCTCTGTGGTGACTAGCACAAGCTTGCAAACTAGGCTTCCTGATGTTGCTGATTTCAGCCCTGTTCTGCTGATATTTTTATGCCATGTTAACTTGATGCTACAGAGAGATCCATGCATATTTTGAGATACTTCATTAAGGATTTTTTGTTAAACATGTCTTGCTCTATCCATCCATGCCCTTGTTTGCAATTATGGAGTAGTCTAGATTGAGTCAATCGAGCTCTACTTTTGCTATAAAATGTTTCCTGACAGGTTGTTTACATGTTATTCAATTTTGCCAAGGTTGTTGTAGTTGATCCTTGCATGCTAGGATGTTGTTCTTGCCATGTATAGCTTCTATGCCATGTCTTATTGCTGTTGGTTGCCTTTCCATGCCATGTATTGCTCTGTAGTGAGTGGTTCAAGCTCACCAACATGCCTTCTTGTCGTTGTTCCTGCCATGTTTAAATCTGTAATATAACTTGCTATGTTTACATGGGTGCCATCATATTTTCTGATCCCTTTTGGCTTATGGTAAGTAAGGGACTTTTGTTCTATGCTTTGAGTAGATTCATGCCATGCCTTTGTTTGCCATGATAAGTTCCTGTAACATGTTGTTTCATAGCTCTAAACATTGCAACTTTGATGTTATTTACGCCAATGCACAAACTGTTATTATTTGCAATCTTGTCATGTCATTTTGAGCATGTTCTAGTGATTTCTGGAGATAGCTCAGTGTTCATGTTTTGTAATGATTTACCTGTACATCATGCCCATGCCTTTTGTTTTCATGTTGAGGTCCTGTAGCATTTTGTTTTGATGCTTGCAATATGCATAGTTGCTGTTTTGGACAGATTGTTGTCATGCCTTGTATAGGGTGTATGTGTTGAACCGTTGCTCCGTTTTGAGTGTGCTCTATATGAAACTTGCTTGATTTTGCATGTAGCTTCATATTATCATGTTGAATCCTTGTTTTGAGGTGTTTGCTTGATGTTTGTATGCATTTTGCATCAATGCCATGCTTAACTTGTTTTGCTCATATCTTCTAGGCCGTAGCTCCGAATCTAATGAACTTTATATGTAACTTGACTAGAATTTCGTGTAGATCATAGTGGTGCATCTTAACTTGCTGTTTAACCACTTGTACATAAGGTTTATTCAGATCTGGACCAATTTCGAAATTTGCATATGAGGACTTACCGGAATTGTTATATGTTGTTTCCGGCCTCATTTAAACTTGCTTTGATGTGTTGCTCTTGTTTGCATCATCTCTTGCCATGAGTAGCTTCATGTAGCTTTGTCATGCATCATGCTTGTTGTGCATCATGCCTTGTTCATGTGTGGTGTGTTTACTATGTTGTGTGCTTCTTCTTGTTAGTTCCCGTTTCGTTGCGATCGTGAGGATTCGTTCGCCTACGCTTGGTTTGGCTTCATCCGTTCGTCTTCGTCATGGACTCGTTCTTCTTCCTTGCGGGATTTCAGGCAAGATGACCGCTACCCTGGATCTCACTACTATCATTGCTATGCTAGTTGCTTCGTTCTATCGCTATGCTGCGTTACCTATCAGTTGCTCCTCAAGCCATCCCAAATTGCCATGTCAGCCTCTAACCTTTTGCACCATTCCTAGCAAACCGTTGTTTGGCTATGTTACCGCTTTGCTCAGCCCTCTTATAGCGTTGTTAGTTGCGGTGAAGATGAAGTTTGTTCCTCGTTGGAACATGGAGATGTTGTTCCTTGTTGGAACATGTTTACTTGTTGGGATATCACAATATATCTTATATTATTAATGCATCTATATACTTGGTAAAGGGTGGAAGGCTCGGCCTTATGCCTGGTGTTTTGTTCCACTCTTGCCGCCCTAGTTTCCGTCATATCGGTGTTATGTTCCCGGATTTTGCGTCCCTAACGCGGTCGGGTGATTTATGGGACCCCCTTGACAGTTCGCTTTGAATAAGACTCCTCCAGCAAGGCCCAACATTGGTTTTACCATTTGCCTCACCCAGCCTTTTTTCCCTTGGGTTTCCGGAGCCCAAGGGTCATCTTTATTTTAGCTCCCCCCCCCGGGCCAGTGCTTCTCTAAGTGCTGGCCTGAACCGAGTAGACTGCGGGGCCCCTCGTGGCAACTCGAGGTTTGGTTTTACTCGTAGGATGTCTCATCCGGTGTTGCCTCGAGAACGAGATATGTGCAGCTCCTATCGGGATTGTCGGCGACCAGGCGGCTTTGCTGGTCTTGTTTTATTCTGTCGAAATGTCTTGTAGCCGGATTCGAGACTGATCGGGTCTTCCGGGAGAAGGAATATCCTTCGTTGATCGCGAGAGCTTATCATGGGCTAAGTTGGGACACCCTGCAGGGTTTGAACTTTCAAAGCCGTGCCAGCGGTTATGTGGCAGATGGGAATTTGTTAATGTCGGTTGTAGAAAACCGAAGTTGATCTTAATTAAAATACACCAACCGTGTGCGTAACCGTGAGTGTCTCTTTTCGGGGTTGATTGAGAGGAGAACACGGTTTCTGGGTTATGTTTGACGTAAGTAGGAGTTCAGGATCACTTCTTGATCATTACTAGTTGACGACCGTTCCTTTGTTTCTCTTCTCGCTCTCATTTGTGTATGTTAGCCACCATATATGCTTAGCCGCTGCTGCATCCTCACCACTTTACCCCTTCCTTTCCCATTAAGCTTTGCTAGTCTTGATACCCATGGTAATGGTATTGCTGAGTCCTCGTGGCTCACAGATTACTACACCACCAGTTGTAGGTACAGGTTATGCGATGATCATGACGCGAGAGCGATGCTTGCTTGTCTTGAGTTCTTCTTCTGCTTCTTCGATCAGGGGATAGGTTCCAGGTCGGCAGCTTGGGCTAGCAGGGTGGATATTGTTTGAGTTTCTGTTTATGTTTCATCCGTAGTCGGATGTTGATCTCTTGTATATGATGTTGATGTATTCTTGTGGCATTCGTGCCTTATGTAAGTATCCCTATCTATTATGTAATGTTGATGTAATGATATCCACCTTGCAAAAGCGTTTCAATATGCGGGTCTATCCTTGGTGGGACCGTCGAGTTCCTTTTGGATAGGGTCGCATATTGGGCGTGACAGCTTCTTCAGAGTTTTCAATAATCTTTCTTCTTCATGCTCTGAAAGGTTAGCACTAATAATAACAGGATATATTTTCTTTTCATCAAGATAAGCATATTTAAGATTATCAGGCAACGGTTTAAGCTCAAACACGGGATTACCCTTGGGTGGAGGAGGATCCCTTAGGATTTCAACAGGCAAATTGTGTTGCAGAATAGGCTCCTGTTTAAAGAATACTTCATCTATTTCCCTTCTTTCATTCATGAACATATCATTTTCATGATCTAGCAAATAGTGTTCTAAAGGATCACTAGGAGGTACGACAATAGAAGCAGAACCAATAATTTCATCCTTACTAGGCAATTCTTCCTCATGATGTTGTTTACTAAATTTAGAGAAATTATACTCATGAATCATATCATCCAGGCCAATAGTAACAACATTCTTTTCGCAATCTATCTTAGCATTAACAGTGTTCAAGAAGGGTCTAACAAATATAATGGGACAAAAGCTATCTTGTGGGGAACTTAGAACAAGAAAATCAGCAGGATATTTAGTTTTCCCACACAAGACTTCAACATCTCTAACAATTCCCACTGGTGAAATAGTATCTCTATTGGCAAGTTTAATTGTGACATCAATTTCTTCTAACTCAGCGGGTGCAATTTCATGCTTGATTTCTTTATACAAGTCATAAGGTATAACACTAGCACTAGCACCCATATCACATAAGCCATGATAAAAATGATCTCCTATTTTAATAGAAATAACAGGCACGCCTAACATAGGTCTATGTTTATCTTTAGCACAAGGTTTAGCAATTCTAGCAGATTCACCGCAGAATTCAATAACATGCCCATCAATATTATCGGACAAGAGATCTTTAATGATAGAAATATTAGGGTCTACTTTGATTTGCTCAGGAGGTGCATAAGTTCTAATATTGCTTTTACGAACCACAGAAAGAAGCATAAGTAGCAAAAGATTCACAGAAAGAAGCTACTATCTCAGAGTCAAGTCCATATTTAGTGCTAAACTTACAGAAAATATCGGTATCCATAAAAGATTTAACACAATCAAACTTAGGTGTCATACATGACTCCTTACCTTCGTCGAGGTCCCAATCTTCAGAGTTGCGTTTAATTCTATCCAATAAATTCCATCTGAATTCAATAGTCTTCATCATAAAAGAGCCAGCACAACAAGTATCGAGCATGGTGCGATTGTTATCAGAAAGCCGAGCATAAAAATTCTGAAGAATTGTCACTCTTGAGAGCTCATGATTGGGACGTGAATATAACATTGATTTAAGCCTCCCCCAAGCTGGAGCGATGCTTTCTCCTTCGCGAGGCCAAAAATTATATATATAATTGCGATCACGATGAACAAGATGCATAGGGTAATATTTTTGATGAAATTCCAATTTCAATCTTTTATAATTCCATGATCTCGTATCATCACATAGCCTATACCATGTCAATGCATCTCCCTTCAAAGATAAAGGGAAGACCTTCTTCTTAACAACATCATCGGGTATACCTGCAAGCTTAAATAGTCCACAAACTTCATCCACATAGAGTAGATGTTCATCAGGATGCTTTGTTCCATCTCCTGTAAAAGTATTAGCTAGTAGTTTTTCCATCATACCCGAAGAAAATTCAAAAGGAGTTTCATTTTCAATAGGTTCAGTAGGTTGAGGAGCAACTCTTTGCTCCACTGGACGGGGTGAAGATACCCCGAACAAGCCCCTCAGAGAATTACTTTCCATAGTAACAAGTGACATTATATTTCAGCACACTATATAAAATTTTCCTTACCAAATTCCACCTACCAAAGGCGCTAAACTCCCCGGCAACGACGCCAGAAAAGAGTCTTAATGACCCACAAGTATAGGGGATCTGTCGTAGTCCTTTCGATAAGTAAGAGTGTCGAACCCAACGAGGAGCAGAAGGAAATGATAAGCAGTTTTCAGCAAGGTATTCTCTGCAAGTACTGAAATAAGTGGTAACAGATAGTTTTGTGATAAGATAAATTGTAACGAGCAACAAATAGCAAGAGTAAATAAAGTGCAGCAAGGTGGCCCAATCCTTTTTGTAGCAAAGGACAAGCCTGGACAAACTCTTATAATAGGAAAAGCGCTCCCGAGGACACATGGGAATGTCATCAAGCTAGTTTTCATCACGTCCATATGATTCGCGTTCGGTACTTTGATAATTTGATATGTGGGTGGACCGGTGCTTGGGTGCTGTTCTTACTTGAACAAGCTTGCAAGCATCCGCAACTACAACAAAAGTATTAAGGTAAACCTAACCATAGCATGAAACATATGGATCCAAATCAGCCCCTTACGAAGCAACGCATAAACTAGGGTTTAAGCTTTTGTCACTCTAGCAACCCATCATCTACTTATTACTTCCCAATGCCTTCCTCTAGGCCCAAATAATGGTGAAGTGTTATGTAGTCGACATTCACATAACACCACTAGAGGCTAGACAACATACATCTCATCAAAATATCGAACGAATACCAAATTCACATGACTACTAATAGCGAGACTTCTCCCTTGTCCTCAGGAACAAACGTAACTACTCACAGAGCATATTCATGTTCATGATCAGAGGGGTAATAATATGCATAAAGGATCTGAACATATGATCTTCCACCAAATAAACCAACTAGCATAACCTACAAGGAGTAATCAACAGTACTAGCAACCTACTAGCACCAATCCCGGACTTGGAGACAAGAATTGGATACAAGAGATGAACTAGGGTTTGGAGATGAGATGGTGCTGGTGAAGATGTTGATGGAGATTGCCCTCTACCGATGAGAGGAGCGTTGGTGGTGATGATGACGATGATTTCCCCCTCCTGGAGGGAAGTGACCCCGGTAGAACAGATCTGCCGGAGGCCTAGATTGGTTCCGCCAAGGTTCCGCCTCGTGGCGGCTGAGTCTCGTCCCGAAAGGTTGCTTCTGATTTTTTCTCATCGAAAGACTTCATATAGGAGAAGATGGGCGTCGGAGAGCCACGGGGGCCCCACGAGGTAGGGGCGCGCCTGGGGGCGCGCCCCACCCTCGTGAGCAGGTGTGGGCCCCGGCCTTCATCTTTAGCGACGATTTTTCTTTATTTATTTTAAGGTATTCCGTGGAGTTTCAGGACTTTTGGAGTTGCAGAATAGGCCTTCAATATTTGCTCCTTTTCCAGCCCGAATTCCATTGCGGCATTCTCCCTCTTCATGTAATCCTTGTAAAATAGGAGAGAATAGCCATAAGTATTGTGACATAACGTGAAATAACAACCCATAATACGATAAATATCGATATAAAAGCATGATGCAAAATGGACGTATCACGTACCTTGGCGTGATGCCGTCCGTGGTTCTTCTGCGCCACTTCTTCTTCATCCGCGTCAATGTGAAAGTGCAACTATCCCTAGGTGGTTTTGGTAATTCCTAACAACATATAGCTCACTGAGCTAATACTATTTCAAGATTAATATTTCAGGAAAGCTCAATGATTGGCATGGCATGGATGAGAAAAGTGGACCCCTCAAAATGCTAAGGACAAAGGATTGGCTCAAGCTCAAAACTCAAGACTCTACATTTTCTATTTTAGTGATCCAAGATCACATTGAGTCTATCGGAAAAGCCAATACTATCAAGGAGGGATAAGGTGTTGCTTAATGAGGCTCTTTCTCAAAATGCTTAGTGATATGCTCCAAAGCCCTCAACTACTTTCTCACATCCACATATGACCTAAACCAAAAGTCAAACTCAGCCCCACCGATTCTTTCTATCCGGCGGCACCGAGTTCAGATGTCATAGCCACTGCCACAAACCCTAGGCAAATCGGTCTCACCGATAGGGATCTCGGTCTCACCGAGATGGGGTTGTAATCTCTCTGTTTCCCTTCGTAACGTTTCGGTCCCACCGAGATGAGCGATCGGTCCCACCGAGATTGCAATGTAAACTCTCTGTTTCCTTTTTGTAACATTTCGGTCTCACCGAAATGAGCGAATCGGTCCCACCGATTTTACCTGACCAACTCTCTGGTTAGCTTATTACCTAAATCGGTCTCACCGAGTTTGTGTAATCGGTCTCACCGAGATTACGTTATGCCCTAACCCTAACCATATCGGTCCTACCAAGTTGCATGTCGGTCCCACCGAATATCCTAAGGGTCACTAGATTTGCGGAATCGGTCCGACCGAGTTTATCAATTCGGTCCCACCGAATTTGGCAAGTTGTGTGTAACGGTTAGATTTTGTGTGGAGGCTATAAATACCCCTCCACCTCCTCTTCATTCATGGAGAGAGCCATCAGAACGAATCTACACTTCCAACCTACATTTTTCTAAGAGAGAACCACCTACACTTGTGTTGAGGCCAAGATATTCCATTCCTACCATATGAATCTTGATCTCTAGCCTTCCCCAAGTTGCTTTCCACTCAAATCTTATTTCCACCAAATCCATATCCTGTGAGAGATAGTTGAGTGTTGGGGAGAATATCATTTGAAGCACAAGAGAAAGGAGTTCATCATCAACACACCATTTGTTACTTCTTGGAGAGTGATACGTCTCCAACGTATCTATAATTTTTGATTGCTCCATGCTATATTATCTACTGTTTTGGACTATATTGGGCTTTATTTTCCACTTTTATATTATTTTTGGGACTAACCTATTAACCGGAGGCCCAGCCCAGAATTGCTGTTTTTTTGCCTATTTCAGTATTTCGGAGAAACAGAATATCAAACGGAGTCCAAACGGAATGAAACCTTCGGGAACGTGATTTTCTCACCGAACGTGATCCAGGAGACTTGGACCCTACTCCAAGGGAGCCAAGAGGCAGTCACGAGGGTGGGGGGCGCCCCCCCTAGGGCGCGCCCCCTGCCTCGTGGGCCCCTCGGAGCTCCACCGACGTACTCCTTCCTCCTATATATACCTACGTACCCCCAAATGATTAGATACGGAGCCAAAAACCTAATTCCACCGCCAAAACTTTTTGTATCCATGAGATCCCATCTTGGGGCCTGTTCCGGAGCTCCGCCGGAGAGGGCCGTCATCACGGAGGGCTTCTACATCATCATAGCCCCTCCGATGAAGTGTGAGTAGTTTACCTCAGACCTTCGGGTCCATAGTTAGTAGCTAGATGGCTTCTTCTCTCTTTTTGGATCTCAATACAATGTTCTCCCCCTCTCTCGTGCAGATCTATTCGATGTAATCTTCTTTTTGCGATGTGCTTGTTGAGATCTATGAATTGTGGGTTTATGATCAAGTCTATCTATGAATAATATTTAAATCTTCTCTGAATCCTTTTATGTATGATTGGTTATCTTTGCAAGTCTCTTCAAATTATCAGTTTGGTTTGGCCTACAAGATTGGTTTTTCTTGCCATGGGAGAAGTGCTTAGCTTTGGGTTCGATCTTGCGGTGTCCTTTCCAAAGGATGTGAAGGGGCAGCAAGGGCGATTGTATCATTGCCATCAAGGATAACAAGATGGGGTTTATTTCATATTGCATGAATTTATCTCTCTACATCATGTCATCTTGCTTAAGGCGTTACTCTATTTTTAATTTAATACTCTAGATACATGCTGGATAGCGGTCGATGAGTGGAGTAATAGTAGTAGATGCAGGCAGGAGTTGGTCTACTTGTCTCGGACGTGATGCCTATATACATGATCATACCTAGATATTCTCATAACTATGCTCAATTCTGTCAATTGCTCAACAGTAATTTGTTCACCCACCGTAGAATACTTATGCTCTTGAGAGAAGCCACTAGTGAAATCTATGGCCCCCGGGTCTATTCTCATCATATCAATCTCCATCACTTTATTACTGCTTCGCTTTTTTACTTTGCCTTTTACCTTTTACTTTGCATCTCTATATCAAAAATACCCAAAATATTATCTATCATCTCTATGAGATCTCACTCTCGTAAGTGACCGTGAAGGGATTGACAACCCCTAATCGTGTTGGTTGCAAGGAGCTATTGTTTTTGTGTAGGTACGAGGGACTTGCGTGTAGCCTCCTACTGGATTGATACCTTGGTTCTGAAAAACTGAGGGAAATACTTACGCTACTTTGCTGCATCATCCTCTCCTCTTCGGGGAAATCCAACACAATGCTCAAGAGGTAGCAGAGATTGGTGTCTCCTAGATTGGCTAGGTGTCACTTGGGAGCCTCCGACAAGATTGTGGAGTTGAACCAAGGAGTTTGTAAGGGCAAGGAGATCGCCTACTTCGTGAAGTTCTACCGCTAGTGAGGCAAGTCTTTTGTGGGCGACGACCATGGTGGGATAGACAAGGTTGCTTCTTCGTGGACCCTTCGTGGGTGGAGCCCTCCGTGGACTCGCGCAACCGTTACCCTTCGTGGGTTGAAGTGTCCATCAACGTGGATGTACGATAGCACCACCTATCGGAACCACGACAAAAACATCCGTGTCTCCAATTGCGTTTGAATCCTCCAAACCCTTCCCTTTAAATTCTTGCAAGTTGCATGCTTTACTTTCCGCTGCTCATATACTCTTTGCATGCTTGCTTGAATTGTGTTAAGATTGCTTGACTTGTCCAAAGTTGCTAAAATTTGCCATGAACTAAAATTGGGAAAAGGATAGATTTTTATTTGGTCAAGTAGTCTAATCACCCCCCTCTAGACATACTTTCGATCCTACAAGTGGTATCAGAGCTTTGGTCTCCATTTGCTTTGATTTCCATAGCTTTTGGTAGTCATAGTCTTGGTTTCACAACCTAGGAGAGTATGGCGTCTAGCGAGGGAAATTACCACCGTAGAGGTCCTTACTTTGATGGTACTAACTTTGCTAGTTGGAAGCATAAGATGAAAATGCATATTCTTGGACATAATCCTGTTGTTTGGGCTATTGTGTGTATTGGCTTGCAAGGTGAATTCTTTGATGGGAGAGAACCGAACCGTGAAGCTACCGCGGAAGAGTTGAAGATGCTGCAATACAATGCTCAAGCTTGTGATATCCTCTTCAACGGATTGTGCCTCGAAGAATTCAACAAAATTAGCCGTCTTGAGAATGCAAAGGAAATTTGGGATACTTTGATTGATATGCACGAAGGTACCGACTCCGTCAAGGAATCCAAGTTGGATGTGCTTCAAAGTCAACTTGACAAGTTCAAAATGAAGGATGGTGAAGGTGTTGCTGAAATGTACTCTAGGCTTGCTCTTATCACAAATGAGATTGCCGGCTTAGGAAGTGAAGAGATGACCGACAAATTCATCATCAAGAAGATCCTAAGAGCTTTGGATGGAAAATATGATACCGTATGCACATTGATATGTCTCCAACGTATCTATAATTTTTGATTGCTCCATGCTACTTTATCTACTGTTTTGGACTATACTGGGCTTTATTTTCCACTTCTATATTATTTTTGGGACTAACCTATTAACCGGAGGCCCAGCCTGTAATTGTTGTTTTTGCCTATTTGGTGTTTGAAGAAACATAATATCAAACGGAGTCCAAACAGAATGAAACCTTCGGGAACGTGATTTTCTCACCGAACGTGATCCAAGAGACTTGGACCCTACTCCAAGGGACAAAAGAGGCGGTCACGAGGGTGGGGGCGTGCCCCCTGCCTCGTGGGCCCCCTGTTGCTCCACCGATGTACTCCTTCCTCCCATATATACCTACGTACCCCCAAACGATCAGAACAGGAGCCAAAAACCTAATTCCACCGCTGCAACTTCCTGTATCCACGAGATCCCATCTTGGGGCCTTTTCTGGAGCTCCGCCCGAGGGGACATCCACCACGGAGGGCTTCTACATCATCACCATAGCCCCTCCGATGAAGTGTGAGTAGTTTACTTCAGACCTTCGGGTCCATAGCTAGTAGCTAGATGGCTTCTTCTCTCTTTTTGGATCTCAATACAATGTTCTCCCCCTCTCTCGTGGAGATCTATTCGATGTAATCTTCTTTTTGCGGTGTGTTTGTTGAGATCGATGAATTGTGGGTTTATGATCCAGATTATCTATGAATAATATTTGAATCTTCTCTGAATTCTTTTATGTATGATTGGTTATCTTTGCAAGTCTCTTCGAATTATCCGTTTGGTTTGGCCAACTAGATTGGTAGATCTTGCAATGGGAGAAGTGCTTAGCTTTGGGTTCAATCTTGCGGTGTCCTTTCCCAGTGACAGAAGGGGCAACAAGGCACGTATTGTATTGTTGCCATCGAGGATAACAAGATGGGGTTTTTATCATATTGCATGAATTTATCCCTCTACATCATGTCATCTTGCTTAAGGCGTTACTCTGTTTTTAATTTAATACTCTAGATGCATCTTTGGATAGCGGTCGATGAGTGGAGTAATAGTAGTAGATGTAGAATCGTTTCGGTCTACTTGTCTCGGACGTGATGCCTATATACATGATCATATCTAGATATACTCATAACTATGCTCAATTCTGTCAATTGCTCAACAGTAATTTGTTCACCCACCGTAGAATACTTATGCTCTTGAGAGAAGCCACTAGTGAAACCTATGGCCCCCGGGTCTATTCTCATCATATCAATCTCCATTACTTTAATACTTGCTTTGTTTTTACTTTGCCTTTTACTTTTCACTTTGCATCTCTATACCAAAAATAACAAAAATATTATTTATCATCTCTATCAGATCTCACTCTCATAAGTGACCGTGAAGGGATTGACAACCCCTAATCACGTTGGTTGCGAGGAGCTATCGTTTTGTGCAGGTACGAGGGACTTGTGCGTAGCCTCCTACTGGATTGATACCTTGGTTCTCAAAAACTGAGGGAAATGCTTACGCTGCTTTGCTGCATCATCATCTCCTATTCGGGGAAATCCAACGCAGTGCTCAAGAGGTAGCAAGAAGAATTTCTGGCGTCGTTGTCGGGGAGGCTCATGCAAGAGCAAGTCAAGCACCATACCATGTACCCATCACAATCCCTATCTCCCGCATTAAATTATTTTCCATTTGCCTCTCGTTTTCCTCTCCCCCACTTCACCCTTGCCGTTTTATTCGCCCTCTCTTTCCCAATCTCCTCCTCATTTTCCCGTTGCCTTTTCTCGCTTGCCTTTCGTTTGCTCGTGTGTTGGATCGCTTGTTTGTCGCGATGGCTCAAGATGCTACCAAATTGTGTGACTTCACCAATACCAATAATAATGATTTCCTTAGCACTCTGATTGCTCCTCTTGCCAATACTGAATCTTGTGAAATCAATACTACTTTGTTGAATCTTGTTACGAAAGATCAATTCGCCGGCCTTCCTAGTGAAGATGCCGCTACTCATCTGAATAGCTTCGTTGATTTATGTGATATGCAAAATAAAAAAGATGTCGATAATGATGTCATTAAACTATTTCCTTTTTCGCTTAGAGATCGTGCTAAAGCGTGGTTTTCATCTCTGCCTAAAAATAGTATTGATTCTTGGAACAAGTGCAAAGATGCTTTTATCTCTAAGTATTTTCCTCCTGCTAAGATTATCTCTCTTAGGAACGATATTATGAATTTTAAGCAACTTGATCATGAACATGTTGCACAAGCTCGGGAGAGAATGAAATTAATGATACGTAATTGTCCTACTCATGGTTTGAACTGGTGGATGATTATACAAAACTTTTATGCCGGATTGAATTTTGCTTCTAGAAATCTTTTAGATTCGGCCGCGGGAGGCACTTTGATGGAAATCACTCTGGGAGATGCTACTAAACTTCTAGATAATATTATGGTTAATTATTCTCAATGGCACACTGAAAGATCTACTAATAAGAAAGTGCATGCGATAGAAGAAATTAATGTTTTGAGTGGAAAGATGGATGAACTTATGAAATTATTTGCTACTAAGAGTGTTTCTTCTGATCATAATGATATGCCTTTGTCTACTTTGATTGAGAATAATAATGAATCTATGGATGTGAATTTTGTTGGTAGGAATAATTTTGGTAACAACGCGTATAGAGGGAATTTTAATCCTAGGCCTTATCCTAGTAATTCCTCCAATAATTATGGAAATTCCTACAACAACTCTTATGGAAATTTTAATAAGATGCCCTCTGAATTTGAAAGTAGTGTTAAAGAGTTTATGAATTCACAAAAGAATTTTAATGCTTTGCTTGAAGAGAAATTGCTTAAAGTTGATGATTTGGCTAGGAACGTTGATAGAATTTCTCTTTGAGGTTGATTCTTTAAAGCTTAGATCTATTCCTCCTAAGCATGATATCAATGAGTCTCTCAAAGCTATGAGAATTTCCATTGATTTGTGCAAAGAAAGAACCACTAGGATGCGTGCTTCCAAAATGCCTTTATTAAAGCGAGTTCTTCCAATTCCTATGAAAATCAAGATGAAGATCTAAAAGTTATTGATGTGTCCCCCATTAAATCTTTGTTTTGCAATATGAATCTTGATGAAACTGAATATGATCTTCCTTTACCTAGAAGGCGTTCTAAGAATTCGGAGTTTTTAGATCTTGATGATGTAATTGATAAATGTGGGATTGAAAGAAATAAAAACCTAGATGTTGCTAAACCCACTATTTTGGATCTCAAGGAATTTAATTATGAAAATTTCTCTTTAATTGATTGTATTTCCTTGTTGCAATCCGTGCTAAATTCTCCTCATGCTTATAGTCAAAATAGGCCTTTACCGAACACATTGTTGATGCCTTGATGCAATCTTATGAAGAAAATCTTGAGTTGAAAGTTTCTATCCCTAGAAAACTCTATGATGAGTGAGAACCTACTATTAAAATTAAAATTAAAGATCATGAGTTTCATGCCTTGTGTGATTTGGGTGCTAGTGTCTCCACTATTCCCAAAACTTTGTGTGATTTGCTAGATTTTCGTGACTTTGATAATTGCTCTCTAAACTTGCATCTTGCGGATTCCACTATTAAAAAACCTATGGGAAGAATTAATGATGTTCTTATTGTTGCAAACAGGAATTATGTGCCCGTAGATTTTATCGTTCTTGATATAGATTGCAATCCTTCATGTCCTATTATTCTTGGTAGACCTTTCCTTAGAACGATTGGTGCAATTATTGATATGAAGGAAGGGAATATTAGATTACAATTTCCATTAAAGAAAGGCATGGAACACTTTCCTAGAAAGAAAATAAAATTACCATATTAATCTATCATGAGAGCCACTTATGGATTGCCTACCAAAGATGGCAATACCTAGATCTATCCTTGCTTCTATGCCTAGCTAGGGGCGTTAAACGATAGCGCTTGTTGGGAGGCAACCCAATTTTATTTTTAGTTTTTAGTTTTTGCTTCTGTTTAGTAATAAATAATCCATCTAGCCTCTGTTTAGATGTGGTTTTATGTTTTAATTAGTGTTTGTGCCAAGCTAGACCTATTGGATCTTCTTGGATGATAGTTATTTGATCTTGCTGTAATTTCCAGAAACTTTGCGCTCAGTGCCCGAATTATTAGAAATCACCAGAACGTGATAAAATACTGATTCCAATTTTTTCTGATCAATAAACAAATTTTCTAGGTCTTCTAATTTTGGTATACTTTTTGGAGTTCCAGAAGTTTGCGTTAGTTACAAATTACTACAGACTGTTCTGTTTTTGACAGATTCTGTTTTTCGTGTGTTGTTTTCTTATTTTGATGAATCTATGGCTAGTAAAATAGATTATAATTCATAGAGAAGTTGGAATACAGTAGGTTTAACACCAATATAAATAAATAATGAGTTCATTACAGTATCTTAAAGTAGTCTTTTGTTTTCTTCCTGTAACGGAGACTCACGAGATTTCTATTGAGTTTTGTGTTGTGAAGTTTTCAAGTTTTGGGTAAATTCTTTTGATGGATTATGGAACAAGGAGTGGCAAGAGCCTAAGCTTGGGGATGCCCATGGCACCCCAAGATAATCAAGGACACCAAAAGTCAAAGCTTGGGGATGCCCGGAAGGCATCCCTCTTTAAATCTACTTCCATCGGTAATTTACTTGGAGCTATATTTTATTCACCACATGATATGTGTTTTGCTTGGGCGTCTTGTATCATTTGCGTCTTTGCTTGTTAGTCTACCACAATCATCCTTGCTGTACACACCTTTTGAGAGAGCCATACATAAATTGAAATTTGCTAGAATAGTCTATGTGCTTCACTTATATCTTTTGAGCTTGATAGTTTTGCTCATAGTGCTTCACTTATATCTTTTGAGCGTGATAATTTTTGCTCTAGTGCTTCACTTAGATTTTTTAGAGCACGGTGGTGGATTTGTTTTAAAGAAACTATTGATCTCTCATGCTTCACTTAGATTATTTTGAGAGTCGTTAATAGCATGGTAATTTGCTTAATATTAATATACTTGGTATTCAAGACATGTGAAACTTTCTTTTGAGTGCGTTGAATACTAAGAAAAGTTTGATGCTTGATAATGTTTTGAGATATGGAGGTGATAATATCAAAGTCATGCTAGTTGAGTAGTTGTTAATTTGAGAAATGCTTGTGTTGAAGTTTGCAAGTCCCGTAGCATGCACGTATGGTTAAAGTTGTGTAACAAATTTGAAACGTGAAGTGTACCTGGCTTGTGCATCCTTATGAGTGGCGGTCGGGGACGAGCGATGGTCTTTTCCTACCAATCTAACCCCCTAGGAGCATGCGCGTAGTACTTGATTTTTGATGACTTCTCAATTTTTGCAACAAGTATATGTTCTTTTGACTAATGTTGAGTCCATGGATTATACGCACTTATACCTTTCCGCCTTTGCTAGCCTCTTCGGTACCGTGCATTGCCCTTTCTCACCTTCAGAGTTGGTGCAAACTTCGCCGGTGCATCTAAACCCCGTGATATGATACGCTCTATCACACATAAACCTCCCTATATCTTCCTTAAAACAGCCACCATACCTACCTATTATGGCATTTCCATAGCCATTCCGAGATATATTGCCATGCAACTTTCCACCATTCCGTTCATCATCATCATGACATACTTTACTTTTGTCCTATTGCCATTGCATGGTCATGTAGTTGACATCGTATTTGTGGCAAAGCCACCATGCATTATTTTTCATACATGTCACTCTCGATTCATTGCACCATCCGTATTTACACGGAGGCATTCATATAGAGTCATATCTTGTTCTAGTTTCGAGTTGTAATCCTTATGTTGTAATCAATAGAAGTGTGATGATCATCATTATTAGAGCATTGCCCAATCAAAAAAAAAGAGAGAAAGGCCAAAAAAAGAAAAAAGAAAGGCCTGAAAAAAAAGAAAATTAATAAAAAGGGCAATGGTACTATCTCTTTTTCCACACTTGTGCTTCAAAGTAGCACCTTGTTCTTCATGTAGTGAGTCTCATATATTGTGCTTCAAAGTAGCACCATGTTTTTCATATAGTGAGTCTCATAAGTTGTCTTTTTATACTAGTGGGAATTTTTCATTATAGAACTTGGCTTGTATATTCCTACGATGGGCTTCCTCAAATGCCCTAGGTCTTCATGAGCAAGCAAGTTGGATGCACACCCACTAGTTTTCTTTTGTTGAGCATTCATAGCTCTAGTGCTTCCGTTGCATGGCAATCCCTACTCCTCATGTTGACATCAATTGATGGGCATCTCCATAGCCCGTTGATTATCCTCGTCAATGTGAGACTTTCTCCTTTTTTGTCTTCTCCACACAATCCCCATCATAATATTCTATTCCACCCATAGTGCTATATCCATGGCTCACGCTCATGTATTGCGTGAAGGTTGAAAAAGTTGAGATTATTTAAGTATGAAACAATTTCTTGGCTTGTCATCGGGGGTATAGAAGTTGGGAACATCTTTGTGTGACGAAAATGAAGCATAACCTAACTATATGATTTTGTAGGGATGAACTTTCTTTTGCCATGCTATTTTGAGAAGACATGATTACTTTGATTAGTATGCTTGAAGTATTATTATTTTTATGTCAATATGAACTTTTGTCTTGAATCTTTTGGATCTGAATATTCATACCACAATTAAGAAGATTTACATTGAAATTATGCCAAAGTATCACTCCGCATCAAAAATTCTCTTTTATCATTTACCTACTCGAGGACGAGCAGGAATTAAGCTTGGGGATGCGATCGTCTCCAACATATCTATAATTTTGATTGCTCCATGCTACTTTATCTACTGTTTTGGACTCTATTGGGCTTTATTTTCCACTTTTATATTATTTTTGGGACTAACCTATTAACCGGAGGCCCAGCCCGAAATGCTTTTTTTTGCCTATTTGATGTTTGAAGAAACAAAATATCAAACGAAGTCCAAACGGAATGAAACCTTCGGGAACGTGATTTTCTCACCGAACGTGATCCAGGAGACTTGGACCCTACTCCAAGGGACAAAAGAGGCGGTCACGAGGGTCACTACAAAAAAAAGACACATCCGTGACATTTTGGGGCGAACGAAATTTTTTTATGTCATACATATGACACTTCTATGATGATAATTGTGACAAAACCCGGTATAATCATAGATGTGTTGGGCTCCTACTTATATGACAAAAAATCATGACAGAAAATGGGCTTTTTGTCCTGGGCGGGCCAGAGACGCAGCTGCATGACATTCTTTGGGCCGTCCATGACGAAAAACCGTGGTAGAAGCGAGGGGAGGAAAATTTCGGGAGTTGCGGTTCACGGTGGGAGGTCGGGGGCGAAGCGATCGCATTTCTCGTAGACACGTACATGCGTGTGCGAGGCATTAACTAACTAAACCCGAGCGAGGCGTTGGGCTCTAATCGAACCGGCGATTACCTTTGCGAAGGCTACGCGTTCTTGAACCCGAGTGATCGATCGATGGTGTTAATCGAACCCGATGGAGCGATTAGTTCGGTGCTGCTGCTAAGCTGAAGCCGATCGATTGGACGAATAGTGAGTGTTGCGGGGGGTTGGATGAGCGGTGGCGATGGCGTTGCCTCTGGATGAACAGGACCCGTGGTGTGGAGGGCTGGATGAATAGTAGGCGGTGGAGGGTGCCCGTGGAGGGTGGTTGAGCGATGGCGGTGGAGTAGCGGCGGTGGAGGCTGGATGAACAGGAGCCCATGGAGGCTGGAGAAGGTCGACGGTAGCCGGTGGAGGCTGGAGGAGGTCGACGGTGGAGATGAACAGTATCCCGTGGAGTCCCGTTTTGCGGTACGCCACACCCCTCCCGATGAACAAGACCCCCGTTTTGACCATAGCACTCGAACACAAGTCCGTTTTGTCCGTTTTGCGGTATGCCACACCCCTCCCGATCAACAAGACCCCCGTTTCGACCGTAGGAGTTCCGTTTCCTCCGTTTTGCGTTACGCCACACCCCTCCCAATCAACAGGACCCCCGTTTCGACCGTAGGAGGTCCGTTTCCTCCGTTTAGCGGTACGCCAGACCCCTCCCGATGAACAGGATCCCGTTTCGAACATGGCCGGTCGAACACAAGGCCGTTTCCTCCGTTGTGCGGTACGCCAGGCCTCGTTTCCATCGCCTGTTCCATTCCGACCTAGCCGGTTTGGCTCCCCATGAACACGACGACGACGCTATTTCTCCGTTCCAACCCAGCCATGTACACGAGCCCTCGCCGTACATATGCGCGAGTAGGCATTCGAGAACCCGCCCGTATGTACACATACGTGGTCGTATTTTCTTTCTTGCACCCTGGCCGCTGTACGTACGTGTACATGCTACGTGCGCGCCTCTACTACGACACATGCGCGCCTCTACAACAACCAGTATGTATGTACACGTTCGCGACCAGAATGACAACGCTACGTATGCTTCGACCAGGTGGGTCCCGACTGTCAGGCACTTCCTTGCCTACAAAGATGTAGCTGGTGGGTCCCAGCAGTCAGGGGGGCGAATTGTTTTGGTTTTTTTTGCCCGAACGCACTTCCTTGCGTGCGAAGATGTAGCTGGTGGGTTCCAGGAGTCAGGGGGGCGAATCGTTTTTTTCGGATGCACTTCCTTGCGTGCGAAGATGTAGCTGGCGGGTCCCAGCAGACAGGGGGAAATGTTTTTTTCATGAAATACGGTGGCCCGTCTGGTGGGTCCCCGCTTTCAGGTGGAGGAATAATTATTTTGCGCGTAATAAGGAGGCACTTCCTTGCTGCAGCCGTGGACCCAGCTGTCAGCCTCTCCACGAACAGTCCACGTCCGATGGAAGCCATTCCTTGACCACCTTGACCACGCCGCGCCGAGAGCACCAGGGCGGTGGACGGCGGCAAGGCCTAGGAAGGGATGACGGAGCCGGGAAAACGCGGCGATGGATGCCACGCGGAGAGGAGTACGAGGTTCACCGGTTCGGCTGCGGTGTGAGGCTGCCGTCGCCCATGAGAATAACAAGGTGCGGGTGAGTAGAGGATGCCTTGGCCAGCGTTGGGAGTAGTAGGGGAACCTTTGAGGTCACAACAAAGCACAGCCCGACCATGGGAGGCAGGAAGCGAAGCGGTCCGCCGGCGCTGCTTTGGCGGCTGGAGCAAGAAGATCGAGATTGAAGAAACACGGACGGTCGTTGGATTGACATCCAACAGTTACGTCTGCTAGAATCGTTGTTGGCGTAGTATATAATAACTAAAAAATCTTGCATCTGCGTCAACTAAACGGCCCACAAGTCAGACCACTCCCTCTTTTTTAATAATTTATATATAGCTCATGGCAACTTCTTATGCAATTTATTGCGATCGTTTTTAGTTGGCGAGGCCAATTTCGCATATTCTGTGGGTTCCAAACTATTTTAATACCGAAACGTCGAGCCAGATTTAAAGTACTTTGAAGATATATTTGAATTAGGTTAATGCCCAGTGAAATAGGAATCTGAAAATGTGAAAAAAAATCAGAAATTATAAACTAATTGCCAATTTGTCATCTGTTTTTATATTTACAACCCATTTCATATTACTTTAAAGATTTGCAGGCGTCTTGAAAGAGTTGCAGCCCATCGAGCGTAGAAAAATAAGTAGGCTGGATTGGGTATTCTTGAGAAAAAATAAACTGGGCTAATTTTCACAAAGAAAAATAGCTGGTGCGGTCACATGGTGAACATAAAATATAAGCTCAGGCTAGGCGGGCCTGACCGATTCAGACCTGCTCCGTCTCAACAATACCAAAAAACTGCTCGAGTAGCTACGTCCCAGGTGTCAGCCGATCTTGTGTTGTTCTCTTGTCTATTGACTATATACACTCACAATGTCGTGGGTCCCAGATTTCAGGAAAACACTAGGAGGAAGCATTTTATTTTTCCATCTACGACGTGGTGGGCCCCTCTTGTCATCCTCTCCACGTGCTTACGCGATTCCTGTTGTTTGTTGACCATGTTGACAACGCGAGAGGGCGGCGCCTGGGGAGCTCACCAAAGCGTCGGAGGGCGTCGGCGTTAACGATTTAGGAGGCGGTGGGGCGCGATCGTCTTGTTGGCGCAGCCAGCCATGGGGCGGAAGAAGCGGCCCCTTGGCGCTAGTTTGGTTTTGGCGGTGGAGGAAGACAGGATGAAGAAACACGACATGATCTGTAAAAGCAGCAGGAGTACTTAACAACCTTAATGAAACCAGCAGGGCACTTAACAACCAAAGCTAAAAGCAGTATGAGTACATATACAGGTTCAACCGTATAAAGCACGCCTCGAACAATGCTACTTTGCCTCTGATTAACCAAGGGTGAGGCCGCCAAGGCCCAGGCGCCACCCCGTGCATCAACAACCTTACAAAGCGGCTTCATCTCTTAGCGTGGTCAATAAACAGGATATTCACTTTAGAGCCATGGAAAAGCATGAACATAATCTTACGTCCTATTCTCCAAGATGGGCGGGCCTTCATTATCTGAGACCACCCACGAATAAGTATCTTTTCACCTCCAAGGGAATTGAGTAGGTCGACATAAACATCATGTTGTGACCAAGCACAAGTCGACCCGACCATGGCGGACATCGTATAGGAACAATAGAACTTCGGCAGTTCTGTTTCAAGAAGATCACAGCTGTAAAACTGTGTATAAGCAATAGTTTATGAACAACATATATAATAGAAAACAGCTCGTACCATAAGTTTCTCGACACAGTTGGACCTGTTCAGCGAGTGCAGCGATGCACACATATCCCACGTGGCCTTCCACCATTGAAACGCGCCCACAAGGACCTCAAGGCGATCAATAAAGTGTAGGAACTTGTGGATGTCGATCCGATCTACTTGAGTGCCATTAGTAACAGCCGAGTTATTACAGAGTAACAAACGAGCAGACTGCTTAACTCTGAAAAAACCTACACGTGCCACCAATTATAAGAAAATATTAGTTAGAAGTAGCATCTTCGTGAGAGATTAGTTGCTACTTCTAAAGTTAAGTTGTGATTAGTTAGACATAATAAGTGGATTAAGAAGTAATCGAGGCAACAAGCAAGAACAAGATACAAAACTAACATGGATGAACAATTGGAACGACGTTGGGGTGGAAGATCGCAGTGACGATGAGAGCAGGTTCTGCTATTTCCATCAACATTCGTGCGCCAACTTTCAGTCTGTAACACTTGAGAAAGTTTATCCAAGTTCGGCCATAAAAAAGCAGTGATATTCTTGGTTCATGAACCCAACTCGGAAGTAATATCCATGGCTTCTCTTCACTGTGACCATTAAACTAGTGTATTCAGTTATGGAAAGGCCGAGCATCTTGAGTACATGTGTTCTGGCAAAGCAAATAATAAACTGCAGGAAAAATAATATGACAACACAGCATGTTCAAAAAAACCCCACCCTCCCGGATAGAGAAGAGGATTCTAGGAACATACTGTGCGCGTTTCAAAATGTTGTGGTAGAATGAGAAGGAACAAGTGTGGCGTCTCGCCGAGGGTGCAGAAATCTGTAGGGTACTCGCACTTTGGGCTTCGCAACTGAAACACACTAGATTGATCTGAAGAAAAATGCATCAGCGGCGGCTGCCATCCCGGGATTACCTGCGACCAAGGGACTTGGATTTATCGGGAATGGATGAAGAATTCTTACCTGGTTCTCCATGAGAAAACCCTATGCGATCGCCGGCGGGGTTTTCTCTGAGCAAGCGAAGAGGAGAAGGGATTCAGGCCCGGTGAAATATTGCCGCTTCGTCCAGTCCGACTTCTTGCTAAAAAGCTGGAAAGGGGGGTTGTGATTTGATGGCTCATTGGGCATTCTGCTGGCGCTTCTGACCGGGTGTGTCTACCGTGAAGTTGTGGACTCTAATTTGTGCATATGGCACGTGGACCCGTTGCGGTTGCCCACATATCAGCAAAAGGAAGTAGAAAGACAGGAGTAACTAGTTACACATAAATATATTTTTTGAGAGAGATACTCCCTCTCAGAAAGAAATATACAAATCTTTATATCATGAGCTCACCTTGCCGAGAAATATACTCCCTCTGCATTGCACGGGCATTATGGGGTTCAGCTTTTTTTATCTAGGTTCATTTGAGAATATAATACTCGGATTCTTTTTACTCGAGATAGGCTCACGGTTACGGACTTTGGGCATGAGCCGACCCCGCATGTTTGGGGGCCCATGTGTTCTACCTCAGCGCTTTTCATATTGCAAGCGGTCGATCTGCGCTGGTTTTGAATCTTTGTCATAAGGCGAATACACAAAATTGAATAAAGCACGACAAGCTGTTGGAATGAAATCGAGCAGCAGTTCCTAACCAACAATCGAGTTGCAATTCTATCAAGCGATATACCATGTGATAAATAATCTTGTCGTACTACTTATACACACAGGACACTTGTTTCACCATGCCAGATTATTACATCAAAATCTCTCGGAGGATAGATCAGTTCGGCAGTTGCGTGCTGCTACTGAAGAATTTCAAAGTTGATTTGGACCAGCTCTCCTTGCCGAGAAAGTTCGATTTTGACATCATCCCCTACCGCAAGATATGATTTAGATTTGAACCTTGACCATCCTTTAGCATCAATCATCATGCGACCATCCTTTGTACTTACGGTATATTGAGCAGGTTCATTCGCACCAAGGCTGCGCATGGTAAGAGAAACTTGGCCGCGGTCGCCCGGATAGTTGAACGACTCCCTCGTTGCTCTAGGAATTCTCTGTTTGCAAACAAGAAGACATACCCAAAAAGTTAGATCAACACAGTGAATCATGTGAAACAACATGGAAAGAAAAAGAACGAAGCACTTGGGTGGCCAATGCTTACCAAGAAGGTGGACATGTCGGTTTGTGTAAGGGCTTTGGTATATGAAGTGCGAACTGCAGCCCAGTCTGTTGCCGGTGCAACTGCACGGGCCGGACCAAATGCAAGTGCAAGTGTTGGTGCAGGTGCCGAAGCCACCGCTGCTGCTGCTGGAGATGGTGCTCCTTGTAGAGCTGGTGCCGGTGTCGATGCCCGATCCTCCGGTAGATCAGACTGATCCGCTGACGCTGTCGGTGCCCAATCCTCGGCTGGATCAGACTGTGTTGTTGCCGCTGTTAGTGCTAGAGCAACTGCCGGTGCTCGATCTGTGCGAGACAGCAGCGATCGTGTCTGGTCTGCTGTGATCAGCTTTCTAACTTGACTAGGATCCGTGACCGTGATCCAGTTTTTTTCTTCATTTCTTTTAAACGCGAGAAAGACTAATTGTGGTGTTTTTGTTAAACCAAATTGTAGTTCATCATAGGGATTCAGCTTGTACTCAGACAACAGACTGATCCAATTTTTTCCAGTAATATAAGTGATAGACAGTGCCTTCGTTACTGACACGACATAAGAAGTGAAACCTGCAAAAATAGCATCGTAGAGCAAACCAAACAGTTTATTCTGTGATGAATGTCACATGGCAAAACCTGCATCGTAAAATTGCAGGAAAAGAAAGAAAACATGACATTAAATCAATAAGATTTAGACAGTAAATCAATAAGATTTACTTGATGTGATACGAGTGAATCCTTACCAGGAAGTCACTATGTTGAAGTACTAAACAGAAGATTGATCATCCAACTGTGCGTGGCATGCAGGGGCCCTGCCTACTCCCACAAGCAGGACAGTCCAAAGGTCTTGACAAATCGTATGGCCGAACATCCATGGGACTGGAAATCCTGGTGGGTGTGATAAACCCTACAATGCATACAAATATTGGAGTGTAACCATAATTGATAAACCATCCTAACAAAAAATATGATCTGGATACTTCAAAATGTACAGACTGAATTGAGTGGACAGACATTAAGATAGACCGTTCTCAGGACTGACCACACACCAAAAGCGGCAGTACTAATAAACAATCTGAGGTTGAAACACAAATCAAGTCTTGAACAATAGTACTTACTACTGAGACAAGCAAAGTTGCACTAACTAAACTCTGCAGACTATTTCTTGCCACCGACCTACGGGATGAACCCGCATAACCGACTAGGCCATGGACTTCATGTGAGATGTCTACATGCACCATCACCATCTTGTCAACCTTGGAGAACCTAATGAGTGGTCTTTCCACTCATAAACATGATGATGAAGACATGCCGCATCAGATTTGTTGGGAAGCTTTACAAGAACCACACCCTTCGTAATTGAAGGCACAACCAGGAAATTTTTGTGGTCAAGTACAGCCTCAAGAACACGCCTGACAACAATGCTACAGGAAAACACTAGTTCAGGACACGTGGCCACAAGGACACAGCAGCTGGATAGTTCAGCAGTAGAACTATCACGCCCAATATGCGACCCTATCCAAAAGGAACTCGACGGTCCCACCAAGGATAGACCCGCATATTGAAACGCTTTTGCAAGGTGGATATCATTACATCAACATTACATAATAGATGGGGATACATACATAAGGCACACATGCCACAAGAATACATCAACATCATATACAAGATCTACATCCAACTACGGATGAAACATAAACAGAAGCTCAAACGACAACCACCCTGCTAGCCCAGGCTGCCGACCTGGAACCTATCCCCTGATCAAAGAAGAAGCAGAAGAAGAACTCCAATACAAGAAAACATCGCTCTCACGTCATGATCATCGCATAACCTGTACCTGCAACTGGTGGTGTAGTAATCTGTGAGCCACGAGGACTCAGCAATCCCATTACCATGGGTATCAAGACTAGCAAATCTTAAAGGGAAAGGAAGGGGTAAAGTGGTGAGGTTGCAGCAGCGACTAAGCATATATGGTGGCTAACATACGCAAATGAGAGCGAGAAGAGAAACAAAGGGCGGTCTTCAACTAGTAATGATCAAGAAGTGATCCGAACTCCTACTTACGTCAAACATAACCCGAAACCGTGTTCTCCTCTCGATCAACCCGAAAAGAGACACTCACGGTTGGTGCATTTTAATTAAGATCAACCGGGTTTTCTACAACCGGATATTAACAAATTCCCATCGCCACATAACGCGGGCACGGCTTTGAAAGTTCAAACCCTGCGGGGTGTCCCAACAGCCCATGATAAGCTCTCGCGATCAACGAAGGATATTCCTTCTCCCGGGAAGACCCGATCAGTCTCGGAATCCGGCTACAAGACATTCGACAGCAATAAAACAAGTCCAGCAAAGCCGCCCGATCGCCGACAATCCCGATAGGAGATGCACATATCTCGTTCTCGTGGCAACACGGATAAGCGAAGCGTCTGAGGAACCGGCGTAACCCATGTTGCCAAGGGATGGTCCCATACGGTGCTCTAGTTTGGACCAACACTTAGACAAGCATTGGCCGGGGGCTGAATAAAGATGACCCTTGGGTTAATTACTCCCAAGGGAAATATAGGTGGTGGTGAGGCAAATGGAAAAACCAATGTTGGGCCTTTTTGGAAAAGTCTTATTCAAAGCGAACTGTCAAGGGGTCCCATAAATCACCCGACCGCGTTAGGGGCGCAAAATCCGGGAACATAATACCGATATAGCGGAAACTAGGCGGCAAGAGTGGAACAAAACACCAGGCATAAGGCCGAGCCTTCCACCCTTTACCAAGTATATAGATGCATTAATAATATAAGATATATTGTGATATCCCAACAAGTAAACATGTTCCAACAAGGAACAACATCTCCATGTTCCAACAAGGAACAAACTTCATCTTCACCTGCAACTAACAACGCTATAAGAGGGGCTGAGCAAAGCGGTAACATAGCCAAACAACAGTTTGCTAGGAAGGGTGCAAAAGGTTAGAGGCTGACATGACAATTTAGGATGGCTTGATAAACAGGTAATAGGTAGCGCAGCATAGCGATAGAACGAAGCAACTAGCATAGCAATGATAGTAGTGAGATCCAGGGTAGCGGTCATCTTGCCTGAAATCCCGCAAGGAAGAAGAACGAGTCAATAAAGAAGATGAGCGGATGAAGCCGAACCAAGCGTGAGCGAGCGAATCCTCACGATCATAGCGAAGCAGGAACTAACAAGAAGAAGCACACAACATAGTAAACACACCACACATAGACAAGACATGATGCACAAACAAGCATGATGCATGACAAAGCTACATGAAGCTACTCATGGCAAGAGATGATGCAAACAAGAGCAACACATCAAGGCAAGTTTAAATGAGGCCAGGAACAACACATAACAATTCCGGTAAGTCCTCATATGCAAATTTCGAAATTGGTCCAGATCTGAATAAACCTTATGTTCAAGTTGTTAAACAGCAAGTTAAGATGCACCACGATGATCTACACGAAATTCTAGTCAAGTTACATATAAAGTTCATTTAATTCGGAGCTACGGCCTAGAAGATATGAGCAAAACAAGTTAAACATGGCATTGATGCAAAATGCATACAAACATCAAGCAAACACCACAAAACAAGGATGCAACATGATAATACGAAACTACATGCAAAATCAAGCAAGTTTCATATAGAGCACACTCAAAACGGAGCAACGGTTCAACACACACTCTATACAAGATATGACAACAATCTGTCCAAAACAGCAACTAGGCATATTGCAAGCATCAAAACAACATGCTACATGACCTCAACATGAAAACAAAAGGCATGGGCATGATGTACATGTAAAGCATTAAAAAACATGAACACTGAGCTATCTCCAGAAACAACTAGAACATGCTCAAAATGGCATGGCAAGATTGCAAATAATAACAGTTTCAGACTTTAGCAGAAATAACATCAGGTTGCAATGTTCAGAGCTATCAAACAACATGTTACAGGAATTTAACATGGCAAAAAAAGGCATGGCATGAATCTACTAAATACATAGAACGAAAGTCCTTTACTGACCAAGAGCCAAAAAGGATCATAAAATATGATGGCACCCATGTAAACATGGCAAGTTATATTACAGATTTGAACATGGCAGGAACAACAATAAGTAGGCATGTTGGTGAGCTTGAACCACTCACCACAGAGCAATACATGGCATGGCAAGGCAACTAAAAGTAAGAAGACATGGCATAGAAGCTATACATGGCAAGAACAACATCATAGCATGCAAGGATCAACTACAACAACCTTGGCAAAATTGAATAACATGTAAACAATCTGCCAGGAAACATTTTATAGCAAAAGTAGAGCTCGATTGACTCAAGCTATGGCACTCCATAATTGCAAACAAGGGCATGGATGGATATAGCCAGACATGTATAACAAAACATCCTTACTGAAGTATCTCAAAATATGCATGGATCTCTCTGTAGCATCAAGTTAACATGGCATAAAAATATCAGCAGAACAGGGCTGAAATCAGCAACAACAAGATGCCTAGTTTGCATGCTTGTGCTAGTCACCACATAGATCACAAAAATACATGGCATACACCCCTGTAAAGAAGACATGGCATATTACAAAACACATGTAGGACTCAAGTTCATAGGGTGCACACATCAATCATGGAGAAAATGACAAAAGTGCATGTTCTGATAAGAATCTGAAACTAACATCACATAGCCCTCTTCTAACAGCATTTTGGGCATCAAGATGAGCTCAAATGAAAATGATGCAATGAGATGAAATGATCTACTCATCGAGTCGAACATTTTGACATATTACACGCGCAAAACGGAGCAATATGCAGAGAGTTATGGCATGTCAAAATATGCACCAGAATGCAACAATTTCGGGGACTTGGCAGTTTTTACCCTCTTGAAAAGTCAACGGGACGGAGTGGTGCGGGATGAGGGGATCCGGATCGGGACGAGGGCGTTTGGATCCCGGGACGGGTGGATCTCATCCACCCGACCGGATCCGGCGGGCGGAGGAGCTCGCCGGAGAGGCGCCGGAGGAGACGCCGAAGCGAGGAGGGAGACGAAGGGCGGCGGGAGGAGGTCGCCGGAGCTCGCGGCGGTGGTGGCAGCCAGAGACAGCCGGCGGAACGCGAGGCGGGCGGCGATGGTGACTTAGCGGCGGCGGCGGCCGGCCGTGGACCCATGAACGGCAGGCGGTCGGCGGGCAGGCGCGGAGGAGGCCGGAGCGAGGCGGCGGCGCGCACCCGCGGCGCGGCAGCGGCATCGAGGCGGAGGCGGCGGCGCCAGTGTTGGGGTTCGGGCAGGCGGCGCTGGCCAGGAGGCGGAGGCCAGACGGGCCAGGCGGGCGGCGGCCAGCTGGAGCTCCTGGCTGGCCTGCAGACCCCAGGGCATGTGGCGGAGGGTGCAGTGGAGGCGGCGGCGGGGACACGTGGCGGCCCATGGTTGGCTCTGGTGGCGAGGCGGACGTGTCCGGCGAGGAGCGAGACAGCGTCCGGTGGCGGCGGAGGCGATTTTGGGGTTTCGTTTGCGAAATGATCGCGAATTTTGGGGGATCTAGTTTTATAGGTAGAGGAGCTAGGAGAGTCCAAATGAGGTGCGGTTTTGACCCACGTGATCGTGATCGAGCGACCGAGAGCATGGAGGGAATTTGGTGGGTTTTGGGCCACTTTGGAAGGGTGTTGGGCTGCACACAAAAGAGGCTTTTGCGGTTACCGGCTAACCGTTGGAGTATAAACGACCTCAAATGGCACGAAACTTGACAGCGGTCTACGGTGCTATACCAAGGCAGCTTGACAAACCTCGGGCCATTCCGAGAAAGTTTAATACCCGCACACGAAAAAGAGGTAAAAGGGGCGGGAGACATAGGAGTGCGGATTGCAAAAGCGGACAACGGGAAAATGCTCGGATGCATGAAGCGAACACGTATGCAAAATTAAATGCACATGATGACATGATAAAATGCAGATGATGACATGGCAAAGAGAGACACGCAAGCACATGACATGGCAAAGACGGCGAATAAGCGGCGGACACAGGCGCATCGAATCCGGGGCGTTACAACACTCCTCCACTAACAAGAGATCTCGTCCCGAGATCTTAGGACCGAGACGGAAGGGAAAAAGGATGAGGAGAAAACAAGACTCAAGAGAAGAAGCAAAGAGTCGAGAGCACTCGAGAAGAAGAGAGGAACGGCGAGAATGACGAGAATCGAGAGCTCACGGAATCAAATAGACTATGAAAGCACTCTGTTTAGAACGAGATAAGAAACGAATAAGACTGAAAGGATTTAGGCAGCACACCGGCTGAAAATGGAAGGATTAGAACATGAACTTCAGAGGATGGAATGATACTTGACGAGATAAACAACGCAATGCCTCCGGAAGAATTGGAAAAATTGAATGAAAAGAACTTAGAAGGAAGGATTGAATGGAGTTGTTGAGAAAATCAACAACGAAAGAAATAGCTTGTTGTGGACTTATGGAAAACATCTCAAAATTATGAGGTGATAACCAACCACAATCAGAAAAGATTAAATAGCTGAGAAGAACGAAGAAATGCAAAACTCCAATTCTAAAGAATACGGAGAATTAATTACACTTAGAGATGCAAGAAGAAAAGATATTTGAATTCCACCAAAATATTGATGAAACTCTTGAAGAAAGAATTAAATCATGAAGAACCACCATGAAGCACTCCGGTGACAAAAGGATGATGAGATAGAATGAAGGAAGAAAGAATAGGATTAAGTCTTGCGGTGATTTAGATGGTGTTTCCGACGAGATGGCCGAGGAAATAATTGAACTCCGGAAAAGAAAAGATGAAAACACTTGGAACTAGAATTTATTCATTATGAACAAACTCCGAAGTAAGGGATTAATCACTTGGACGAAATAAGAATAAGATTTATTGTATGCTTAACCCTCATCAAATTAAATTGATGATAAGAAATGGATTTTGCATACTACTTATTCTTCTTGAAAAAGAATTGAGAAGTGACATATCGCAAACTTGAGAAGGTCTCCATGAATCACCGGTAGGATTGAAAAGAACGAATGGATTAATATGATAAACAAGGAAAATAATCTTGAACGAACCACCGTAAGAATTCGAAAATGACTGATGAAGGAGTATGAATCACCGGGAAGAATTAGAAGAACCAAAAGCTAGAGGGAATTAGATGCAAAAGGACGAAGAGATCATGAGCTGAATAAAGAACACTTGAGCGAAGCACGGAAGAATATTGAGATGAGCGAAGCTGAAAACTTGGAGCGAAGAAATATTCGAAAAGATGACTCTCGGATGATCGAGATGGAAAACAACTCGTGAAATACTCCGGATGGATGAAAAGAATTGCACAACTGGAAACAACTAGATAGGATAACATCGAGCTAGCACCGCAAATCTCCGGGAGAACGGACAAGATTTAAGAGAAAAAAATCTACGGCGGTCTTCAAATGTTGAGAATGACGACGAAACACCACTAAAATTACTGGGATACTCCGGAGAATGAAAAGCAAAGGGGTTGAACCAACAATGAAATGATTTGAAATGGATCTTGAAAAGGCATCTGACTGATGAAATTCATTCTTACGTCACACTTGAAAAGAATTGAGAATAACTCCGGGGGAATTAGAAGAGTCAGGTAAGATCTTGGGAAAAGACCTGTGGGTTAGGGCCCACTAAAGAGAAAACACCGTTGGAAAGGTTGTTGGACAGATAGATGAAGCACCGGAACAATTGAAATATTTGAATGAGGTGACAACCTCGAATTAATTGGAACACAGACGAATCTCTGAGATGTCTTGAGCTCCGGAATGGTTAACTGGCGAGAGGCGAACGAGCAAAGAGAACACTTCGAAGGAAAAGAATATGATTAACCCGAAAAACTTGAATTGAGTCCACCGGAAAAAGAAAGGGATGAAGAATGACGAACAAAAGAGAATTCACTGGTTGAAATGATTGAGGGAAGACTGAAGAGGCTCCGTATGAATGAAATTGATTGTCGAGAGAGACTCAGACTCCGAGAAGAAAAGGGTGGGAGGGCGGGAAAAACAAAGGCAACTCGGGAGGGGAAACGTCGAATATCTTGAAGAGAAAAACACTGATTGAAATCATTAAGGAAAGAAAGCAAAGACTTCGCACGAGTAGGATGGATACTTGATTACGGACTCCGGTTCCGAGAGGAAGAAGGGTGGGCGGGCGGTAAAAGAATACAACTGAGGATTGAACTTGCAAAGATGAAGAGGCTCGAGTCGACTTGACGAGAAATGCACCGGATGAAAAGAGCTGAGAGCCAACAATCGGAAAACCAACTGCGTGATCCTAAAGAAAAATTTGAATGGGAAGAGGAGTAGTTAAAAACACCTACGTCAAGATTCCTTACCAGAGCGACGAAGGGGCAGAGGAGTAAAAAAGAAATCCTACTCTCCGATATAACTAGACTCCGAAAATAGTTTTCTTCTAGACTCAACAACGGCCAAACTACGATCAATCAAGGGGCTCCTAGGGTCGGTCGAGGCTCGATACCAACTTATCACGCCCAATATCGACCCTATCCAAAAGGAACTCGACGGTCCCACCAAGGATAGACCCATATATTGAAGCGCTTTGCAAGGTGGATATCATTACATCAACATTACATAATAGATGGGGATACATACATAAGGCACACATGCCACAAGAATACATCAACATCATATACAAGATCAACATCCAACTACGGATGAAACATAAACGAAGCTCAAGCGACAACCACCACTGCTAGCCCGGGCTGCCGACTGGAACCTATCCCCGATCAAAGAAGAAGCGGAAGAAGAACTCCAATACAAGCAAACATCGCTCTTACGTCATGATCATCGCATAACCTGTACACTGCAACTGGTGGTGTAGTAATCTGTGAGCCACGAGGACTCAGCAATCCCATTACCATGGGTATCAAGACTAGCAAAGCTTAAAGGGAAAGGAAGGGGTAAAGTGGTGAGGTTGCAGCAGCGACTAAGCATATATGGTGGCTAACATACGCAAATGAGGCGAGAAGAGAAACAAAGGCGAGTCGTCAACTAGTAATGATCAAGAAGTGATCCTGAACTCCTACTTACGTCAAACATAACCCGAAACCGTGTTCTCCTCTCGATCAACCCGAAAAGAGACACTCACGGTTACACACACGGTTGGTGTATTTTAATTAAGATCAACCGGGTTTTCTACAACGGATATTAACAAATTCCCATCTACCACATAACCGCGGGCACGGCTTTCGAAAGTTCAAACCCTGCGGGGTGTCCCAACAACCCATGATAAGCTCTCGCGATCAACGAAGGATATTCCTTCTCCCGGAAGACCCGATCATCTCGGAATCCGGCTACAAGACATTTCGACAACAATAAAACAAGTCCAGCAAAGCCGCCCGATCGCCGACAATCCCGATAGGAGCTGCACATATCTCGTTCTCGAGGCAACACGGATAAGCGAAGCGTCTGAGAACCAACGTAACCCGTGTTGCCAAGGGATGGTCCCCATACGGTGCTCTAGTTTGGACCAACACTAAGACAAGCATTGGCCGGGGGCTGAATAAAGATGACCCTTGGGTTAATTACTCCCAAAGGAAATATAGGTGGTGGTGAGGCAAATGGAAAAACCAATGTTGGGCCTTCTTTGGAAAAGTCTTATTCAAAGCGAACTGTCAAGGGGTCCCATAAATCACCCAACCGCGTTAGGGGCGCAAAATCCGGGAACATAATACCGATATAGCGGAAACTAGGGCGGCAAGAGTGGAACAAAACACCAGGCATAAGGCCGAGCCTTCCACCCTTTACCAAGTATATAGATGCATTAATAATATAAGATATATTGTGATATCCCAACAAGTAAACATGTTCAACAAGGAACAACATCTCCATGTTCAACAAGGAACAAACTTCATCTTCACCTGCAACTAACAACGCTATAAGAGGGCTGAGCAAAGCGGTAACATAGCCAAACAACGGTTTGCTAGGAAGGGTGCAAAAGGTTAGAGGCTGACATGGCAATTTAGGATGGCTTGATAAGCAGGTAATAGGTAGCGCATCATAGCGATAGAACGAAGCAACTAGCATAGCAATGATAGTAGTGAGATCCAGGGTAGCGGTCATCTTGCCTGAAATCCCATAAGGAAGAAGAGCGATTCCATGAAGATGATGAGCGGATGAAGCCGAACCAAGCGTGAGCGAGCGAATCCTCACGATCATAGCGAAAGCGAGGAACTAACAAGAAGAAGCACACAACATAGTAAACACACCACACATAGACAAGACATGATGCACAAACAAGCATGATGCATGACAAAGCTACATGAAGCTACTCATGGCAAGAGATGATGCAAACAAGAGCAACACATCAAAGGCAAGTTTAAATGAGGCCGGGAACAACACATAACAATTCCGGTAAGTCCTCATATGCAAATTTCGAAATTGGTCCAGATCTGAATAAACCTTATGTTCAAGTTGTTAAACAGCAAGTTAATATGCACCACGATGATCTACACGAAATTCTAGTCAAGTTACATATAAAGTTCATTTAATTGAGACTCGGCCTAGAAGATATGAGCAAAACAAGTTAAACATGGCATTGATGCAAAATGCATACAAACATCAAGCAAACACCTCAAAACAAGGATGCAACATGATAATATGAAACTACATGAAAAATCAAGCAAGTTTCATATATAGCACACTCAAAAGCGAGACAGCGGTTCAACACATACACTCTATACAAGATATGACAACAATCTGTCCAAAACAGCAACTAGGCATATTGCAAGCATCAAAACAACATGCTACAGGACCTCAACATGAAAACAAAAGGCATGGGAATGATGTACAGGTAAAGCATTACAAAACATGAACACGGAGCTATCTCCAGAAACAACTAGAACATGCTCAAAATGGCATAGCAAGATTGCAAATAATAACAGTTTCAGACTTTAGCAGAAATAACATCAGGTTGCAATGTTTAGAGTTATCAAACAACATGTTACAGGAACTTAACATGGCAAACAAAGGCATGGAATGAATATACTAAATACATAGAAGAAAAGTCCTTTACTGACCAAGAGCCAAATAGGATCAGAAAATATGATGGCACCCATGTAAACATGGCAAGTTATATTACAGATTTGAACATGGTAGGAACAACAATAAGTAGGCATGTTGGTGAGCTTGAACCACTCACCACAGAGCAATACATGGCATGGCAAGGCAACTAAAAGTAATAAGACATGGCATAGAAGCTATACATGGCAAGAACAACATCATAGCATGCAAGGATCAACTACAACAACCTTGGCAAAATTGAATAACATGTAAACAATCTGCCAGGAAACATTTTATAGCAAAAGTAGAGCTCGGTTGACTCAAGCTATGGCACTCCATAATTGCAAACAAGGGCATGGATGGATATAGCAAGACATGTATAACAAAACATCCTTACTGAAGTATCTCAAAATATGCATGGATCTCTCTGTAGCATCAAGTTAACATGGCATAAAAATATCAGCAGAACAGGGCTGAAATCAGCAACAACAAGATGCCTAGTTTGCATGCTTGCGCTAGTCACCACATAGATCACAAAAATACATGGCATACACCCCTGTAAAGAAGACATGGCATATTACAAAACACATGTAGGACTCAAGTTCATAGGGTGCACACATCAATCATGGCAAAAATGACAAAAGTGCATGTTCTGATAAGAATCTGAAACTAACATCACATAGCCCTCTTCTAACAGCATTTCGGGCATCAAGATGAGCTCAAATGAAAATGATGCAATGGGATGAAATGATCTACTCATCGATACGAACATTTTGACATATTACACGCGCAAAACGGAGCAATATGCAGAGAGTTATGGCATGTCAAAATATGCACCAGAATGCAACAATTTCGGGGACTTAGCAGTTTTACCCTCTCGAAAAGTCAGCGGGACGGAGTAGTGCGGGATGAGGGATCCGGATCGGGGACGAGGCGTTTGGATCCCGGGGCGGTGGATCTCATCCACCCGACCGGATCAGCGAAGCGGAGGAGCTCGCGGAGAGGGCGCCGGAGGAGGCAAGACGAGGAGGAGACGAAGGGCGGCGGAGGAGGTCGCCGGAGCTCATGACGGCGTGGCGGCAGCCGAGCCTCTGTGGCAACGCAGAGGCGGCAGCGATGGCGACTTAAGCGGGCGGGCGGCCGGCCGCGGACGGCCTTGAACATGCGCGGCGGTCGGGCGGGGCGGAGCGCGGAGGAGCCGGGGCGGCGGCGGCGCACCGCATGTGGCAACATCGAAGGCGAGGCGGGCGGCGCGCCAGTCGCGGGTCCGGCCGTCGTGTGGCAGCGCCACGCCAGCGAGTGAGGCGGACGGGCAGACAGGCTAAGCGGCGGCGACGCTGAGGCGCATGAGGCCTTCCAGACCCATGAACGCGTGGCAGCGAAGCGCGATGGAGCGGCGGCGGGGACACGTGGCGGCCCGTGGTTGGCTCTGGGCCAGGCGGACGTGTCCAGCGAGGAAGCGGACGCGTCCGTGGTGGCGGGAGGCGATTTTAGGGTTTCGTTTGCGAAATGATCCGCGAATTTTCGGGGGGATCTAGTTTTATAGGTAGAGGGAGCTAGGAGAGTCCAAATGAGGTGCGGTTTTCGGCCACGCGATCGTGATCGAACGACCGAGAGAATGGAGGGGAATTTGGTTGGTTTTGGGCCACTTTGGAAGGGGTGTTGGGCTGCACACAAAAGAGGCTTTTGCGGTTACCCGGCTAACCGTTGGAGTACCAAACGACCTCCAAATGGCACGAAACTTGACAGGCGGTCTACCGGTGCTATACCAAGGCCGCTTGACAAACCTCGGGCCATTCGAGAAAGTTTAATACCCGCACGAAAAGAGGTAAAAGGGGGCGCCGGGAGACATAGGAGTGCCGGATTGCAAAACGGACAACGGGGAAAATGCTCGGATGCATGAAACGAACACGTATGCAAAATGAAATGCACATGATGACATGATCCAAATGTAGATGATGACATGGCAAAGAGAGACACGCAAGCACATGACATGGCAAAGGCGGCGAATAAGCAGCGGACACAGGCGCGATCGAATCCGGGGCGTTACAAGAACTCATCATCAGGTCTTCCAGTTCACATGGCATGACTTTGAGAACTTCATCTCCACCGCGGACCTGGTTCTAATTCAAACAGAAACCATATTTCATTACTACCTCCGTTCAGAAATATAAGATGATTTTCAATATTATACTTCATATATGACTACATATACGCACAAAAATGAGTGAACAAAGACACTAGAACATGTCTTCAAAGGCATGAGAGCAGAGGGATTACATGCAATATCCATAACACAAGTTCTTGAGGCAAATATACCCTCTTAAAAGGTAGCATTGATGTTCATAAAGTACTCCCTCCGTCCCAAAATTCTTGTCTTAGATTTGCCTGAATACGGATGTATCAAGTCACATTTAGTATTAGATACATCCATATCTAGACAAATCTAAGACAAGAAATTTGGGACAGAGGAAATAGTTGAAAGTAATCTATAAGAAATCAGTGTCAACCTCTCGCATGTTTTGGTCAAAGAGGAATTTAGAACCGTCATTTGGCACACAAAAATACATGCAAGATCACCTAGAAAGTTGTACTACCAGTACTAGTCTGCGTGTTAGATGAAAAAACACAATCAAGATCGAGAAAAGATCGTCAACAAGAGACATTACGGACTTGCTTAATGAGGGATCCGGAGAGGGGGCTTGGACAGGCGATGGCTTTGAGCTTGTCTGCTGATAGTCTCGGCGGGGTGCTGCGCTTCTTCCCACAATGAGCCTCGGCGGTTTGGCGAGCCATAGACATAAGGTCGGCGGTGGTCCGTGACCATCCAAGAGAGGAAGTGACAAAGAAGAGTGAAAGGAGGAGCGAGATGAGGGAGAAGCGAAGCGAGTGGGGGTTTTCTTCAAGAGAGGAAAGAGAGAGAAGAGTGAAATGATGGTTTGCCGTCCATCCAACTTCTCTGCTGGAAAGGAGGGTTTTGTGATTTGACGGCTCATTGGGCATTCTGCGGCGGTTCGATCGGGGTAGTCTACCGTCACTCTACTACGGAGTAATTTAATGCATGGCTGGTGGACCCAGTCTTTGGGTGTCCCACGTCGGCGAAAGTGAGTAATTTAGTGCATAGCTGGAGGAGGATCCGCGCGGTGAAGCGTGTCCACTATTTTTCATTACGAAGAAAAATGGATTACAGACAAGCGTTTCCACTCTTCTGACGGAGGAGTCTGAAACACGGCAGCCACTTGAACATACACAATGCTCCTACTACTAGGCATGTGCGGTGGTTCATCGTCGATTACTACACAATCTTGTTGCTAGTGTAGTAAGATATAGCGATAACAAATGATGTTGTCGCATGTCAACTACTCCTATATGTAACATAGTACGCTTTTTATTTGTCCGGTCGAGAATGAGCAGTGAGATCAATGTTAATAGAACTAGGTCCACTGGCGCCACGGAGAATGCAGTGCTACTGTACTCCACGAAACATGAACCATATGAAGCACATCCTATAGTGTTAGGCAGGGTGTATGAAGGGTGCAGGATGGGAGCAAAAGTTCCCTTCTCGACCCACTTTTGCGTGTTTGGCGAGTGCATGAAGGGTGCATGAGTCCACACTAGTAGGTTGACAAAAATACACAAAGACGAAACAACTATATTGAGATGAGAATGCAACCAAACACACCCACACGCTTTGTGCTACAGTGACTGATCTGCACCGTCTGAGTTTGATCCAACAGTCATGTTGCTTGCCGAGACATGGACATGCCCATGTAGAGGCGCTGAGGAGTCTGGACTAGGGGTGTCCGGATAGCGAACTATCATCTTTGGCGGACTCCTAGACTATGAAGATACAAGATTGAAGACTTCGTCCCGTGTCCGGATGGGACTTTCCTTGGCGTGGAAGGCAAGCTTGGCGAGACGGATATGTAGATCTCCTACCATTGTAACCGACTCTGTGTAACCCTAACCCTATCCGGTGTCTATATAAACCGGAGGGTTTTAGTCCGTAGGACGAACAACAATCATACCATAGGCTAGCTTCTAGGGTTTAGCCTCTCTGATCTCGTGGTAGATCTACTCTTGTACTACCCATATCATCAATATTAATCAAGAAGGAGTAGGGTATTACCTCCATCGAGAGGGCCCGAACATGGGTAAAAATATCGTGTCCCTTGTCTCCTGTTACCATCCGCCTAGGCATGCATTCGGGACCCCCTACCCAAGATCCGCGGTTTGACACCGACATTGGTGCTTTCATTGAGAGTTCCTCTGTGTCGTCACCTATAGGCCCGATGGCTCCTTCGATCATCAACAACGACGCAGTCCAGGGTGAGACTTTTCTCCCCGGACAGATCTTCGTGTTCGGCGGCTTTGCGCTGCGGGCCAATTAACTTGGCCATCTGGAGCAGATCGAAAGCTACGCCCCTGGCCATCAGGTCAGATTTGGGAGTTTGAACTACGGCCGACATCGCGGAGACTTGATCTTGACAGTTCGAGCCACAACCAAATCGCCCGCCTTGTCTCGATGAGCGCAGTCTAGCTCGCCGCGAGCAGTGTCCTCGAGGCGCACAGCGTCCGCTCCGACCCTTTGCTCGGGCCGACTCCCCGATCGAGGGCGAGTGGTTGGACACCGCCTCGGGGCTACGATCTCAGCGGCGATTGAGCTGAACTCCATCCTGTCTTTGCGAAGCTGTGACTCCAAGGTGCGGACTCCTCTCCGGACTCGAACCCTCCGCACCCGCTTGTCGAATCCGATTGGGCGCGGTCATGGAGTTCACTACAGCGGATATCTTTCCTTTTCGCTCTTTGGAAACATCTTGAATTCACTAAAGTCTCTCTCTTTATCAGGAGAGCCTGGTGGGACTACGGTCGGGAAGGTTGGGATGCGGACGATGAAGAAATTCAACGCCCACCACCACCCACTTTGTAGCCCTTGTCGATGATTTAACCGACATGCTCGACTTTGACTCGAAGACATCGGCGGTATGGGCGGCGATGCGGAGGCGACCAAGACCAGCGCCTACTGAGGCGCTGGAAGGCCACCTCGTCATATAACATATACATGGTGGACATCCCAAAAGATGGGAATGGAGATGGAGCAGCGGAGGATGACCCTCAAGAAACAACCCAAGCACCGGCGTCGGTGAGGCCGTTCTAAATCCGCCACAGTAAAAAGGTGATTCCAGCACGGGAGACAATAATACCCGGACAGCCTTGAAGGCGACCCCTCGGCAGGACTCGGCCACGGGAGGAGGGAGGAGCAAGTCCGCCTGACGATCTTGGCGAGAAAGAAGGTAGAGGGCGATAATTACGTGCCTCCCTCCGAAGATGAGGCAAGCCTCGACAAGCGCCAATTTGTCGTGCACGAGGATCCCGCCGAACAGGAGGCGTTTCAAACGCAGGCTTATGGCCATCGCAAGCAGCCTCAAGAAAAAGCAGCAGCAGCTTAGAGCTGACCAAGACTTGCTAGCCGACAAATGGACCGAAGTCCTTGCAGCCGAAGAGTATGAACTCGAACGCCCCTCCAAGAGATACCCAAAACGTAGGCTGCTGCCCCAATTAGAGGAAGCAGCACCCAAACCTACATCACCAGCGCATGATGCAGCCGACCGGCCACCCCGTGGCCGTGATAGAGAGGCCTCTAGACCCACATTCAAGCCGCACCCCGGCGCCGCTCGACCAAGGCACGGGAAACGCGCCAGACCTACGAAACATATTGGAGGACAAGGCAAGGCAAACAAGATCGATCTACTGATCGCGTGGGCGTATGACGCGTGATGATAACCGTCACGCGGATCAACAACTCGGCGGGCGAACCACGATGAACAAAGCTCATTTGAGCTGCGTCGTGATATAATATCTGAGCGCGCACACCCACTATGCTTCACGAGGCGAAGTGATGGATCATCAAATCGGAGGGTTTCAAACCCGTAAACATCGAATCATACGATGGCACAACAGATCCTGCGGTTTGGATCGAGGACTACCTCCTCCATATCCACATGGCCCTTGGTGATGATCTACGCCAACAAATACCTCCCCTCAAGCTTAAAGGACCAGCTCGGCATTGGCTTAACAGCTTGCCGGCAGAATCAATTGGTTGTTGGGAGGACCGGAATCCGCATTCCTTGATAACTTCGAGGGCACATATATGCGACCACGAACGTCGATGACCTCAGCCACATAATACAGCAGCCCGGAAGAATCGGCGGACAATTACGGACACGGTTCCCAACCAAGAAAAATCAAATCGTTGGTGTTCGGATCGAGAGGCCCTTGCAGCCTTCAAACATAATATCCATGACGAGTGGCTAGCCCGGCACCTAGGACAGGAAAAGCGAAATCCATGGCAGCCCTCACCACACTCATGACCGCTTTTGCGCGGAGAGGACAGTAGCTAGCTCGTAGTAACAACTTGACCAAAAACCACAGTAGTTTGGATACCAATGACAGCAATGGCAGGTCGGCGTTGCAACAAGAACAAGCGCCGCGTGCTGGCGACAATGATGAAGATCTGACGGTCAATGCGGATTCGAGGCTCTAAACCGGTCGTGGAAGAAGCCATTCAAAAGAAATACCGGGGCCCATCAACTTGCACGAATACTCGATCGCTGTGCGGATACATGGCACCCGAAAAACCAGCCAACCACACCAGCAGGGATTGTTGGGTCTACAAACAAGCGAGCAAGTTAAGTGCGAACTCAATGACAAGGGCTACATAGTGATGACGAGGAAGAGCCCGCCGCCCGAGCAATAGAGGACGGAAGGGCTTTCCCACACAAGTGCGGATGGTGAACATGATATCATAACCCACATACCCAAAAGGGGGCGAGCGTGCACTAAAGGGCGTATATGCGATGGAGCGATCGCCCGAAGTTCAACCCATGGTCCCTCTGCCCGATCACATTTGATCGAAGGACCACCCACTAGCATCCGTCACGGCGGATTCACCGCATTGGTTCTTGACCCAATCATCGACAGATTTCACCTCCTTTGGAGTCGATGGATGGCGGTAGCAGCCTGAACCTGCTTTACCAGGATACGGTCGCCAAAATGGGCATAGACCCTCAAGGATTAAACCCACAAATCTGACGAGAGGAGTCTGGACTAGGGGTGTCCGGATAGCGAACTATCATCACGGCGGACTCCAAGACTATGAAGATACAAGATTGAAGACTTCGTCCCATGTCCGGATGGGACTTTCCTTGGCGTGGAAGGCAAGCTTGGCGTCTGGATATGTAGATCTCCTACCATTGTAACCGACTCTGTGTAACCCTAACCCTATCCGGTGTCTATATAAACCGGAGGGTTTTAGTCCGTGGGACGAACAACAATCATACCATAGGCTAGCTTCTAGGGTTTAGCCTCTCGATCTCGTGGTAGATCTACTCTTGTACTACCCATATCATCAATATTAATCAAGCAGGAGTAGGGTATTACCTCCATCGAGAGGACCCGAACACAGGTAAAAATATCGTGTCCCTTGTCTCCTGTTACCATCCGCCTAGGCCTTGCAGTTCGGGACCCCCTACCCAAGATCCGCGGTTTGACACAAACATTGGTGCTTTCATTGAGAGTTCCTACGTGTGCGTCACCTATAGGCCGATGGCTCCTTGATCATCAACAACAGCAGCGGTCCAGGTGAGACTTTTCTCCCGGACAGACTTCGTATTCAGCTGACTTTGCTGCTGCGGGCAATTAACTTAGCCATCTGGAAGCAGATCAAGCTCGCCCCAGCCATCGAGTCAGATTTGGGAGTTTGAACTACGGCCGACATCCGCGGAGACTTGATCTTGACGGATTGAGCCTGACCAAAGTGCACGCCTTTGTCTCGATGGGCACGATCTAGCTCTGCCGCGAGCAGTGTCCTCGAGGCGCACCGGCGTCCGCTCCGACCCTTAGCTGGGCCGACTCTGATCGAGGGCGAGTGGTTGGACACGCCTCGGGGGCTACGATCTCAACGGCGATTGAGCTAAACTCCATCCATGTCTTTGCGAAGACTGTGACTCCAAGGTGCCGGACTCCTCTCCGGACTCCGAACCCTCCACGCCCCTGCCAATCGAATCCGATTGGGCGCCAGTCATGGAGTTCACTACCGCGGTCATCTTTCAGCACTCGCTCTTCGGAAACATCTTGAATTCACTAAAGTCTCTCTCTTTATCAGGAGAGCCCTGGTCGGACTACGGTCGGGAAGGTTGGGATGCTGGACTGACGAAGAAATTCAAGCGCCCACCCACCACCCACTTTGTAGCCCTTGTCGATGATTTAACCGACATGCTCGACCGACTCCGAAGACATCGGCGGTATGGGCGGCGATGCGGAGCGACCAAGACCAGCGCCTACGAGGGCCTTTGGAAGGCCACCTCGTCATATAACATATACATGGTGGACATCTCAAAAGATAGGAATGGCGATGGAGCGGCGGAGGATGACCCTCAAGAAACAACCCAAGCGCCAGCGTCGGTGGCGCCGTTCTAAATCCGCCACGATAAAAAAAGGTGATTCGGCACGGAGACAATAATACCGGACTGCGCGAAGGCGACCCCCTCCGGCGGGACTCGGCGCGGGGAGGAGGGAGAACAAGTCCGCCTGACGGTCTGCGAGAAAAAGAAGGTAGAGGGCGATAATTCGTGCCTCCCTCCGAAGATGAGGCAAGCCTCGACAACGGCAATTTGTCGTGCACGAGGATCCCGCCGAGCAGGGCGTTTCAAGCGCCGACTTATTGCCATGGCAAGCAGCCTCAAGAAAAAGCAGCAGCAACTTAGAGTGACCAAGACTTGCTAGGCGACAAATGGACCGAAGTCCTTGCAGCGAAGAGTATGAACTCGAGCGCCCCTCAAGAGATACCCAAAGCGTGGGCTGCTACCCCAATTAGAGGAAGCAGCACCCAAACCTACATCACCAGCGCATGATGCGGCCGACCCGGCCACCCGTGGCCGTGTGAAGAAGGCCTCTAGACCCACATTCAAGCCGCGCCGGTGCCGCTTGACCAAAACGGGAAGCAGCGCGGACCTGCGAAAGCGTGTTGGAGGACAAAGCGAGGCAAACAAGATCGATCTCTTGATCGGCGTGGGCGCCACGACCGTGATGATAACGTCACGCGGATCAACAACCGGCGGGCGAACACGATGAACAAAGCTCATTTGAGCTACGTCGTGATATAATATCTGGGCGCGCACACCCACTATGCTTCATAGGCGAAGTGATGGATCATCAAATCGGAGGGTTTCAAACCGTAAACATCGAATCATACGATGGCACAACAGATCCTGCGGTTTGGATGAGGACTACCTCCTCCATATCCACATGGCCCGCGGTGATGATCTACGCCAACAAATACCTCCCACTCAAGCTTAAAGGACCAGCTCGGCATTGGCTTAACAGCTTGCGGCGAGAATCAATTGGTTGTTGGGAGGACCTGGAATCCGCATTCCTTGATAACTTCGGGGCACATATATGCGACCACCAGACGTCGATGACCTCAGCCACATAATACAACAGCCGGAAGAATCGGCGGACAATTACGGACATGGTTCCTAACCAAGAAAAATCAAATCGTTATTTGTTACGTGTCACGAGGCCCTTGCAGCCTTCAAACATAACATCTGCGACGAGTGGCTAGCCCGGCACCTAGGACAGGAAAAGCGAAATCCATGGCAGCCCTCACCACACTCATGACCGGCTTTTGCGGCGGGAGAGGACTCTTGGCTAGCTTCGTAGTAACAACTTGACCAAAAACCCTGGTAGTTTGGATACCAATGACAACAATGGCAGGTCGCGTCGCATAACAAGAACAAACGCCGCGTGCGGCGACAATGATGAAGATCTGGCAGTCAATGCGGATTGAGCTCTAAACCGGTCAGCGGAAGAAGCCATTCAAAAGAAATACCCGGGGCCCGTCAACTTGGACCGAATACTCGATCGCTGTGCGGATACATGGCACCCGAAAACCAGCCAACCACACCAGCAGGGATTGTTGGGTCTTCAATAAGCGAGGCAAGTTAAGTGCGAACTCAATGACAAGGGGCTACATAATGATGACGAGGAAGAGCCCGGCCGCCGAACAATAGAGGATAGAAGGGCTTTCCCACACAAGTGCGGACGGTGAACATGATATCATAACCCACATACCCAATAGGGAGGCGGGCGTGCACTCGAGGGGCGTATATGCGATGGAGCGGTCGCCCAAGTTCAACCCATGGTCCTCTGCCCGATCACATTTGATCGAAGGACCACCCACTAGCATCCGTCACGGCGGATTCGCGCGTGGTTCTTGACCCAATCATCGGATTTCACCTCACTAGAGTCTGATGGGGCGGTAGCAGCCTAAACCTGCTTTACCCGGGATCGGTCGCAAAATGGGCATAGACCCTCAAAGTTAAACCCACAAATCTGACGAGAGGAGTCTGGACTAGGGGTGTCCGGATAGCGAACTATCATCACGGCGGACTCCAAGACTATGAAGATACAAGATTGAAGACTTACGTCCCATGTCGGATGGGACTTTCCTTGGCGTGGAAGGCAAGCTTGGCGTCTGGATATGTAGATCTCCTACCATTGTAACCGACTACTGTGTAACCCTAACCTATCCGGTGTCTATATAAACCGGAGGGTTTTAGTCCATAGGACGAACAACAATCATACCATAAGCTAGCTTCTAGGGTTTAGCCTCCTTGATCTCGTGGTAGATCTAATCTTGTACTACCCATATCATCAATATTAATCAAGCAGGAGTAGGGTATTACCTCCATCGAGAGGGCCCGAACCTGGGTAGATACATCGTGTCCCTTGTCTCCTGTTACCATCCACCTAGATGCAGTTCGGGACCCCCTACCGAGATCCGCGGTTTGACACCGACATTGGTGCTTTCATTGAGAGTTCCTCGCGTGCGTCACCGATAGGCCCGATGGCTCCCCGATCATCAACAACAGCGGTCGAGGTGAGACTTTTCTCCCGGACAGATCTTCGTATTGGCGGCTTTGCTGCTGCGGGCAATTAAGCAGCCCGGTGGAGCAGATCAGCTTCGCCCTGACCATCAGTCAGATTTGGAAGATTTGAACTATCGGCCGATATCGCGGAGACTTGATCTTGATGGATTCGAGCCGCAATAACGTGCCGCCTTTGTCTCAATAGGCATGATCTAGCTCTGCAGCGAGCGGTGCCACGGAGGCGCACCGACATCGCTCCGACCCTTAATCCGGGCGGATTCCCCGATCGAGGGCAGTGGTTGGACACCGCCTCGGGGCTACGATCTCTGGCGATTGAGCGAACTCCATCCTGTCCTTTGTGAAGACCTTGACTCCGGTGCGGACTCCTCTCCGGACTCCGAAACCTCTGCGCCCTGCCAATCGAATCCGATTGGGCGCGATTATGGAGTTCACTGCCGCGGACATCTTCGGCTTTTCGCCCTTTGGCGACATCCTGAATTCACTAAAGTCTCTCTCTTTATCCGGAGAGCCTGGCGGACTACGGATAGGAAGGTTGGGATAAAGGCGGCGAAATTCGCGCCCACCCACCACCACTTTGTAGCCAGCGTCGATGATTTAACCGACATGCTCGACCGACTCGAAGACATCGGCGGTATGGGCGGCGGCGTCGGAGGCGGCCAAGACCAGCGCCTACGGGGCCTTTGGAAGGCCACCTCGTCATCGACATATACATGGTGGATATCCCAAAAGATGGGAGCGAGCGATGGAACAACGGAGGATGACCCCTCAAAAAGCAGCGAAGCGCCCGGCGTCGTGGCGCCGCTCTAAATCCGCCACAGCAAAAATGGTAATTCCCGCGGGAGATAATAACACCGGACGGTGCGAAGACAACCCCATCCAGCGGGACTCGCGCGGGGAGGAGGAGAAGCAAATGCACTGCGATAGTGCGGCGAAAGAAGAGGTCGAGGGCGATAATTATCGCCTCCCTCCGAAGATGAGGCAAGCCTCGGCGACGGCAATTTGTCGTGCACGAGATCCCGCCGAGCAGGGCGTTTCAAGCGCGAGGCTTATGGCCACGGCAAGCAGCCTCAAGAAAAAGCAGCAACGACTTAGAGCTGACCAAGACCTGCTAGGTGGCGGATGGACCGAAGTCCTTGCAGCGAAGAGTATGAACTCGAGCGCCCTCAAAAGCTACCCCCACGAAGGCCGTTGCCTCGATCAGAGGAGGAAGCACCCAAGTCACCAGCGCACAACATGGTAGACCGCCCACCCCGTGGCCGCGACAAAGAAGCCTCTCGGCCCTCCGCTCAAGCCACACCTCGACGCCGCTCAAAAAGTACCAAGGCACGAGAAAACGCGCCGGACTTGCAAGATATATTGAAGGATAAGGCAAAACATACAAGATAGATCTACGGATCGGCGTGGGCGTAACAACAGCGGGATGATTACCGTCGCGCGGATCTGACAAACCGGCGGGCGGAAGGCGATGAACAAAGCTCATATGAGCTACGTCGTGATATTACTTATCTGAGCGCGCACACCCGGTATGCTTCACGGATGAAGTAATGGATCATCAAATCCCGAGGGCTTCAAACCCGTAAACATCGAATCATACGATGGTACCACAGATCTGCGGTGCGGATCGAGGACTATCTCCTCCATATCCACATGGACGCGGTGATGATCTACATGCCATCAAATACCTCCCTCAAGCTTAAAGGACCAGCTCGGCATTGGCTCAACAGCTTGCCGGCAGAATCAATTAGTTGTTGGGAGTACACGGAAGCCGCATTCCTTGATAACTTCTAGGGCACATATGTGCGACCACACAGCGCCGATGACCTTAGCCACATAATTCAGCAGCGGAAGAATGGGCGGACAATTACGGACACGGTTCCTCACAAAGAAAAATCAAATCATTGACTGTCCGGATCACGAGGCCCTTGCATCCTTCAAACATAACATCCGCGATGAGTGGCTTGCGGCACCTAGGACAGGAAAAGCGAAATCCATGGCAGCCCTCACAACACTCATGACCGCTTTTGTGCGGGAGAGGACAAGCTAGCTAGCTCGAAGCAACAACGGCCAAACACCACGATAGTTCGGATACCAAGGACATCAATGGCAAGTCACGTCGCCAAGAAGAACGAGCGCCACATTAGCAGCGATAATCTGAAGATCTGGCCGTCAATGCGGATTGAGCTCTAAACCCGTCGTGGAAGAAGCCATTCAAAAGAAATACCGGGGCCGTCCAACTTGGACCGAATACTCGATCGCTTGTGCGGATCACGGCACCCCGAAAAACCAGCCAATCACACCAACAGGATTGTTGGGTGTTCAAACAAGCGAGCAAGTTAAGTTCGAACTCAACGACAAGGGCTACATAGCGATGGCGAGGAAGAGCCCGGCCGCCCGAACAATAGAGGACGAAGGGTTTTCCCACACAAGTGCGGATGGTGAACATGATATATACAACCCATATACCCAAAAGGAGCGAGGCGTGCGCTAAGGGGCGTATATGCGATGGAGCGATCGCCCGAAGTTCAACCCATGGTCTTCTGCCCGATCACCTTGATCGAAGGACCACCCACTAGCATTAAATCACGGCGGTTTCACGCATTGGTCTTGACCCAATCATCGTGGGTTTCACCTCACTAGAGTCCTAATGGGGCGGTAGCAACCTGAACCTGCTTTACCGGGATCTGTCGCAAAATGGGCATAGACCCCTCAAGGATTAAACCTACAAAGGCGACCTCTAAAGGCGTCATACCGGGTGTAGATGCCAATTATGCGGGCTCGAGTTACACTCGAAGTGGTCTTGGATCCCGGATAACTTCGAAGCGAAGAGTTAATCTTCGACATCGTCCCGTTCATGGCGGCTATCATGCCTTTGCTCGGACGAACCACATTTGCAAAGTTCAATGCGGTGCCTTTTCGCATACCTCAAGCTCAAGATGCAGGCCCTCGAGGAGTAATAACGGTCAATGGAAACACGGCGCTCTCTCGAGCGGAGGAGCACGCAGCGGCCCTCGCGGCGGAGGTACAAAGCAGCCTCTCACAACAATTCTCGAGTCCGGCCACTAAGCGTCCGGTCCTTTATCAAGCGCGCCGGGTAACCTACAACAAGACCGCTGGCACGATTCAAGCGCAGCGTAGCAATCCGGCTAACCCAGCCCTCGCGAAATTGCGAAGCTAGTATTACAGCGTACATAATTACGCTCTGGAGATACCATGGGCATATGGGGAGAGCACGACCACGACACGCCAGAATGCGGCTCGACCGCACAGGGGGCTCCGATTGTGTCATTCTTTTCATTTTCCTTTTCCCCCCTTCGGGACTCCGTTTTCCGAAGCCTGTCGGCACTAGAATCGCCGAACTCACGATGCAACAGCCGAGGAAAGCTTCGTCGAGTGCTCGGTGGTCTCTATTACGAGCATTATACCTGTTTTACATACCATCCGCAGCTTACCTGGAGAGGACATGTTAGATAGTCCCATCCCTTGCTTATCGCACTATTTGTATCGTTCTGCTTTAATTGCCGTACCTTTTGAATAAACAATACATAGCTTTTGCTTATTATTGCACTCTTTCTTTATCTATATATATATGTTTATTTCATGACATGTATCGCACCATTACACTTTAGTGCGGCCAATACCTACAGGCTTAAGTACCCAAAAATTATGGTGTGATAAGTCCGAACACTTTCTAAGTCGGCACCCGGACTTATAGCATTATATGAATCGGCTCGAATCATGTCTTGGGTCAATAGTTGGGTTTGCCTGGCTCCCTTGTTTTGGTACCTTACGTTCCGTTATATCGGCTAAGGTAGCACCGGAGAACCACTGCGATTGTGCCCCAGTTGAGCTAGGTCGAGCACCTTAGTGGAAAGCTAAAACTGATCGTCATGATAGGCGAGAGCGATCGCTGTTCGAGAGGTTTTCGGGTCCCTAAAGACTTATGCGCTTAGGCGAGGAACGGAGTTATCGGCCAAAGGCGTGGTTAGCGCCCGAACTCGGTCTTCGAATACTAGGGGCTTCGCGAAATTTCAAATTATAAATTCTATGGCTAAGTGAGAGTGTTCAAGCATTATAAGTCCGGTTGCCTTGTTCGTTGTGTTGGCGCCTCCTAGATGGACCCAGAATGGGAACAAGAGTGCTCAAGTTTATCCGAACACCCGGCACTTTCGTGGCATGGGGCTGAAGCCAACGACTTGCCATCTCTCAAATTTGATAAGCGGCCGCCTGAAGGTAATATTTTAAATTAACAAGCGTTGCTTAGCGCATATGAACAAGTTTTCGATGTACAGGATAACAAATGCGAGTCTATTCAAAATTACTTCTTTGGAGCACTCATCCTCTATTCGGTGGGCACCCTTGAGGAGGCCCTCATAGTACATTTGGGCGTCGATGCTCCTTGCCCTTTGGTGGCCCGTCCGTCACAAGCTTCTCCGCATCCAGCTTGCCCAGTGCACTTTAGCACGGGCAAGGGCCAACAGACACCTTCAATGCAGGCAGGCGCAGATGACTTCAATCCGTGGACGGCGTCCACCAGCCGCTACACTAAGCGAAGTATCTCCGGGCATGGCTTCCAATGGCCACAACCGCTATAAGGCCCTTCATGGCCTGTTCGGCGACCTTGTGAGGCTCGACCAGCTGCTTCAGCTGGTCGCTCGAAAACACGGATGTCCAGCCTCGACATCTTGAGACCAGAACACCTTTTGGTGAGCTCCCTCCTTGGCAGCGGTAGAATCGGCTGACATCGGACACCTCTGAGGCAAATCTGCGAATGCTCTGGAGAGCTCAAATCCGGGTAAGTAATAGGTAATTCACTTTCACATGCTTGCTTTGCATAAAGAATGCCTTACCGCCGCTATCTTCTTTAATGATTCAATTTCTTGGAGGGCTTTTTGGGCCTCGGCCTTGCAGCTTTGGCACACTCAAGAGCCGAGGCGAGCTCGGACTCTCGATTCTTGAGTCACGCTCCAAACTCTCGTGTTTTTCCACGAGGCTTGGAGCTCTTGCCCTCTGTAGCCAGCTCGCCTCCCCTTCTCTCGCTCGGTGCGTTCCATGCCGCTTTGTTTTCGACCCACGGACACGCTTCCTTGAGGTCGCCACCTCGTTAAGTGGCCCTGCAGTACCCATGTTATTCCTGTTATTTTTTGCAACGAAACCTTTCTATAAGGTATTTCTTTAATAAGGTACTACTTACCTTCCTTGTCCTCGAGCTGCTTCTTGGCTTGGCGAGCTCGTTCTCGGACCGCTCGAGGCTCCTT